>JASVEL010013519.1:0-187911 GCA_032618575.1 Nicotiana noctiflora | reverse complement strand
GTATTTTAAGGTGATGTAAAAACAAAAGTTGTAGATCATTATGTCTAGTTTTCAGAAAGATAAATAAATCCACATTTGGAAATTGGTGGCAAAAGTTATGTACGTTACACTCTATGCTATCCGAGAAAGATATCTAAAACACATAAATGGATTTGGAAGCTTGTATCTCGAAATGTATAAGGATTCAGGAAATTCTCAACAAATAAAGGTTATAGCCCTATGTGTCTAGTTTCCAGAACATCAAACCATTCATTATTTGGAGTTGTGTGTAAAAAGGTATGACCATTTTACTGAAGCCTGTCCGGAGGAACTGGAAGTTGTTCACCGCGATCGCGAGGCATTTCCCGCGATCGCGAAGGGTAATTTTTGGGACAGAATTTGTTCTCCGCGATCGCGAAGCATTTCCCGCAATCGCAATGAATAAAATACCTGGACAGAAAGTTTTAAAACATTTCATCCGCGAACCAAACCCATTTTTCCACCATTTTTGGTCATTCTTGAGAGCTTTTGGACGAGAATTGAAGGGGTTTTGACAAGAAGTGATTAGAGGTAAGTCCTATGAACTAAATACATGATTTTATTGAAGAATCATCCTTGAAATTTATGAAAACATAGCAAAATTGTAAGAAATTAGGGTTTGGAGCAAAAACTTTAAATTTCGGATTTGAAGGGTCATTTGTGGTCCGATTTGGGAGATTTTTATATGGTTAGACTCGTGAGAGTACGAGGGTTCTGAAAACGTAAAAATATTTCAATTCGGAGCCGATGGATTCAGGGGTATTTTGGTCATTTCACCCACTTTCGCGTTGTAGCTGTAATTTATCATTATAATTAGTTATTTGCGATGTTACTTATACTGTGTAATTGGTTTGACTAGATTCGGTCAAACTCGGAGTCGGATATTCGCGGCAAGAGGGTTGTCTCTTAGCAGTTTTGTACCGGAATTGAGGTAAGTGGCTTGTCTAACCTCGTGTGGGGGAACCTTTACCCTTAGGATATTATGTGATAGTTTAAATGCCTTATACGCGAGGTGACGGGCGTGTACATGCGCTGGTTGTTGTAACTCACTTTACTTGAATTGTTCAATTCGTGATATTCCTGTTCTTAATTTATTAAATTGTGACATTTACCTGGTATTCGTTAGGGAAGCATGATTAGGTAGGATTTATCTGTCTAATTGCCTAATTGTCCTACTGAACTTCTTGATAATTGTTGGCACTAGTCCTCGGTGAATTTGTAGTTAAGCATATTATATTTTCCGTGTGCGTTTTCTTTATTTGTTGTGTTGGTGGACTGCGGGTTCAATTCCCGGAGATCCCAGGGCTGTGGGTTCGATTCCCAGAGACCCGGAGTGATATTGTTGAGGACTGCGGGTTCGATTCCCGGAGATCCTGAGTCATTGAGATATGGACTGCGGGTTCGATTCCCGGAGATCCTGAGATTTATTGAGATGTGGACTGCGCGTTCGATTCCCGGAGATCCTGAGATTTATTGAGATGTGGATTGCGGGTTCGATTCCCGGAGATCCCGAGATTTATTGAGATGTGGACTGCGGGTTCGATTCCCGGAGATCCTGAGATTTATTGAGATGTGGACTGCGAGTTCGGTTCCCGGAGATCCTGAGATTTACTGAGACATGGGCTGCGGGTTCGATTCCCGGAGACCCAGGGGTACTGTTAATGGGACTGTGGGTTCAATTTCCATAGGTCCTGGACTTATTAATTGAGTTTGTTACTTGTTGTTAGTTAATTATATACGGTTGCAGTAATCATTTTATTGTTGTTATTTCGGAATTATTATCGTTAAGTTGCTTATTATTGTTATTATCATTTTTGTAACTGTTTTCTCTCAGTAGGGCCCTGACCTTCCTCGTCACTACTCCATCGAGGTTAGGCTTGGCACTTACTGAGTACCGCCGTGGTGTAATCATGCTACTCTTCTGCACACTTTTGTTGTGCAGATCCAGGTACATCAGATCAGGCACATTACAGGTGATTTAGGAGCATTGTGAGGAGACTTGAGGTATGATCTGCTACGTCCGCGGATCCGGAGAGTCCCCTTCTATTCTCATTAGTGATATCAGTTATTTCCCTTGGTTCCGTTGTATAGACATTCTTGATGTATAGATCCACAGTTGTACTCTTTCTTAGTCTGTGTTGCCCGTGGGATTCCGGGTCTTGGTGGTATTTTTTTTTTCACAGTGTGTTTGACGAGTGTATGTGCCAAGCGGCACGGATTACATTCCTTTTATCTCATTTCCCGCTAATTCTTATTAAATGTGCATAAGCTTGTATTTTCCGCAATGTGTTAGGCTTACCTAGTCGTGGGGACTGGGTGCCGTCATGACAGGTTCACGATTGGTGAACTAGGGTCGTGACATCGATCAACCATAATAGAATCGCCTACTGGTGTAGACACATGAACAGGAACACCCAGTGGATCACTAGGTTGAATCAAGTACGGTGCAAAATAGGAGGACATGTACGAATATGTAGACCCAGGGTCAAATAATGCTGATGCCTTTCTATCACAAACCAAAATAATACCTGTAATGACGGCATCAGAAGACTCAGCCTCTGGTGGTCTGGCGGGAAGTGCATAACATCGGGGCTGTGCCCCACCACCCTGAGTAGTATCTCTAGGGCGATCAGCTGCTGGCTGGTCTCTACCTCTATCGGTTTGAGCTCCACCTCTATGACCTCTACCTCCACCTCTATGTCCTCAACCTCCGCCTCTAGCTGGCTGGGCAGGCTGTGAGGGAACTGGGGTGTCACGCCCCAAATCGCTGCTGCTGAGATCTGTCAGAAGCTCGAGGGCAATACTTTGCAATGTGCCTAAGATCACCACACGTAAAACAAGCCCTCGGGTGCTGAAAATAGCGAAGTGGTGGTGCACTAATAGGCTGCTGATCAGAGTAGCGATGCTGAGAATTACGATCACCAGAAGCATCATGAGAAACCTGAAGAGCTGACTGATAAGGCCTAGGAGGATGGCCTCTATCATAAAAATCTCTATCTCCAGACGAGGTACCACTGAATCTACCCGAATTACGGGATCTCTTATCTGATCCATGTCTCGCTCCCTGTGACAGAGCCATCTCGATCCGGCGGGCTGCATTAGCCACCTCCTGAAAAGTGATTTCAGTTCCTGCCCCCAAAGCCATTTGTAGTCGAATTGGCTGATTCAAGTCATCAATGAACCTTCTCACCTTTTTCCGATATGTGGGAAGTATGATAATAGCATGTCGGGCCAGGTCTACGAACCTAGTCTCGTACTGTGTGACAGACATAGAGCCCTAATGAAGACGCTCAAATTGCCTATGCAGAGCCTCCCGCTGAGTTGCTGGAAGGAACTTTTCCAAGAACAACTCTGCAAATTGCCCCCAAGTCAAAGATGCTGATCCTGCTGGTCTGGATAGACAATAATCCCTCCACCAAGTCTTGGCAGAACCAGATAATCGAAAAGTAGCAAAGTCCACACCATTAGTCTCCACAATGCCCATAGTACGGAGAACCTCGTGGAAGCTATATAGGAAATCATGTGGATCCTCTGAAGGAGTGCCACTGAATGTGGTAGTGAACAGCTTGGTAAACTTGTCCAATCTCCATAACGCGTCAGCGGACATAGCTTCACCATCACTATCCTGGGCCACTATGACATGCTAAACTGCCTCAGCTGGCTAAATCACAGGAACTTGAGCCTGGGGAATTTCCGGCTCCAGAGTGCGCGTAGCAGGAGTTTGATTACCTCATCCAGCCTGAGAAGTGGCTGGTGCTACTGGTAGTAAACCTGCTCTGGTGATATTGTCCATAAAACCTGCTATCCGGACCAAAGCATCCTGAAGATCCGGTGAAAACATAACCCCTTCTGGGACCTGAGCTGGGCCTACTGGAGCTGTTGGGACTAGAACCTCCTCCTCGATATGAGCCTGAGGTTCTGCCACTTGTGTTGCTGCTCAGGGCTGAGCTCTGCCCCTACCTTGGCCTCTAGGATGACCTCGACCTCGGCCTCTGCCCCTAGCGGGATCTGCCGCTGCTGGGACCTCGGGATGCTGGTCAGTAGATGAGGATGCACGTGTTCTTGCGATCTGTGGAAGAACAGAGTAGAAGTTCAATTAACATTTGAAAGATCAAGTCGCACGACTGGAAAGAATAAAGGGAATATTTTCCTAACTCTATAGCCACTGGGGGATAAATATAGACGTCTCCGTACCGATCCCTCAGACTCTACTAAGGTTGTTCGTGAGTTGTGTGACCTGTGCAACCTAGTGCTCTGATACCAACTTGTCACGACCCGAATTTTCCACTATCGGGAGTCATGATGGCGCCTACTAGTGGAAGCTAGGCAAGCCAACTATTACTTACATTTTTATGTCTCAATTCATTTTTCATTTCATATCTTGTGGTAGGCGTACCACCCGCTCCCAAATGTAACAACAAGTTATACCTTGTGGTAGGCGTACCACCCGCTACCAAATGTATCAATAAGTTATACTTTGTGGTAGGCGTACCACCCGCTCCCAAATGTAACAATAGGCTACCGGCAACTATGGCCAATGCCAAGATTTAAATCACTTTGTGGTCGGCGTGCCACACGATCCCAATTCATTAATATATAAGTGGTCGGCGCGCCACACGATCCCAATTCATTAATATATATATTACCGGCATTTAACCAATAATCCCTGATCCACAGTAAGTGTATAAAAGTATTACCTATTTGAACCAATAATCTTTGCTTCAACAATATTTATAATTACCGGTTTTGAAAATTGATAATAAATCAACAATTTATCTCTGTTACCGGTGTGACACCAATAACTCTTAATCAACAATTCATACATAACTAAATTCATATTCCTTCAAGCTAGGATAGAACAAACACTTACCTCAAATGTTTACGAATAACTCAATCTGTAGCAATGCCTTTTCCTTTCCGATTTGACTCCAATCCAATCGTATCTATACACAATTGACTTAATATCATCAATTTTACTTAACAAACTAGTTCACATGGCTAAATATAAGTTTTTCAACATTCTTCCAGGAATAGTAAAAATCAACCCCGGGCCCACATGATCGAAACCCGAGTTTAGAACAAAAATAAATTCACCCAATCATCCATGAGTTCAAATATATAATTTGTCCTCAAATCGGACCACAAATTAAGGTCAAAATCCCAATTTTTATGAAACCCTAAGTTCTACCCAAATCCCCCATTTTTACCCATGAAAAACCTTAAATTGAAGATGAAAACATGATAGATGATGTTAAAGTTTGAAGAAATTGAGTAAAGGTTGACTTACCAATGATTTGGAGAAGAGGGAGTTCGTGAAAAATCGCCAATGGATGTTTTGGGTTTTGAAATATGAAAAATGTAGCTGGAAATCGTGATTTACAGGTCTCTGTATTCGCATTTGCGAGCAGGGGCTCGCAATTGCGAACCCCGACCAATTTATGGAGTTTGAAAAATAAGCTAAGGCTGAGAAGTTCGCATTTGCGAACTTTTGTTCGCATTTGCGAAGCCAAGACAAAAGTGGGAAGTTCGCATTTGCGAACTTTTGTTCGCATTTGCGAACACAGGCAAAATATGGGAAGTTCGCATTTGCGACTTCGCATTTGCTAACATTTGTTCGCATTTGCGAACTCTGTAGATCAGGTGCTGACATCAACTTTCTAACATGAAAAATTGATCTCGTGGCCTATCCGAAGTTCACCCGAGCCCTTGGGGCTCCAAACCAAATATGCACAATGACTTAAAAACATCATACGAACTTGCTCGCGCGATCAAATCGCCAAAATAACAGCTAAATCAATGATTTGAGCCTTAAAACTCAAGATTTTATTCAAAATTTCATAACTTCCAAAATTTCCAATTTAAAGCCGAAACATGTCAAACAACGTCCATTTTCAACCAAACTTTACAGGAAGCGCTTAACCAACATATATGACATGTACCGGGCGTCGGAACCAAAATACGAGCCCGATACAATTACTTTTTAATCAAATTTCAGTTTCATTTTCCTTAAACATTTTCAGAAAATAATTTAACAGAAAAATTCTTTTACCGGGGTTCTAGACCTCGGATTTCAATTCCGGGCATACGCCCAAGTTCTATATTTTTCTACGAATTTTCTGAGACCGTCAAATCACGTGTCCGGGTCCGTTTACTAAAAATGTTGACCAAAGTCAACCATATCAATATTAATATCAAAATTCTTCAAATTTCTCACATATTTCATATATTTCAACATAAGAATTTTTCAGCTTCGTGCCCGATCTGCGCACGCAAATTGAGGCAACTATAAATGAGGTTTTCAGGACCTCAGAAGCTCAAAATGATTAATAAAACAAGTGATGACCCTTTGGGTCGTCACACATTAAATTGGCTAGTTTGGGTGCATTGTGCGTTGGTTCAAGTCTTCGGAAGGATATATAATGCCAATTTCGAGTCTTCGAAGCGAGGTGAGTCTCCTTTCTAATTCTATAAGGGGGAACCTACCCCATGGGTGAGTAAAATGGTTATGTGCTCCTATTGGTGAGGCTACGCACGCACGAGGTGACGAGAGTCCGTGCGTAGCTACTATTATGCTATTGTCTAGGTTGTCTAGGACTCGAAAGCATGTTATACTTGGAATATTGTGAACTCATTGATAGTTTGAACTGTTTAGATCACCTCTAATTGGTTAAGGAATTTTAAAAAAGATTTAATAGTAAATTTCCCTGAAATGTTGAAAAGAGAAAGTTGTTTATTTGTAGGATTATCCTCGACGAGCTTTTAATTTCCTACTTGAGCATGTATATTATGTGTACATGTGTTGCACGAATGATTCGTGAGCATAGTGATTGTATATCTTATGTGTACCTGCGTCACATGGATGATTCACGAGCAGGGTGATGGTTTATTTTATGTGTGTCTGCGACGCATGGATGATTCGCGAGCAGGATATGTGTTTAATTATATAACGGACCGAACGCATCGGTGATAATAGATGCATTTATGGTTCGTATCGCTCGACCCTCAGCAGTGCATAATTTACTTTTTGTTGGGGCGGGTCGTCGACCTCGGCGTGATTTGCACATCTTTATCTGTTATTTAATAGTTGCATAAATGTGAATTTTTCCCTATGTGGCTTGATGTAAATCGATAAAAGTAAATGATAGAATTTGGAAGCCCTTGATTTCTTATTGGAGGTGTTTACCTTCTTTTCTGGCTTTACAACTTGAACTTCTATATAAATTCATGATTTTCCTCGCACTTATAGAATATTGCTAATTGACCTCTAGTGAGTGTCGGAATTAGCCATCTCGTCTCTACCCCGTCGGGATTAGGCAGTATACTCACTAAGTACACTTTGATTACGTACTCATACTACACTTCTGTGTATTTTTTTTGCACATCTGCATATGCACTTCTAGTAGCCTACAAGCGTAGAAGCATGGATAACTCCGGGACTAGGTGAACTGCAACTTGCGAGACGACCCACAGCCAGTGTAATTCCTTTCTGTAATTTAATTATTTATTTCCTGTCCATTGTATTCCATACAGAGGTTGTATTTTATGTCTTTATCAGTAGTTGCTCATGCACTTGTGACACCGGGTTTCTGGGAGGGTTCACAACAGATTTTGTTCTGACTATTGTTATTTAAATTTGAGTTCTAGTAGTGAACTTCTATTAAACAATAGAAGGAAAAATCTTAGATTTTCAAAAGTATTAAAAGAGGAAGTAATTGGTAATTTAGTTGGCTGGCCTAACAGTAGTGTCCGGCGCTATCACAACTCGTAGTGAATTTGGGTCGTGACAAAATAAATGACAGTCAAATAAGGAATACAACACATAGCACGGTACTCTCTAGTACCCGCAGTGGAATGCATCCCACTCCATTTATTTATTATCGATGATGCTCATTGGGGGTGTGCAGACTCCGGAATGAGCCCCATACGGCCCAAGCACAATATCAAGCCATCTCATGGCATCAACTAGGCCCTCGGCCTCATATCAATATCAATATAATACTATTACGGTGCGCAACCCGATCCCATACTCAGTCCAGAATCACATAAGCCCTCGGTAATAATGAAATAGTAGTTCACAGCCCAAAACATCGTCAGAAATATAATTTAAGTTTCAAATCTGTGTAAAAGTGGTTGAGTATGCAAAATAGTTTTTAACAATGAGGCTGTGTCCAAGTATTTTGTCAAAATAGTGAGGAAACATAAATAACAACCCCTGAAGGGTCCAAACCATTGGCACGAAGCCCAAATATGATAATTTATCCAAATAATAATGATATCAAGTTAGTTTCAATCAAATACACGATAACAATATCACTCCGATCAGACCAAGTCACAATCCCAATAGTAAACAACCCCGCGCTAATCATCAAGCGCGTGTCTTGCCTCAATATAGCACTACGATGTGCAAATCCGAGTTTTCAGACCCTCAAAACATCATTTACATTCATTACTCACCTTAAGCCGGCCAAAACTTTAGCTCTCTATGCCCTTGCCTCTCAAATAATCCTCCTCCCGTGTCTAATTTGACCAAAACCACATCGAATACGTCACAATATGCCAAAGGAATAATATCCAATTGAAAACAATCGAAAAATATTAAAAATCCCGAAATTGGAAAAACTCGAGCCTCTGACCCACTTCTCGAAACTCAGAAATTTTTACATCGTCGGGTTCCTTATCTGGCCACAAGTCTATACATATAAAGAACACTAAAATCGGAGTCCAAATAATCCCACAAATCTCAATTTTTGCTCTCTTAAGTTTCAAGCTCTAAACCACCATTTTTTACCATTAATTTCTTAAGTTTTCAGTCCTAACCATGTATTAGCACCATAAAACCATGTTTTAAGTCCAAAAATTCTTACCTTATCGAAGCTCCTCCAAAGCCCTCGTCAAAATCGCCCATAATTCTCCAAGTTCGAGTTAAAAATGAACAAACACTTTAAAATTCGTGAAGAAGAAGCATATATACATCTGCCCACTCGAATCCGCACCTGCAGTCAATTACCTGCTTCTGCGGGAACGCTTCTTGCGATGATTCCTCCGCATTTTCGGATTTTACTTAATTCTTCCTAACCGCATATGCGGTCAAATAACCGCATCCGCGACTCCGCAGATGTGATACCCATTCTGCACCTGCGCTTCCTACCTTACCCCTGACTTCCACTTCTGCGATACTAATGATCGGAGATGCGGATCCTTGTCCGCTTCTATGAAATCAGCTTCCCGGCGAAACCTCGCACCTGCGACCTCCCCTTCCGCATGTGCGAGACTACTCCTGCCGTCCCATTTTCGCAGGTGCGGAAATACCAGCAACAGCAATTTCCTACAATGACACAAGTCTAATTTCCTACCGTTAGGCATCCGAAATTACCCCGAGGTCCCCGAGACCTCAACCAAAAGCACCACACCTTCTAAAACATCATCCAAACTTGCTCCAATCATCAAAATACCTTAAACAACACCAAAACATCAAATTACATCGGATCCAAGCCTAAGTTCTTCAAAACCTTCTGAAACACGCATTTGATAAAAAATTCAACAATCTCCGAATGACCTAAAATTTTACACACACATCCGGAATCACTTAACGAAGCTACTACAACTCTTGGAATTCCATTCCGACCCTCGGATCAAAATCTCGCCTTTCAAACGGATTTGCCAAAATACTAATTTCACCAATTCAAGCCTAATTCTACACCAAACCTCCAAAACCACGTCCGATCGTACTCCTAAGTCATAAATAATCCCCCGAAGCTAACTGAGTTATTGGAAAAAACATCCGAGACCTCTAACACATAAGTCAACATCCGATTGACTTTTCCAAACCAAGCCTTCCTTAAAGAGACTAAATATCTCATTTCCTTCACAAATCAATCCAAACCAACTCGATCACACAAGACACTGATAATGATAAAAAAAGTAGAAAATGGGGGGAAATGATGTAGTAACTCATGAAACAACGGGTCAGGTCGTCACAATATGTGTGGTTAAAAGTTAAAGTGATCCTCTATAATTGATACTTGTACATAGTTGGAGGGTTGTATATTCTCCCATTACTACAAAATGAGCAAGAGTCTAAGTGTGGGGTATTGCTGTTTAGCTTAAAACATAGATAATTCTATGTATATCGCCTCATATTTTACTTTTTATTTGTGAATTTGGGATGTTAAATGCTATTATTTATATTAATTTAAAGTGATTTTATGTGTAGGAATGATTCGAGAGAAATTGGGGGCGAAACGCGCAAGATTTGAGCCAAAATGAACGAAACCGGGAAACTTGTGAATTTGGGCACTACAAGTGGCTCCTAGTCCTACCTGTGGTGCTAAAAATAGTAGCTAAAAATAATGGAGCACCGTGGAGGGAACCCGGCATTAGCCAAGGCGCCAGTGACGTGAATTTTCTCCAATTTTTCCTGTGATAAGGTTATTTCGGCCCTAGACCTACCCAACACGTATAAAAGCAAGAATAAACCTATTTTTGAAGGGAGAGATGCCACTTTGGAGGAAAGATACACACGGGATCGTGAGGAAGCGGAGAATTCTCAGTTTTCTTCACCTTTTTTCTAGTATTTCCAATTGATTTAATATTTATGCAATTGTTTGATTACATCATGAATGGATAAACACCCATTGTTCTGGGGTTCTGATTTATCCAGGAATATTATTGCTTGATATTAGCTTGACCTTGATTATAATTCACCAATATATGGTTGTTTCTTCAATTTTGTGTTTTATTTTTTAATTGTCTGGCCAGCAATTCGGTTTTGTTTACTAGTATGCTATGCTTGGAAAAGTCGCGTTTAGATTAGAGAAGAATTGAAAAGAGCATGATCTTAACCCTTAGGGGGAGCAGATTTGTATTTAGGATAGGAATATACCTAATCACTATGCTTTATTTAATATTATAATCTTAATGTGTTCTTAATAGATTGATTTCATAGAAATATATGCGTCAATATATTTTGAATAGGCGAGTAGTACTTCGGGAGAAGGCTATGAGAGCAATTATAGATTAATTAGCAACCATGAATGAATTATATGAAAGAGAGAGTTAATTAGAATATAATACGAATAGTGAATCAATCACAACCCTGGAATACTTGTCGCTACTGAATACACAACAATCAAATCGTTACTTGATAATTAGTTATTCTTTAGAATCATAGTATAATATAATCATATTAGTGGACTTTGATTTTAGCTGGATTGAATACTAATTTTAGTGATTTAGTGAGTACTTTATACAAGTGTCTGTGGGTTCGACACTCAACTTATCATTATATTACTTGTCGACCACGTATTCTTGCGTGTGCGTTTGGGAGCAACAGTAGGCTCTAGGCTTCATGAGTGACTAGTACCTGTTAGGGCTTTTTTTACGGGTAGTGTGTAACCCGGTCATTATCCACATACAGAACTCACACAGTGTGAGTCATATTCAACATCTAGTAAAAACTAGTATATACCAACTAGGGTGTTCGTCGGTCGTTAGGTATGATATTTAGATATTTCGGTATTCAGTTTTTTAGAATGCTATATTAATATCATACTTATTAATTCGGTATGATAACTTCGGTTTATTCGACTTGAACATTAACTAATGCATAAAGCCATGGATGGTAATATTCTTAAGTAAGGTACTCACAAATACAAAAATAAAACTAGTATAATATAGTAGGAAAAAATGAAAACCAAAAATGCTAAACCTAGATGGAAGAAAGGTTGAAACGAAAGTAAGCAACCAAAGAAAAGGAGGAAAGACAAGTACAGCGGGGAAAAAACTGTCATAAAGGTTAAAGGAAAATGTAAAAATAACGGAAAATAAAATTTAGAAGTTTAATATTTATGTTATAATGAGTAACATGTATATAGTGTGACTTAATATTATTTCGGTACGGTATCACTATTTCATATTTTATCTTTAAATATCAAATACCAATCTATTACCATTTTTTTTAAAATTAAACCAAATATCATAGCACATACTAAAATATTAAATACCAAAAACCAAAATTTCGATTTCGATATAGTATTTTGATGTTTACTAAATTATGCATACCCCTAGCACCAACGGTTTACACTAAATAATATTACTAATTTATCATGGTTAAACATAAATTAAAGTGAACATAAGAATTAAGTGCTTTAGTGATAAAAGCATATATAAAAACTTATATCAATGTTTTCATTTAGCTTGTGTAAATATCAGGTGAAGTAAATTTCTTCTCTTCTCCCTCCGAGTAATGATTGAGTCAACTGGTTCTTTGGCTCTGTAAAAATTTATTTTTATAGTCCAATCCTCTATATATATATATATATATATATATATATATATATATATATATATATATATATATATATATATATGATAGATTTACTTTTATATGTAAGAGATAATCTGTCTTTTACACATAAGAAATTTAAAAAAATTATTTTTTTTATATTTAAAATTATAAAGGGACATAATGTACAACTACCACGTAATAATTACGTAACAAAGTATTAAATATTGATAATTTTATTGATCTTCATCTATCTGTGTTCAGATGGTGCCATGGCGTGGTCTTTGTCACACTCTTGAATATATAGGCTTGCATTCTGTTGCTTTAAATATGTGTAGAGTTCCTAAAATTTCACAACCAAAATTTTAACTTAAATCCATCCAGTTTAGAAGTCTTAGAAGTTATATTTTATAACGTGAGGTCCCATGGAAGGCAAGGAATACCTTTCATACTATATAATTTATCTTTGAAAATTAATCTTCCACCAAAACTATGACTAAGCTTTCCTATGTAATTATATATGTATCCCTAGCCTTTTAAGATAGTTTATTTGAAGTTCAAATATAGCTAACATTGAAGATTGAATTTAACTATTACATGATAGGGTACAAGTGGCGGGTGAAATTCAACAATTAGTCAATTTTTGGTGGGACAGTTGCAATCAAAGAAGTTGTAAAAACCTTGACTTTGGCATCCACTAATGTATATGCCTACTGCATCTGTAGACTACTAGAGTAAGACAAGGTTAATTGAAAAAATTAAGTTGACCTAAACTTAGAAAATTATCATTCAAATTATAAGGGACCCGCCAATTAATGCTTGTCTAAAATTACGATGTAGAGTTCTTTGAAGTTTTACTGTGACATACACATGATCTTCTCACTCTCTTAATTAATTCGATTTTCTTTTATGTAGTTTGTGTTGTATAATTAATTAACTCAAGTAGTTATACTATTTCTCATATCAATCTACATAAAAAAAAAATCAGTTACAAGTAACTTATGACATCAAGAAAGAATTACTGCAACCTACAAATGATAATAATTAACCTGTGGGTATAATTAGCAGTGGGAAATAGTGAAGCTAACTCCACATGCATACGTGATACGTGAAGACAAAATTTCAAGTATATAATTTTTAACTAATGTGGGTTTCCAATTTAAAAAATGAAAGATTAAAATATTGGAACATATGATTTAAAAAAAAATTCAGACTACTACGCTTTGAAAAGTAAACGCGCATAGGAAGTTTTTGATAGTAGAAGGGGTCTCTTCTGCTACTGAGGTCTTTTTAATTCAGCTACTAGTATTAAATCACTATTATATGTCTGGTTTTGAGAATTTATTAAATAGGAGATAACTGGATTTTACCTAGCTCTTTTAGAATTTATTCCCTAATATTTTAAGTCTTTCTCGACTACATGATGCGTTATTAATTAGGGACTGGTTGCTGAATACATTAAAGTTTGGCTGATGTATTGTCAATTTAATCGTGATTTGCCATTGCAAACTAAATCGATTTAATTAGGGAGTGTAAACTCATGAAAACCATGACACTCTTTTATTTACTTTGTAAGAGCACAAAACAAATTACCAGAAAAGAAATAGAACGAGTACACTATTCAAATGGTCACTCAACTATCTTAAAGTAACCTAAAATTATTTTTCTTTTGTTGGTAATATCAGAGTTATTAAATTATGTCTATTGCACTCAGAAGGTCACTACTCACCCCCTACCTTATTTATGCGAGCAAACTGGGTTTGTTGTTGTTGTTGTAGAATGAAAAAAATAAAAGTTATAAAATATATATTTCATGCACGTAATATAAAATAATTCTTTAAATAAAATTATTTATAATATACATTATATATTCTTGAAAATTATGCTCAATTAATTTAATTGAGCATAATTTTCAAGAATATATAATGTATATTATAAAAATACCTTTTTTAAATAATTCTTTTATATTACGTACATGGAATATATATTTTGCAACATTTACTTTCTTTCTTTTTGAATTGTGTAAATAAATTTTTAAATTTTTGTTGTTAACACTAAAAAAAATTTAAAAAATAAAAAGAAAATAAATATTTTTAATTTAGAGGGTAAAATAGGTATGGCAATCCAAACTTTGGAAAATCTAGTTGAGTGACCTTCTGAGTGCAATAGGTATAGTTCAGTAACTTTATTGTTACAAATGAAAAAACAAATAACTTTAAGAGATAATTTGGGATAATTGAGTAAAAAAAATACTACATAGTATGAAAATTCTTCACTCTCCAACTTTTATATATGTAACTTAGTAGCGTTTAGACATGGATTCCAATTTCTTTTCCAAATTTGCAATTTAACTAAAATTTGAATCGAAGATGAGTTGTGTTGGGTTATAATTGTTGAATATATTTGGATATTCTTTTTTTAAAATCATGAATCGTGATTTATACCCCCATAACTTGTAAAAACATATATCAAAACCATCCAAATTTAATTATCCTACTTGAAATAAATAATCAAAAGGCTATTGTTTAACTGTTATCATATTCAGCTTTAGTGCAATACACAAAAGATGCAAAATCAATATCATATTTATTAATTCTACTACCACACAGAAAAGGTGCAAAAGCAGGCATAACCACATATTTCTCATAACTAGGGGTGTACAAAGGAAACCGACAAACCGCACAAATCCGATAATCCAAGTCAACTAAGAAAAAACCTGACTATGGTATGGTTTAATGTTGGAAAAAAATCCGACCATAATTGGTTTGGTTTGGTTTTAACTAAAGAAAGTCAAACCGAAACCAAACCAACCCAACATTAATTATATAAAAATTTTAGATATATTTAACATATAAATATACTTATTGTTATGTAATTTATAAATATTTCTTAAAAGAGTTCATAATTTTATCTTTTAAGGTACTATTTCAAGGTTGGACTTAGAACTTTTGAATGTTCCAATAAGTTTTATAGCCAATGATATTAGTAAATTAAATAATACTAATAAAAGCCCAAACCAAAATCAAATCAATATTAATGCTAACAAAAGACTATTCAATTAAATACTACAAATGGGAGTGCATTGAATATATATTTTTTGTTTACAACAATGTAGATAAAAATACAAAACCTATTTTTATTTCTTTAGCGTTTCGTCATGTAATTAATACTCTTTTATCAGTCTACTTTAATAATTTTGGTTTCCCACCCGGTATCTGGTACCCATATTGGAGCCCGATTATATCCGAATTCGCGCCGCGTAGGGCCCCTTGCGGGGGGAGGCGCTCCCTACCAAAGATTTTTCCATACCAGAGCTCGAACCCGAGACCTCTGGTTAAGGGATGAGCAATCACATCCACTGTACCACATCCTTTGGTGGTTTTATCAGTCTACTTATTTTAACATGACTTAGTACTTTTGGATTATTTTTATTTTTATTATGACTTTTTAATTAGTAATATTTATATTACATAATTCTATTATCTTTATTATTGAATATTTTAGGATAATGCCATGACATATCACATATTTTGTATTATTTTCTTAGTAAGTACTTTATACGGTTGTATCTTACTAAGATTAAAGAAAAATTTTGAGCACAAATTATATGTTTTGTTCTACGAAGACTGTACCGGAAAAATTCCAAATAACCTGAAAATACGAGTTTTTTATTGGTTTGGTTTGGTCTTTAGATTTAATAATTCGACACAATTGATTTGGTTTGGTAATTATAAAATTCGAATAAACCCGATCTATGTACACCCTACTCATAACCATATAATCAAAATTCCACTAGACCGAGTTCAAGTATCAACTACGACTGATGTTCCATCGTCAATGGCCAAAGATGAAAAATTGATGGGGTTATTTATAAATTTTAAAAATATAGGATAAATTTTTAAAATTAAAAACCAGCAAATTCTCATTTTCAATTGAAAAACTTGTGAGAACCACTCTTTCAAATTTGAAAATGAATTTTCAAGTGAAAAAGAAAACAATTGGTAAGAATGGGATAACTAAACATTATTTCAAAAAAAAAAAATTGAAAAAAGGAAAATTTTTATATGTTCAAACGGGCTCTTAATTAAATCTTCGGTACAAGATCTATTTCGTCAAATCTTGAAATCCATCGAAAATCATTCTATTTATAGGGTTGTAGATAGGGGCGGGAAGAGGAGAACAAGGATAGTAATTGATAAATGAATTTATCTAATATTGGGGCCATCACTAATGCAAAATTTAAAAGTGGGAATTACAAAAACCAAAAACTTAAGGGTGGCCCTCCCCATTTCCATAATAATTTAGTCAACATATACTGAAATAACTATTACTGGTAGGTGAAACCTATAGATTAGCTAGCTGGAAGGAGGAAAAGAATTCATGATTACAACTATCTTAATAGTGCATATCATTTATTCATTTTTTAGATGCCTTAAATATTCGCATGTGTTTGGTAAACTCTACTAACTTTACTACAAACATAAAATACTTTTTCATTTATAATTTACATTTACTCCCTCCCACCTTCATTCCAAGTCGTTTATGAATTATTTCTTTTTAGGGAATTAGGTCAAGAAAAAAGGGACGAAATATAATAGAAATAAAATAACAAGGAATATGAATTTTCAATTTCCTGAACACAAAATAAGTGGATAAATACTGGCTAAAGTATTTCAGAAGAAAATATTGATATCCTAAATCTTTGAACCTGATCATCGACGACTGATGTAGAGGTTTAAGTTTTGTAGACAAAGTTATGAATATTTCCAAAAGCGGTAGCAGAATTATATGATCTAATGTCCACTTCGAGCTCAAGTCAATTTGTAGCATCTTTTTACCTCACCATTTCTTCTAAATAATACTCCCTCTGTTTTAATTTATATGAACCTATTTTCTTTTTGGTCCATACCAAAAAGAATGACTCATTTTCGTATTTGAAAACAATTTACCTTTATGCAATGATTTCTAGTCACACAAAATATATGTGCCTCATTTTACATCACAAGTTCAAAAAATTTCTCTCTTTTCTTAAATTCTGTGCCCAGTCAAATGGGTTCACATAAATTAAAACGGAGGAATTACTAAATTTTTTCTTGTTAAAATCCATGGAAATTAATGCAGTGGTTTAACTATGTACATATTTTGTTACGTATGGACTGATTAATTTGGGAAAATGGATAAAATATGGATGAAAAGTTAAACGTTTTCAACTATAAGATCTTAAATATAATGACTTGGAATATGGAGGGAAAAAAAGTGGTCCTAAGAAACTTCATTTTTCATGTGATACTATGACAACTAATTATACATTAGGTTTTAAGCATTAATTGTCCTAGTAATAGTTTTCATATTTAACCAAAATACCTTCTTGAGTCAAAGAACAACAGGAGCCTATTTCTGAAGGAAAAAGATTTCACCTTGTTCTAGCTCTTAAATCTTTTATTAGTTTCTTAGACGTTGGTGCAAGTCGTTTTATTTATGTATTTATTTATGTTTACTTTTGATGTTCCAAAAAAGTTTTGTGTTATTTCTTCTTTTTTTTTCTTTTTTTTTTTGTGAGGGGAGGGGGGAGGGGGAGAGCATCTGTTTTGAGCTTGCAGCACACATGAGAATCTTATTCTAATTAGTCTTATAATACTGTAATTAACATCGAAAGTGCTTATTTTCAAACTTTTTCTTCTAGACTTCTTTAAAGTTGATAATTGGATAAGCCCATATGGAGTCCAGTCATATGCAATCAAATTGGGCCTAAGTGCGTTTATTGGAGGGCCTGGGACTCTTTTCCGCGAATATGTGCTGAAACGGTAAAAATAGCATGTTCTAGTCAATTTTTGGACTGGTTATTTAAAAATAGTTAGCGTTAATCAAGTTAATAAAAAATAATCACTATTTTGACGCAATAGAGACCGGTTCAGCATAATATACTGAAGTTCGGTGCACCCCTATATGAACTTCCAGCATATTATGTTGGAACTCCACACATGAAAAGTTCTAGTATAATATACTGCAGATTCGAGCACTTGTTTATAAACTTTCAGCATATTATACTGGACCGGTATACTTTACTACAACTCCATCATATTATGCTGCAGTTCCAGCATACTTATCCTGGAACTCCAATATAATATGTTGGAGTTCAAGTATACTTATGTTAGTGTATTTTTTGAGTTTTGAATAGTGTTTTTACTCAGATTTATCTTTCATAAAAAGTAGCTAAATTTTGATTACTTTTGAAATTGGGGTATTTTTGAATGACCACGTGTAAATCTAGATATTTTCAATCCTGCATATCAACAATTGCAACTGGATCCTCCTCATAGCCCAAACTCTCATCTAACAGAATATTACTGAAGTCTAACACGTGGGATATGTCGGCATGACACTTCCAAAGCATCGAAACACAAAAAACTGGATGAACTCCCGATAAATTAGGGGATAAAGCAAGCTCATAAGCAACCTCCCAACTCGTCTCAATACCTCAACGGGGTCGATAAACCTTGGGCTCAACTTTCCCTTCTTCCTGAACCTCATAATGCTCTTCATGGGCGAGATTTTCAAGAGAACCTTCTCGCCAACCATAAATGATACATCACGCACCTTCTGATTCGCGTAGCTCTTCTGTTTGGACTGAGCTATGAGAACCTCTCCTGAATCAAATTTACCTTATCCAAGGCATCCTGTACCAAATCTGTGCCAATTGACTTAGCCTCACCAGGGTCAAACCACCCGATAGGAGAACAACAACGTCGACCGTATAGAGCCTTGTACAAAGCTATCTCAATGTTGGACTGATAGTTATTGTTACATGAAAACTCTACTAAAGGCAAAAACTAGTCCCAATGCCCTTAAAAGTCAATCACACACGCTCTAAGCATATCCTCAAAGATCTGAACTATCCGCTCTAACTGCCCGTCGGTTTGAGGATAGAATGTTGTGGTAAGCTCGACATGGGTCCGCAACTCACTCTGAGCGACCCTCCAGAAATGGGAAGTGAACTGAGGGCCTTTATTTGATATGATGGAAACCAGCATACCATGCAATCGGACTATCTCCCGAATGTAATTTTGAGCATACTTCTGTGCTATATAAGTAGTCTCCACCGGAATGGAGTGAGATGATCTGGTCAACCTATCCACAATGAACCACTCTGAATCAACCTTTCGAAGAGTCCACGGCAACCCAACTACGAAATCCATAGTGATGCGCTCCCATTTCCACTCCGGAATAGGCATCTGCTGAAGTAGGCAACTTGGCATCTGGTGTTCATACTTGACCTGCTAACAATTCAAACATCTAGCTACATATTCTACGATGTACTTCTTCATTCTCCGCCACCAATAATGCTGCCTCATGTCACGATATATATTATTGGTACCCGGATGAATGGAGTTACTCGAACTGTGGGCCTCCTCTAGAATTCTCTCCCCCAAAACCATCAACATTAGGAATACATAGATGACCCTGAAGCTGTAACACACCATCCTCACCAATATAAACTTCCCTGGCACCTCCCTGAAGTACCGTCTCTCTTAGAACTGCCAAATACAGCTCATCGAACTGGCGGCTTTAATCTGCCCTAACAACAAAGACTAAGCAACCACACATGCTAGAACTCAGTTGGGCTCTAAAATTTCCAAACTCACAAGTATGTTAGCCAACAACTGGATGTCCAAAGCTAATGCTCTCTTCTCTGCTGGAAAGAATGCCAAACTACCCATACTCTCCGCCTTTTTACTCAAGGCATCTACGACCATATTAGCCTTTCCTGGATGATAAAGAATGATAAGGTCATAATCCTTTAGTAACTCCAGCCACCTGCTACCTCAAATTAAAGTCCCTCTACTTAAACTGGTGATGCAAGCTGCGATAATCAGTGTAAACCTCATATGACACCCCATACAAATAATGTCTCCATATCTTAAGAGCATAAACAATCTATGAGGATGATTCTTCTCATGAACCTTCAACTAGTGGGAGGCATATGCAATAACTCGCCCCTCCTGCATCAATAGCATCCTAAACCAATGCGTGAAGCGTCGCAATATACCGTATACATCCTTGAACCGGAAGGCAATACAAGAACTGGTGCCGTGGTTAAAGCTGTCTAGAGCCTCTGAAAGCTCTCCTCACAATCATCGGACCAATAGAACGGGGTACCCTTCTGGGTCAATCTGGTCAAAGGTGATGCAATAGATGAAAATCTCTCCACAAATTGCCGGTAATAACATGCTAATCCGAGGAAACTCTTGATCTCGGTCACTGAAGTAGGACGCAGTCAACTCTGAACTGCCTCTATTTTCTTGGGATCTACCTTAATACCCTCTCCTAACACAACATGCCGCAATAATGCCACTGACTCAAGCCAAAACTCACACTTGGAGAACTTAGCATATAGCTTATGCTCTCACAAGGTCTGAAGTACTACTCTCAAATGGTGCTCGTGCTCCCCCAGGCTATACGAGTATATCAAGATGCCCTCATTGAAGACGATAATGAATGAATCAATATAAGGCCTGAATACTCTGTTCATCAAATCCATAAATACCACTGGGACATTAGTCAAGCCTAAGGACATCACTAAAAACTCATAGTGTCCATATCTAGTCCTGATTGCAGTCTTCGGAACATCCGAGTCCCGAATCTTCAGCTGAGGATACCCTGACCTCAAATCAATCTTAGAGAACACCCTAGCACCCTGCAGCTGGTTAAATAAATCATCAATAGGAGGTAATAGATACTTGTTCTTGATGGTGACTTTCTTCAACTAACGGTAATCAATGCATATCTGCATAGTCCCGTCCTTCTTTTTCTTGAATAACACTGGTGTTCCCCAAGGCGATACACTAGGCCTAACAAACCCCTTGGCTAACAACTCCTCTAGCTTCTCCTTCAAATCTTTCAACTCTTTAGGAGTCGTATGGTACGGTGTAATAGATATAGGCTGAGTGCCTTGTGCAAAATTAATACATAAATCAATATTACGATCCAGAGGAATGCCAGGAAGATCAGAAGGAAAAACATCAGCGAACTTTTGGACTATCGGCACTGAATCAATCACTGGAGACTCTGTAGTGGTGTCTCAAACATAATCTAAATAAGCCAAACACCCTTTCCCGACCATGTGCTGAGCCTTCTGGAAAAAAATAACCCTACTGGGCATATCAACCGTGGAACCCTTCCACTCCAATCTCGGGAATCCTGGCATCGCCAGTGAAATGGTCTTGGCATGGCAATGAAGGATGGCGTGATATGGAGATAACCAATCCATGCCCAGGATGACCTCAAAATCGATGATATCAAGAAACAAAAGATCTTCTCAAGTCTTGAAACCATAGAAGGTGACCACACATGACCGGCAGATCCGATCCACAACTACAGAATCACCCACAATAGTAGACACACGAAAATAAGTGCCCAAAGGCTCAGGAGA
Organism: Nicotiana noctiflora; assembly: GCA_032618575.1. Lineage (NCBI taxonomy): Eukaryota > Viridiplantae > Streptophyta > Magnoliopsida > Solanales > Solanaceae > Nicotiana > Nicotiana noctiflora. The sequence continues at coordinate 166,180 of JASVEL010013519.1, read as the reverse complement.
AGTAACTAGGAAACGAGCAAACAAAGATGGTACATATGAATAAGCAGACCTCGGATAAAATAATACCGAAGCATCCCTACCGTTGATGGAAATAATACCTATGATGACGGCATCTAAGGTCAATGCATCTGGCATGGCCGGAAGAGCATAGAATCTAGCTAGAGCACCGGCTGGCTGGCCTCCACCTGACTGAGCAATAGTTGGATGACCCCTCCCTGCCTGGCCTCCACCTCTAGGACAGCCTCTACTAGTCTGCCCTCCATTTCTAGGTGGCTGGGCAGCTGGTGCTGAAGTCATGGACTGCTGTCCCTTCTGCACCCCCTTGCCCTGAAGTCTGGGGCAATATCTCCTCATGTGACCAGGGTCTCCACACTTAAAATAATACAGTGCGGCGACCTACTATCTAGAGGGCTGATTCTGAAAACCAAAAGATCCATTGGAAGAAGCCTGAATAGCCGGTGGGTAGTATGAACTCTCTGGCACAGCACTGAAATAAGAACTGGAAGAATACGGAAGACCTGAATACCCACTGGAGGAACCCTGAATAGTTGGCGGGCGGTAAGAAAACTCTGGTATGGAGATAAAATAGGAGCGCGCTGGAGCACCCCGAGCAGGTGGTGGTGCTGAAACTGGGGGCCTACTGGGCTGACCCCTCCCAAACTGACCTCTACCCCTAGTTGGGATGCCTCTCAACTCTCCAGAGAATCTAGCTCTCTTATCATGTTTCATCTGCTCTCAACCCTTTAGACGATAACCCTCAATCCTTCATGCAATCTTAATGACTAGCTGATACCCTGTACCCATCTCTTCTTCTCGGACCATACTAGACCGGATAGTGGGGTGTAACCCCGCAACAAACCTCCGCACTCTCTCTGCTTCTATGGGAAGTATTATATGTTCATAGTAAGACAACTCAGAGAACCTCGCCTCATAATCAGTCACTAACATCTAACCTTGCTCTAGATGCTCAAACTAATACCACAGCTCTTTCCTCTCCGAGGGTGGACTATATCGGTCTAGGAATAACTGAGTGAACTGACCATAAGTAAGGGAAGGAGAACCTGCTGGCCTGCCAAGGGCATAGGACTGCCACCATCTACGGCCCCTGCCCTCCAACTAAAAAGTAGTGAAGCCGACTCCATACAATTACAATATCCTCATGTTGTGCAGTCTGTCCCTGCACCTGTCGATGAAGTCCTGAGCATCCTCATGATGCTCACCCCTGAAGACTGGAGGGTGAAGCCTAGACCATCTGTCAAATAACTTCTGCGGATAGCCGTCCACAGTTGGCCTGGGTTGGGGTGCCACTACAGCAACTGGTTGAGCCCCTCTCTGGGTAGTGCATCCGAAGTCTGATATACCGCAGTTGCGTGACCTGGAGCCTGACCAGTAGGGGTCTGGGCTCCCCCTCCTGTCTGTGAAGTAGCTGGATCTGCTGGAAATAAACCGACCTAAGTCATAGTGTCCATAAACCATAGCATGCGACCCATGACCTCTTGAAATCTTGATGCTATCATGAAATATGTCGGGGTAGGCTCAGCTGCGGGCACCTTACCATGCTTCTCAATATTGGGATCCGTCACAGGACCTACTGGTGGTGCAACTAGAATGGCTTTGGGATGCCCTCGTCCCCTACCACGGGTCGGTACCATCCCTCGACCTCTATCTTGGCCTCTAGCAACGAAAGGAGCAGCTCCTCCCGGGTTTGGAACGTCGACGAGTCCTCACCATCCGTGAGAGATTAAAAGAGGGAAATTTAGTGCGCTAACCACTGTACGATAGGAAATGAACAAAGATTTTGTAATACCTTATAGCCTCGCAAAGATAAATACAGACGTCTCTATACCGATCTACATGACTCTATTAGGTTTGCCCATGACTTGTGAGACCCATGTGAACCTAGTGCTCTGATACCATGTTGTCACGACTTATTTCTAAAATTGGTCATGAAGGTACCCAACACCGTTGCCGGGCAAGCCAAGTGCGAAAAACATTTCTAACTTCTTATTTAAATTTTATCAGAATTTAAGTGAGATGAATACTCCATTTAGTTTCAGACCGAAAGTGATAGGTGAAGTAAGTAACATAACAATACCACCCAAAAGTAAGTCTAGTAATGCGTGTGTGCCAAGACCCGGTGTCACAAGTACGTGCATCTAGTAGAATATACAAAAGAATATCTCTATCCTACTATCTAAGATAAAGAAAGACAACAAAAGTAATAGAAAACTTCATCCGATTGCTGAGCAGCGTAGGAAGGAAGCGGTTCACCGTGGAAGTCTCTACCACAAACTCAAAGGCGTGCACTGGATCGGTAACCAAATGTATTAGCAGCCGACCCTGTACAATTAAGTACAGAAGTATAGTATGAGTACATAAATAATATGTACCCAGTAAGTATCCGTCTAATCTCGAAGAAGTATAGGCGAGAGGTTGACCTTATAGTTACTATGGTTAAGATAATATAATATCGATGTGCTATGCAAAGAATGAAAGTCTCCAATATTTAACAAGTTATAATGAAAAGCAATAATCATGTTCTTCGCCTTATTTCAGTTTTCATTTACATTTTTCAATTACTAAGCAAGTAAGCAGGTCATGTCTAGGCATCGACATATTTATCATGCGCAATCATGCCGAGGTCGATGTCCCACTCCAACAGAAAATAAACTGTGCACTCCAGAGGGTAAAATGGCCCGAACCATAGATGCATCTGTATTCACTAATATGATCTGCCCGCTCCATAAATATTAAGAAAACATCAAGAATGCACACAAAGGCTCGTGTATATACAAGGATACTCTTACAAAATTTAACAGGTTGATATGTTCACTTTTTAAATTTCTCTCAAGACTCTAGCATATCTTAAATGGTCATATTAACAATTTGAATAGAAGAAAATTTCAAATTAGGCATGATATGGGTCCTAAACTACCCAAGTAATTAATACTACAGTAGCTACGCACGGACTCTCGCTACCAAATATGTATGTAGCCACCACATTTGGTAGCAATTCTCATTTATTATACCTATGGGGATAGTTCTCTCTTACAATGTTAGAAATGAGACTCGCCTCACTCCAAAGTGCACTTCCAGTTACCAAGAACGAGCCCAAGTCCTTAATTTGAAGCCGAACAATCCCAAATTAGTTAAAAGAAGTAAGAACTAGTTAATATAACCTCACAAGATCGAATTCTAGGTATTTAAGCAATTCCCCAACCATTAACACAAATTTCTTAAATTTCGACCCAGGGCCCACGTGCCCGGATTCCGAGATTTTTCGAATAAAGTTGTTCTCTACAACCTAAGGATCAATAATATATGATTTCTAGTTTTTTTCATAGCAAATTTTATGATTAAATCTTAGATTTATTAAAACCCTATGTCTAGCTCTAACCCTTTGGTTTTACTTAATTTTTAGTGTTTAATCTGCCTAATATACATATATTTAAACTAAGGATGAATGGAAATTACTTACCTCACAATGCTATGTTGGAATCCCCTCTTTGAAAGCTCCGAAATCGCCCAAATATGGAGTAAAATAAAGTAAATGGTCTTTGAGCTCGAATTAAATGAAGCTCACTGCCCCGCAATTTTCGCATCTGTGGTTTAGAGACCGCATATGTGGTCCCACACCTGCGGAAATAGGGCGCATCTTCGAAATTGTGCGAAAGTGGCTGGGCCGCTTTTGTGGTCTGAGGCCCGCTTCTGCGACTTCCGAACCACACCTACGATTTCTCTTAGCCTTGTCACTGGCCGCTTCTACGATGGACTGACCCCATCTGCGGTCCTAGAACAAGAGATGCGGTTATGACAGAAGCAGCAAACCTTCAGCTATTTTTCAACTTTACTACTTCACTCGAACCTCGCTCGTTTGACGCTTGGGGCCCCCCAAGCCCCGCCCGAACATACCGACAAGTCTGAAATTACGAGGCGAACCTACTCGAACGCTCAAAACACTCAAAACAACGCTAATTCCAAGAATCACCCCTTAAAACCTGATGAATCAAACTAATGAACTTCAAGTTCTTAATGCTCCTCTAACGGGCCAAAACGCCCTTGAACTACTCGGATTGACACCAAATTTTACGGGCAAGTCTTAACTGATATTTCGGACCTATACCAAACTTCGAAACCAAAATTTGATCCCGATACCTAGTAAATCAATGATTTCTTAGTTTCTTTAGTTCTTTAAAACTTCAATTTAACAATTTTCAATAAAAAATCATTACCTTGGGTTAGGGAATTCAGAATTCGATTCCGGCCATACGCCCAGGTCCCATATTTTTTCACGGACCCTCCCGAACCGTCAAATCCCGAATCCGGATCAGTTTTCCCAAAAAGTTGACCGAAGTCAAACTTGATCTTTTAAGAGAATCTTGAAGAAATAATTAGACATATTTTTACCCAAAATTCTTCCAACTCCCGAACCAACCGTCCCTGCAAGTTATAAATTAGCTAAAGCAAGCACAAAAATTTTTATTTAAGGCGACGGGGTTCTAAAAAGTAAAATGACCAGCTGGGCCGTTACATATTTACCCTGTTAGATGTCCATACCATAACATTAGAAGTTGCTGCATATTTGGTACAACAACGATGTTCTATTACTTTGATGCAAATGACAGTTTTGAAACTTGTTGTTTTGGTATGTACTCAGTATATAATTTCATTTTGAACAGAGGATGAGGTATATTACTGCTTGTTTTACTCTAATTCGGCTGGTATATATTAATGCCATTAGAAATAGTAATACAATCCAGGACACGGTTCTTTAGTCTTTATTTGTTTCTGGTTGAATTGCCATGAGTTTCTAAAGTGGTGCTACATGTTCTTTTCCAATACAAGTTAGAAGAAAGTATTGTTTAGAATTTAGAAAAGTAGATATGCCAGCCATTGGTTCATATGTTCCCATGCTCTTTGTACGGCTAAGACTGATAACAATTTTTCTACACAAATGTTGAGGACTAGATTAATTAGTTGCGTCCATACAAAGTCACAAATATTATAAATGGACTTATTTACCACACATATAATGTAGTCAATATAGTTAAAAAATATCTAATGTTTTGCACCTTGTTTTTTAATTTCGCAAGTTATGTCAAAATTTAATTTTTGTACGGTAAGAGGTTATTACTATGAGGCCACTACTTTCTAATAAGTCTTGTTGGTAGACTTCCACGGAAATGGTTAATTAGTAAAGTATATAACCTCGTTACATTTCACATTTGAGGCAACAAGGTCTATGCGCTTTTGTCTATGTTATTTACCATTTTGTATTATCATGTCACCCGGTATTATAATACAAAATTTCAGGTGTTGTTTGCATGATTTATAATTCTAAATTTACTTACACTAATTAATTTGTTGAGGTGATGAAGAAAATCATGAAATCAAATCGAATGAGCACTATTAGAACTATGCCCGAGAGGTTCGAGGACGGGTCAGTGCAATATGGCCTATTATATATGCCATTGGTTAAGGTAAGACGGTGTGTTATAGTCTCGTCGCACCATAATAACAAAATATTGGGTTCAAGTTCTAACATATTAACGCCTAACATGCTATTATGAGAATAAGACATCAGATATAAGTTCGGGTGTACATGGTGATATAAGATATTGGGTTTGAGTCCCAACGTATTATGGCCTAATAACCGTTATATGTAAGGTATTGAGTTCAAGTGTTAATGTATTATATTTATAATATAATGATGACTAAAAAAATATATTTTTCATAAAAAAACATGAAACTTGTCCCACTTAATTTGCACCATTCTTGATGTGAATGTGATAGCGGTGAATAATATATCTGAATAAAGATTGGGCCTAAGGGAGTTTTGGGCTGCTTTTGGGTTCAATATTAGGGAAAAATACACGGGTAAGCACTTTTTAAAAAATACACGGGTAAGCACTTTTTATATATAATGAGTAATTAAATATGTAGTGTTAGTTTCATAATGAATAAGTGAATAAGAGAATATAACTGAATCCCTAATTTAAAATAGGAGAGAGAGAGTAAAAGGATAAATATCCCTTAATTGATACGTTTTAGTTGTGCTCATTAATTATGTTCATAAGCTTTATCTGCCTTTAGTGTAAATTTTGTTGCCATTTATGGAATAAATAAAGAGTACTATTATTTTCTTAAATATTTTTTAAAAAGTGCTTACCCGTGTATTTTTCCCTTAATATTAAGGGGTTTGGGCTGGTTTTAAAAGATGTCCGGTCTGAAAAAAATAAAAGGCTATTAGTTAAATAACCAAACAATTGATAAAAATATTTTATAAAACAATTAACAGATTATAAAAAATACTTTTCATGCATAGAAATTCTTTAAAATAATTACTCAATATTTTAAAAATATAATAAGCTATTTTTTGGTAAAATAATATAATAATGCTTACATGGGTTATAACTGCAAAGTTATAGCAATTGTAACCCAAAAATATAAAATGTGGATATTTTGTAATAATTAAAACTTAGTGCAAATGTAAATAATTAAATTAGACCACAAAATTATTATAAAATTATTTTTGATGTAATTGGTTACTATTTGCATAAATAAAACACTGGAGTAATTTATTAAAGCCCTTAGAAATGCAGAAATTATGGAAAAATATTAATTGATGTTAATGCATGATTTTGGAGGTTTATATGCATCTTTTTCTAAAAGTATTATAAACAAAAATTGGGTATCAAGCTAGAGTAGCAAGGGTCTACCTGGCTCTGGAGGGATCAAGACTGATGGTGTTGATAAGTACTCATTGATCTTGTCGAAAGCATTTTGACAATCTTCGGTCCAACTAGTTGCAGCATCTTTCTTCAGCATCTCGAAAATTGGCTCACATATAACTGTAGACTAGGCTATGAACCTGCTAATGTAGTTTAGCCATCCTAGAACACTCATTACATCTTTCTTATTCTTCGGCGGCAGTAGCTCCTGGATGGCTTTGACTTTTGGCGGATTCAATTCTATCCTTCGGCGGCGACTGACAATGAACCCAAGTAACTTTCCGGCGGGAACCCCGAAAGCGCATTTTATAGGGTTTAGTTTCAAGTTGTATTTCTGTAGTCTGTCGAAAAACTTCCTCAAATTGTCTATATGATATGTGGCTTTCTTGGATTTGATGATGACGTCGTCCACATCTACCTCAATCTCCATATGTATCATGTCATAAAAAATAGTAGTCATAACCCTCATGTAAGTGTCCCCAATATTCTTTAGACCGAATGGCATCATCTTATAACAGTATACTCCCCATGGTGTAATGAAAGTCGTTTTCTCAGCGTCCTCTTCGTCTATCCAGATCTGATGGTAACTAGCAAAACAATCCACAAACGACTAGAGTTTATGCTTGGCACAATTTTCGATTAGGATGTGTATGTTTAGAAGAGGGAAATCATCCTTTGGGCTGGCCCTGTTGAGATCCTGGTAATCAACACAGACTCTGACTTTAGCATCCTTATTTGGAACTGGCACGATATTGGCTAGCCAAGTTGAGTATTCAACCACCCTGAGGACCTTGGCCTTGATTTGCTTAGTAACCTACTCCTTGATTTTCAGACTCATGTCAGGCTTGAACTTCCTAAGTTTCTATTTTATTGGTGGACATACTGGGTTTGTGGGTAACTTGTGAGTCATAATGGATGTACTTAACATGGTCATATCATTGTATGACCATGTAAAGATGTCCTCATATCCTTTCAAGAACTGTGTGTACTCTTCTTTTTCTTATGTTGACAAGTGGATGCTGATGCAACTTTCCTTGATAATTTCAAAGTCTCCCAAGTAGATTATTTATGTTTCATCCAGATTGGACTTGGGCTTGTTCTCAAAGTCTTCTACTTTTCTAACAATTTCCTCGGGTATGACATATTCTTCTTCCGAATCAGTATCCTTTTGTTGCATCGTCTCATTACATGTCACAATTGTGGGTTCATCGAGACAGGAAATGGTATTGATGTATAGATAAAGATATGAGAGAAAAAATGGTAATAATAAATATTGATTCATTGAATCATAAAAGCGATTTTTGATAATTTAAACAATGTTTCGGAACATTAGAAATATTATTTAAAACAAAATGCCAAAAAGGGAAATACTTTTTCTTAGAAAGTAAACAAAACAATGTTGTTCATCCTCGCTACCACGGGACTCGTCGTGCCCTTGATGGTCTAATAGTCCAATTTTTGAGGAATGAACCTCTGTCCAGAGCTCGGATGGTAAGGCCTTCCTCCTCTTCCCCCTCAACAATTACACAACAGTCCAGGTCCTCATCCTCCAAGAACATGTTCCTTAAGGCTAACAGTGCTTCTTCTTCCTTTGATCCCCATATGATGTCGGCCTGTTGGAAGCTCTGATTCAAGTGCGATATAGGCTGCTCCAATGGATAGTACGAATCTTGCCATGGTGGTGACCAGTTATTGTATTCTTGCCAGGTGTATTGATATCCCAGCCCAAAAGTGGTACCATGATGTTTTGGCTATATTGGCTTCGTGATGCCCTGAAGATTTTTACCAATACCCTTGCCAAGATCATACCCTCCCCAACTCATCATGTTTGCTATCTTGCTATCCTACCACTTATCTTTGTCGATTTCATTGACTCACTTGATGTGATGATAAGTTTCTACCCCTAGCTTTCTCCTATTCTCGGCTATCAAAATAGTTTGACGGGTGTAAATGGGGTTGCTTCCATCTTCATGGATAATCACCTCCTGATGGTTCCCTTTAGACTTTACTGCCTGATGCAAAGTTGATGCCACGGCCCCAGCAGTGTGTATCCATGGGTGTCCCAATAGCAGATTGTAGGATACAGATATGTCCAGCGCCTGAAACTCGACATCAGACCACATAGGCCCCATTTGTAGACAGAGATTAATTTCCCCGATGGTAGCTCTCTAAGACCCATCAAATGCCTCACATTCATAGTCGCTTCTCGTATCTCATATAGGCCTTTGCCCAACCTCTTCATTGTTGTCAATGGGAAAATATTGAGACCGGATCCTCCACCATTTAGGACCCTAGTAATGAAGTAGTCTTCATATTGCATTGTGATATGCAGTGCCCTATTGTGATTCAAACCCTTAGGCGGCAACTCATCCTTGTGGAAAGTGATTTTATGACTTTCTAATACCTGTCCCACCATGTTAGCCATTTATCCATTAGTGATGTTATCAAGCACATATGCTTCGTTCAATACGTTCATCAGAGCGTTCATGTATGCTTCTAAATTTTGTAGCAGCGATAAGATAGATATTTGAGCAGGGGTATTATTCAGATGATAAATGACTGACTATTCCATTGCTTGTACTTTCCTCAATATGTCATCTGGACCTGTTTCAATAACGAGAGGTGTGTTAGAGTCCTGTTTGCTGGACTCTCCCAAATGCTCGGTTGTATAGACCCTTCTAGTCTTAATCATCCCTTATGGGGCACCATATTCTCCCATCTTGGTTTTTCCTTTTCTTCTAGCTTCGGCCACATAATCCCATGGTACAACCTCGGTGATGAAATGCGGTGTGGTTGATACTATCATTGTAAATGGTGTGGCTACTTTCACCTCAAATATAATAGGTGAAACTGCATGGGGTTCTACCTCAACTTCAAATGGGACTGATGTCATTACCTCGACCTCCACTGGCGGCTGCACCTGAACTATAATGGGATTGAGGGTGACTATGGGTTTCTTGATCGTCACCCACTTTGATAAGTTTGATTGATACCTCTGGATCCCATTTTTCATCCATCTCTATCACATTGATACCTTCACCCATGTGATCTAGGAGGGGGTTATTGCGGACATTAGGCGTACCCTCCTTTGCCTAGATAATTCAAAGCCTGGATTTTGTCCTTCAATGTGTGGCATTCATCGATGGTGTACCCTTTCATGCCCGAATGGTATGCACAAGTTTTAATTGGGTTAACCTATTGGAATGAGTTCTCCATGGCCACACCGAGGATAAGAGTGATGTAACCAGCATCCTTCAACCTTTCATATAGCTGGTCGATGGGTTCCGCAATGGCAGTATATTGTTTGGGTGGTCTTTGGTAATAATTAGGTCGCGGTCTTGGGTAGTTTTTATGAGTTGGAGGTGACTGAAATGAGATGGTTCGGAATTATAGGTATGTTAGGCAGTGGATGGTTGGGAATATCTAGGGGATGAGGGTTGATATATAGGTGGAGGTGCCGGTTGATATATGGGTGGAGGTGCTTGATATGCAAGTGGGGAGGTTCAGGATACGAATGGAGTTTTGGGTCCTTGGGCGACTATTAGTGCTCCCACGTCCTTCTTCTTAGATATATCCCCTGGATATAATGCTTTATTAGTGGCCTGCAATGCCTCAAAGTTTGTTACTATCCCGCTCTTGATGCCTTCATTGATCCGTTCACCAAGTTTGATGATATCAAAGAACTTATGGCTTTCAATAACCATCAACCTTTCATAGTACTGTAAATCTTGTGCTCTGACGAATAACATATTCATCTGTTTCTCTTCCAATGTTGGCTTGACTTTATCCTCCTCTAACCTCCAACGAGTAGCATACTCATGGAAATATTTGGTGGGCTTCTTCTTGAGGTTTTAAATGTAGAAGACATCTGATGCATTCTCTATGTTGAACCTGAATCAGTCCATGAAATCAGACGCCATACTTACCTAGTTGGACCATTTCTTAGGATCCTGGCTGATGTACCAGGACAAGGTGTCTCCCATAAGACTCCTCATAAAAAGCTTCATATGGATCTTTTCATATCTTTTTACCTCGACAAGCTTGTCACAATAGGTCCTTAGATGAACCATATGATCACTTGTACCATCAAACATCTCAAACTTGGGAGGTTTATAACCCTCTGGCAGTTCTACAACCGGCTCTATGCATATGTCTTCATAGTTCAAACTTTTTATCCCTTTGCCTCATTCAACACCCTGAACTTGGCTGGTCATCTTCTTGAGCTCCTCGGCTAGGTTCTTAATGAGTATGTCCTTCTCAATAGATTTTGATGCATAGGAGATGGGTTGAGTGGAGTGAGGTAGGGTCTCCATATATATATATATAGGTTGTTTTCGTGACCTGGAGTTTGAGTATAGTGGTAATCATTGGTGGAATTCTGGGGTTCAAAAATGATTAGTGGAGTATGGTAGGCGTTTGGACGGTATTGTGGTGGGAAAGTTTGATTTTGTGGTAGAGTTGTATAACGGTGGGGTATGGGAGGGTTTGGTGGGTGCTTCTTGGGTGTATTTTGAGGTGGTACGAGGTTTTGAGTGTTTGGATGACTGATGTCTAGGACGCTAAGTGAGAAGAATAGGTTTTCCACATTCCGGACATGCTCAAGCTCACCCTGGAGTTCTAGTATTTTCTATTCGAGCCATGAAATTGCTTCATTTGGGGTCTGAGTACACCGACTGTCAGAAGTTTCTGCATATTCAACCTGTGTGTTTTTTTCCTTTCTAGTGTCATTCAAATCCTCCATTTTTGCTTTCCTTTGCCTTCTCATGGACTAGGAGGAGGAGAAAGTGGATGGTACATGGATATTGTATGAAGCTGATGATGCTAGTATGCACGAACCAAACTTTGGGGAATAGAAATAATCAAAACAATAAAAGAAAAACAAAAGGTAGCCAAGTCGGTAATGATTCATGAAAGTTTGTAGTATTTAAACACATATTACTGGAATATAAATTTGCGTCCTAATTTGGGAGCCCAGTTGTGCTGGAGGTAGGCCTACCAACAAATAAATTTTGAGAAGTTTAGTGCCAATAATTGCCTCATTTCATTAATGTGAAAATAGACAACCCAAAACGATACTAAATAAGATAATCTCACTATTGGCATTTGGCCTTATTAGATTTAGAAAGTAAGTAAATGTGATGACCCAAAGGGTCATCACTTATTTAATTAATCATTTTGAGCTTCTGAGGCCTTGAAAACCTCATTTTATATTGCCTCGATTTACGTGCACGATCCGAGCATGTAGCTGGAAAGATTTTGTGATAGAAAATATGAATTCTATGAGAAATTTGGATAAAAATGATATTAATATTGATATGGTTGACTTCGGTCAACATTTTTGGTAAACGGATCCGGACCCGAGATTTGATGGTCCCGAGAGGTCCGTAGGAAAATATGGGACTTGGACATGCGTCCGGAGTCGAATTCTGAGGCCTAGAGCCCAAGTTATGAATTTTTATGTGAAATTGTTTTTGATGCAATTATTAAAAGGAAATAAATTAATTGACCTTGGTACCGGGCTCGTATTTTGGTTCCGACGCCCGGTACAAGTCTTAAATATTATATATGTGATTTCTGTAAAGTTTGGTGACATTTGGATGTCGTTTGAGATGTTTTGGACCTTGAGTCCCAAGTTTGAAAGTTTTGAAAACTAAAGGTATGAAAATCATGCATTTGAGGCTTGATTTGATGAAAACGAGGTGATATTGGCGATGTGATCGCACGAACAAGTTCATAATGTATTTTTGAGGTTATGTGCATATTTGGTTTGGAGCCCCGAGGGCTCGGTGAACTTTGGATAGGCCACGAGATCAATTTTTCATGTTAGAAGTTGCTGTCTGCAACTGGTCTGCAGAGTTCGCAAATGCGAACAATAGTTCGCAAATGCGAACTCCCCACTATTCTGCAGAGTTCGCAAATGCGAACAATAGTTCGCAAATGCGAACTCCCCCCTATTGTGCCTGTGTTCGCAAATGCGAACAATAGTTCGCAAATGCGAACTTGACCCTATTATGCCTGTGTTCGCAAATGCGAACAATAGTTCGCAAATGCGAACTTGACCCTATTGTGCCTGTGTTCGCAAATGCGAACAATAGTTCGCAAATGCGAACTCGACACTATTCTGCCTGGGTTCGCAAATGCGAACAATAGTTCGCAAATGCGAACCTCCCAATATTTAGCCTCTGTTCGCAATTGCGAACAATAGTTCGCAAATGCGAACTTCCTAGTTTTGCCTTGGCTTCGCAAATGCGAAGAAAAGTTCGCAAATGCGAACTTCCCAGCCTTAGCTTATTTTTCAAACTCCGGAAATTGGTCGGGGTTCGCAATTGCGAACCCATGTTCGCAAATGCGAACACACATACCTAAAAAACACGAATTTCACTCATTTCTTCACATTTTACAAAACCAAAACACCCATTTGCGATTCTTCAAGGATTTCTTCTTCATCAAAACAATTGTAAGTCACTTTTTACTTAATTCTTTCAATTCCTAACATCATTAAACATGTTTTTCATAAGAAATCAATGATTTTCATGGAAGAAATCTTGTTTTTGTTAGAAAATAGGGGTTTTTCATAAATTGGGGAATTGGACCTCGAATTGAGGTCCGATTTTGAAACAAATTATATATATGAACTCGTGGGGGGATGGGTAACCGGATTTTGGTCATAACCCTGAATTCCGACCATGTGGGCCCGGGGTTGAAATTCACTATTCATGGCAGAATGTTGTAAAAGTTGTATTTGGTATTAAGAATTAGTTTGTTGAGTAAAATTGATGATATTAAATCAATTGTGTATAGATACGGTTGGATTGGAGCCAAATTGAAAGAAAAGACATTTCCACGGAGTGAATTGTTCATAAGCATTCGAGGTAAGTGTTTGTTCTATCCTAGTTTGTAGGAATATGAATTTAGTTATGAATAAATTGCTGAATAAGAGTTATTGGTGTTATACCGGTAATGAAGGTAAATTGTTGAAATTATTATAAATTATTGGTTTAAAACCGGTAATTATAAATATTGTTGATATAGAGATTATTGGCTAAATGCCAGTAATATATATATTTTATGAATTGGGATCGTGTGGTACGCCGACCACAAAGTGACTTAAAATCTTGGCATTGGCCATAGTTGTCGGTAGCCGATTGATATATTTGGGAGCGGGTGGTACGCCTACCACAAGATATGATTATTGATATATTTGGGAGCGGGTGGTACGCCTACCACAAGATATGATTATTGATATATTTGGGAGCGGGTGGTACGCCTACCACAAGATATGATTATTGATATATTTGGGAGCGGGTGGTACGCCTACCACAAGATATGATTATTGATATATTTGGGAGCGGGTGGTACGCCTACCACAAGATATGATTATTGATATACTTGGGAGCGGGTGGTACGCCTACCACAAGATATAACTATTGATATATTTGGGAGCGGGTGGTACGCCTACCACAAGATATAATTATTGATAATTGGGAGCGGGTGGTACGCCTACCACAAGAGATAATTATTGATAATTGGGAGCGGGTGGTACGCCTACCACAAGAGATAATTACTGTGATAGTTGGGAGCGGGTGGTACGCCTACCACGAGACATGAAATGAAAGAGGAAATTGAGACGTGAAAGTAAGATTTATTCTGTTGATTAGATTATTCTGGATATCTTGAGTTATTGAATATTATTTCAGAGCAGAGTATTATTTCCTTATAAATGTAATATATATATATATATATATGCCTATATTGCAACTGTACAGGTTTAGGTGGGTGACTGGCCTTAGCCTTGTCACTAGTTCGCTGGGATAGGCCAGGCACTTACCAGCACATGGGGTCGGTTGTGCTGATACTACACTCTGCGCTCTTTTTGCGCAGATACAGGTTACGGACAGCAGCAGCGGCAGTAGAGACTTGTGGATTTTTCAACTACCGAGACTACGAGGTAGCCTTGCAGGCGTCCGCAGGACCCGTTGTCTCTTCTATCTATGCTTTTCATTCTGTTATCTCATGTAATCGAGATAAACAGCTTGTATTTTCTTTCAGACAATTATGTGTATTATTCTTAGAAGTTCGTGAGTATTGTGACACCAGTCTTGGGTAGTGTATCAGATTTGGATTTTTCTTTATCATATCTGACTAAGTCTTCCGCAAATTTTGATTATTCCGTTGTAATTTTTATGTTGTTAATAAGAAATTGGTTATTAATGGAGATGTAATTAATATTTGGCTTGCCTAGCTTCTATTTAGTAGGCGCCATCATGACCCCGATGGTGGGAAATCCGGGTCGTGACAAGTTGGTATCAAAGCTCTAGGTTACATAGGTCTCACCACTCACGAACAAGCTTAGTAGAGTTTGAGAGGTAGGTACGGAGACGTCTGTACTTGTCCTCCAGAGTCTATTGAGTTAGGAAAGAGTCTCTCATTTGTTCTTTCTTATCGTGCGAATTTGTTCTTCAAAGTGTTAAGTTAAATTTCCACTCTTGTCTTCCCACGAATGGCGTAGTCACGTACCGCTTATCCAGCCGAACAATGGCACAGGCTGGTGATAGATCAACTATGCCTTCAAAAGTTTTATGGAGGACAGATAGGTTTCACCAAAGTCTTCGCTGCCACCTTCAGCGGTGCATCTTTTGAAGACCCACGAGATTGTGCTTGACAGTTCTTATGAGGAATTACAAAACACGGGAATAGTCGAATGCGAGGAGTTCATTTTACTGTGCTACGGAAGGCACACAGAAGTAGTGGGAAGATAATGTATTTACCACACCAGTTATGGTCCCAACGGAAGATGCAATTATATCAGGAGATCACCTAATAAATCGTGTTGGGTTTCAACGTACCTTGACGTCCGGTCGATGTGTTGGAGTTGTGAAGGACAAATATGATGAGTTATTGGAATGTATATATATGGTATGGAAAGGTCCTTCAAATAATTTATACATATTTAAGGTTGGTTCTTTTGATAGGGTAAGAATCGCCCCCAGAGAATGACGAAGAGTATTTGAGTAAATGGGGTAGCTCAGCAGTGTTAAGTTAACATAGCAAAAGAGAAAATTGGCCGTCGATGTTTGTGACAAGCCTACGAAGAGGGCAAGCCGGCCAACGCAACGCTATCTACTAAACTCTATTTTAAGAAAATGTTCCGAAGACGTCACCCCCGAGATTCTCTGCAATATGTAGTATATGTGCGATCTGAACGGTTGTACCAGGTCACAATGACTGTGTCCGAATATATATTGCCATGAGCAATAAGTTAATTGATCCTTAAAGGAATTGCTGTGAATGTGGAATATTGGAGAAATATAATTTTAGGAAAGCACTCAGGCTACACGCTCCATTGCAGTTAATAATTATCCTACATGGCCAGCCAGATGTAGAGGTTATGATGTTAGAGGTGGAGGTGAAAATCCTAGAGGTGGAGACCCAGCCATTGATATAATTTTTGTGATATGAGGGAGGTCCCTACACCAAATGTGGTCATCACACGTATAAGTCAGATTGTTATAGACAAAATAATTTTCCCTTAATTTGATTTGGTTTTTGAAAGAAAATTTAGGCGAGTCCTTTTAACATGCTCCATTCATGAGCGAGCATCGTAATCATCAAATCTACTTAGGGAAATACTCACGTTGAGATATTACATGAGGATAGACATCCCTATTATTAGGTGTTAGTCACTAAAATATCCATGAGGCTAAGAGTGACTTTATATTACTTATTACAGTGGGTTTTGATATAATTTTCGGGATAACTAATTTTAATCGTTAATTGTGCTCCCTATCAATATGAGGGCTTATTTTATGTCGTGATTATCTTTGACGGACAATTATTGAAAGGAAGAAAGAAAGGAAATGAAAAATTTCAGATGATATGATGTGCAAGCACTCTGATTCAGAGTTGAGGATGAGATCCTCCAATTTTTGGCATAATGTGAAATATTTCTAAGCCGAGCTTCAAGCTGCGGTGGATATCATATGAGGACCGGGTCCTGGTAGTAAGAGTTTATGTGTTTAAAATTCTTCTTTTATGAAATTAATATTTTCGTATTGCATTCGTAAATAAGAGTCATGCCCGTTAGGACTATTTGACAATTCTTGTATAGTTTCTATTCATATTTAGCCATTTCTATTTTGAAACCGTTGAACTTAGCCTTTGAGACGAGCACCCAGGTGTGTATAAATATGACTCATTAATTCAAAAAAAAAAAAATATCACGAGGTCTCCATACCTCATTCTGAGTAAAGTGGGATTTGTAGAATAAGGTATTTGATAACATGGTTAATTGACGATGTTGTAATTTAAGAACAACTCTTATGGCCAGACTTCAGAGTCATGGATATGTGCATACGCATGAGGTGTTCGTGCCTTATTTAGACTTGTTCGTTGTAGTCTTCATTGTTTCCATATTGACATACTCCTGCGGTCATGAGGAGCATGCGCAACATCTCAGAGTGACTTTGCAGACTCTGAAGGATAATCAACTATATGCCAAATTTTCGAAATGTGAGTTCCGGTTGAGTTCGGTAGCATTTATGGGTCACATTGTATCAATGGAAGGTATTCAAGTAGACCCAAAGAAGATTGAAGCGGTCCAGAATTGGCCCGACCAGCTTCAGTGATCGAGATCCGGAGTTTCTTGGGATTAGTAGGTTACTACCGTCGTTTTGTAGAGGGTTTTCTTCTATTGCGGCCCGATGACCGAGTTGACCCGTGAAGGGTGTCCATTTGTGTGGTTCGAGGAGTGTGAGGCGAGCTTTCGAAGCTCAAGACGGCCTCGACCACCGCACCCGTGTTGGTACTACCTACGGTGCATGCGGCCTTATACAGCTTATCGTGACGCATCTCGTACGGGGCTTGGAGCGGTATTGATGCGGGATGGTAATTATCGCTTATGCTTCGAGGCGATTAAAGATACATGCGAAGAATTATCCGGTTCATGATCTTGAATTAGCAGCAGTGGTTCATGCCTTAATGATCCGGAGGCATTATCTATATGGTGTGACATGTGAGGTGTACACCGATCACAAAAGCCTACGGTACTTGTTCAAACAGAAGGAGTTGAATCTACGAGAGCGGAGATGGTTAGAGTTGCTAAAAGACTATGATGTTACTATATTATATCACCCGGGTAAGGCCAATGTGGTGGCCGATGCATTGAGTAGAAAGTATGCCGGCATGGGTAGTCTTGCATATATTCCGGTCAATCAGAGACCATTAGCTCTAGATGTCCAGGCCTTAGCCAACCGGTTCGTGAGATTAGACATTTCTGAGCCTAGCAGGGTGTTAGCCCGCACGGTCGCTCGTTCTTCTTTATTAGAGCGTATCCGTGAGAGGCAATTTGATGATCCTCATTTGCGTGAGTTGAGAGATACAATACAGCGGGGAGGTGCCACACAGGTAAACCTAGATGATGATGGGGTATTAAAATTGCAGGGTCGAGTTTGTGTACCCAATGTCGAAGGGATTCGAGAGTTGATCTTAGCAGAGGCCCACGGTTCGCGGTATTCTATTCACCCGGGCGCCGCGAAGATGTACCAGGACTTACGGCAGAAATATTGGTGACGCAGAATGAAGAAAGATATCGTTGCGTATGTCGCTCGGTATCTAAATTGTCAGCAGGTGAAATATGAGCACCGGAGACCTGGTGGTGTATTCCGGAGGATTGAAATTCCCGAGTGGAAATGGGAGCGGATCATAATGGACTTCGTTACTGGACTTCCTCTGACTCGGAGAAAATTTGATGCTATTTGGGTCATTGTTGATAGATTGACCAAATCAGCACACTTTATTCCAGTATCTGTCTCCTACTCGTCGGAGAGGCTAGCGGAGGTTTACATTAGGGAGATTGTTCGTCTCCATGGGGGTGCCGGTATCTATTATCTCCGATCGGGGTACGCAGTTTACCTCGCGGTTCCGGAGAGCGGTCCGAGCAAGAGTTAGCCACCCGCATTCGATCGAGTACGGCATTTCATCCTCGGACGGATGGCCGGTCCGAGAGGACTATTCGGATTCTCGAGGACATGTTTCGAGCTCGTGTTATTGATTTCGGAGGCTCGTGGGATCGGTTTCTACCATTAGCAGAGTTCGCCTACAATAACAGCTACCAATCTAGCATCCGGATGGCTCCGTATGAGGCGTTGTATGGTAGGCGATGTCGATCACCGGTCGGATGGTTTGAACCGGGAGAGGCTCGGTTGTTGGGTACAGACTTAGTTCGGGAGGCCTTAGATAAGGTCAAGACTATTCAGGAGAGATTGCGTTCAGCTCAGTCTAGGCAAAAGACTTATGCGGATCGCAAGGTTCGAGATGTAGATTTCATGGTTGGTGAACGAGTATTGCTCCGAGTGTCGCCTATGAAGGGCGTGATGAGGTTTGGGAAGAAGGGCAAGCTCAGCCCTAGGTATATTGGCCCATTTGAGATTCTAGACAGAGTGGGAGGGGTGGCTTACAGATTAGCTTTGCCGCCTAGCTTATCATCCGTGCATCCAGTTTTTCACGTATCTATGCTTCGGAGATACCACGGCGATCCCACTCATGTGTTAGACTTCAGTACTGTCCAATTGGACAATGATCTATCTTACGAGGAGGAGCGGTGGCTATTCTAGACCGGCAGGTTTGACAGCTGAGGTCGAAGAGTTATCCTTCTGTGCGTGTTCAGTGGAGAGGTCAGCCTCCTGAGGCATCGACCTGGGAGTCCGAGTCTGATATGCGGAGCCGTTACCCACACTTGTTTCCTGACTCGGTACTTCTTTCTTTTGTCCGTTCGAGGACGAACGGTTGTTTTAGAGGTGGAGATTGTGACGACCCAAAGGGTCATCACTTATTTTATTAATAATTTCGAGCTTCTGAGGCCTTGAAAACCTCATTCTATGTTGCCTCGATTTACGTGCACGATCCGAGCATGTAGTCGGAAAGATTTTGTGATAGAAAATATGAATTCTATGAGAAATTTGGATAAAAATGATATTAATATTGATATGGTTGACTTCGGTCAACATTTTTGGTAAACGGATCCGGACCCGAGATTTGATGGTCCCGAGAGGTCCGTAGGAAAATATGGGACTTAGACATGCGTCCGGAGTCGAATTCTCTGAGGCCTAGAGCCCAAGTTATGAATTTTTATGTGAAATTGTTTTTGATGCAATTATTAAAAGGAAATAAATTAATTGACCTTGGTATCGGGCTCGTATTTTGGTTCCGACGCCCGGTACAAGTCTTAAATATTATATATGTGATTTCTGTAAAGTTTGGTGACATTTGGATGTCGTTTGAGATGTTTTGGACCTTGAGTCCCAAGTTTGAAAGTTTTGAAAACTAAAGGTATGAAAATCATGCATTTGAGGCTTGATTTGATGAAAACGAGGTGATATTGGCGATGTGATCGCACGAACAAGTTCATAATGTGTTTTCGAGGTTATGTGCATATTTGGTTTGGAGCCCCGATGGCTCGGGTGAACTTTGGATAGGCCACGAGATCAATTTTTCATGTTAGAAGTTGCTGTCTGCAACTGGTCTGCAGAGTTCGCAAATGCGAACAATAGTTCGCAAATGCGAACTCCCCACTATTCTGCAGAGTTCGCAAATGCGAACAATAGTTCGCAAATGCGAACTCCCCCCTATTGTGCCTGTGTTCGCAATTGCGAACAATAGTTCGCAAATGCGAACTTGACCCTACTGTGCCTGTGTTCGCAAATGCGAACTATAGTTCGCAAATGCGAACTCGACACTATTCTGCCTTGGTTCGCAAATGCGAACAATAGTTCGCAAATGCGAACCTCCCAATATTTAGCCTGTGTTCGCAATTGCGAACAATAGTTCGCAAATGCGAAGTTCGCAAATGCGAACAGTTCGCAAATGCGAACAAATGTTCGCAAATGCGAACTTCCCACCCTTAGCTTATTTTTCAAACTCCAGAAATTGGTCGGGTTCGCAATTGCGAACCCATGTTCGCAAATGCGAACACAGAGACCTGAAAAACACGAATTTCAGTCCATTTCTTCACATTTTACAAAACCAAAACACCCATTTGCGATTCTTCAAGGATTTCTTCTTCATCAAAATAATTGTAAGTCACTTTTTACTTAATTCTTTCAATTCCTAACATCATTAAACATGTTTTTCATAAGAAATCAATGATTTTCATGGAAGAATTCTTGTTTTTGTTGGAAAATAGGGTTTTTTCATAAATTGGGGAATTGGACCTCGAATTGAGGTCCGATTTTGAAACAAATTATATATATGAACTCGTGGGGGAATGGGTAACCGGATTTTGGTCATAACCCCGAATTCCGACCATGTGGGCCGGGGGTTGAAATTCACTATTTATGGCAGAATGTTGTAAAAGTTGTATTTGGTATTAAGAATTAGTTTGTTGAGTAAAATTGATGATATTAAATCAATTGTGTATAGATACGGTTGGATTGGAGCCAAATTGAAAGAAAAGACATTTCCACGGAGTGAATTGTTCATAAGCATTCGAGGTAAGTGTTTGTTCTATCCTAGTTTGTAGGAATATGAATTTAGTTATGAATAAATTGCTGAATAAGAGTTATTGGTGTTATACCGGTAATGAAGGTAATTTGTTGAAATTATTATAAATTATTGGTTTAAAACCGGTAATTATAAATATTGTGATATAGAGATTATTGGCTAAATGCCGGTAACATATATATTTTATGAATTGGGATCGTGTGGTACGCCGACCACAAAGTGACTTAAAATCTTGGCATTGGCCATAGTTGCCGGTAGCCGATTGATATATTTGGGAGCGGGTGGTACGCCTACCATAAGATATGATTATTGATATATTTGGGAGCGGGTGGTACGCCTACCACAAGATATGATTATTGATATATTTGGGAGCGGGTGGTACGCCTACCACAAGATATGATTATTGATATATTTGGGAGCGGGTGGTACGCCTACCACAAGATATGATTATTGATATATTTGGGAGCGGGTGGTACGCCTACCACAAGATATGATTATTGATATACTTGGGAGCGGGTGGTACGCCTACCACAAGATATAACTATTGATATATTTGGGAGCGGGTGGTACGCCTACCACAAGATATATTTATTGATAATTGGGAGCGGGTGGTACGCCTACCACAAGAGATAATTATTGATAATTGGGAGCGGGTGGTACGCCTACCACAAGAGATAATTACTGTGATAGTTGGGAGCGAGTGGTACGCCTACCACGAGACATGAAATGAAAGAGGAAATTGAGACGTGAAAGTAAGATTTATTCTGTTGATTAGATTATTCTGGATATCTTGAGTTATTGAATATTATTTCAGAGCAGAGTATTATTTCCTTATAAATGTAATATATATATATATATATATGCCTATATTGCAACTGTACAGGTTTAGGTGGGTGACTGGCCTTAGCCTTGTCACTAGTTCGCTGGGATAGGCCAGGCACTTACCAGCACATGGGGTCGGTTGTGCTAGGCCAGGTACTTACCAGCACATGGGGTCGGTTGTGCTGATACTACACTCTGCGCTCTTTTTGCGCAGATACAGGTTACAGACAGCAGCAGCGGCAGTAGAGACTTGTGGATTTTTCAACTACTGAGACTACGAGGTAGCCTTGCAGGCGTCCGCAGGACCCGTGGTCTCTTCTATCTATGCTTTTCATTATGTTATCTCATATAGTCGAGATAAACAGCTTGTATTTTCTTTCAGACAATTATGTGTATTATTCTTAGAAGTTCGTGAGTATTGTGACACCAGTCTTGGGTAGTGTATCAGATTTGGATTTTTCTTTATCATATCTGACTAAGTCTTCCACAAATTTTGATTATTCCGTTGTAATTTTTATGTTGTTAATAAGAAATTGGTTATTAATGGAGATGTAATTAATATTTGGCTTGCCTAGCTTCTATTTAGTAGGCGCCATCATGACCCCGATGGTGGGAAATCTGGATCGTGACAGTAAACCTAACCTATTTGGTCCTAGAAGGACCCTCTGCATACTGATTCTCTTGTCGATCAATTCCCCTAGTTCATATAGGTTCAGCAGTAAGAATGCTATTGTCAAATGCCCTCCTTCGTTTCCCTTAGTGTTTTGTCAATCGGTGACTCTCTTCCTCATTTTCCCTTATAGTTCCATTAGACCGTACTCTCGATATTCTAACCTTTCACTGGATTTAATAGCCCTTTCTTTCCACTCATTTATCATTTCCATGTCGTCTTTATGTTATTCCATATGCTCAGCTTTAGACTCGCGAATTCTCTTGTGCAATTTGTTGTACTTCACCTGTGCATCGGCAACTTAGTCTATAACCCAGTTTCCTAGACCAACCCTTGGCTCGAAGATCCTGACGAAGCTTATGTGTATAGGATTTTTTACTCGCACTCTGTTAAGTTTTAGTATAGTTTATGATATCATCCTACAGAGATTGGACAATCTAAGCTACAGACTTGTAATATTTTGACTACTATTTGAGAGAACCAAATTGAAGAAAGGTGTGTTTCAAATTATTAAATAAGATAAATTTCTTATGGGAAGTTTTATATTTAAAAAGAATTGGGAATTGTTGAATTCACTTGATATATCATTACAATAAAATCTTAGTTTCATATGTATTTCTCTAAAGAATAATTGCTTATTGCTAATACAATTATATTTTTACACTAAGAAATAAATAATTAATTAATACTCCGCGAGGTTATGTTAATTAATTGATTTGAAACTAGTTATGATTAAACTGAAATATCTTGCCTGAATTGTGCTCAAGCGTAGTAAAAATTTCGTGAGAATATTTTTACTAGAAAATCAATAATCTTGCCTTCAACAATTTCTCCATGAGAATTAAAATTGAGGAAAGCAAGATTACAAGCTTGAAATAATAATCTTACTAAAAATTATTTTTGACTCTAATATTTTGTGCTCAAGTGTAGTAAAAACTCCATGAGAATATTTTTACCAGAAAATCAATAATCTTGCTTTCAACAATTCCTCCGTGAGAATTAAAACCGAGAAAAACAAGATTACATACGTGAAATAATAATCTTACTAAAAATTACTTTCAGTCTAATATTCTATTCATAAGTTATTATATATTAATTTTGCTCCGTGAGAATTAAAAAATTAATATATGAATAACTTAGATATAAAATATGTAGATGTGATAATAATGATTAAAAAAATTTCATACCATCACTATATAAAATGTAAATAGAGTTTTAGGCCAAGAATGTATTGAAACTGAAATAGTGTTATAATTATATCAAGCTTCATCAACTATCCCAACAAAAAGAAATTACTCCATTATGAAGCAAAAAAAACTAAAAAAATACTTTCAAAAGACTAAGAATATTTTTACTACAAAGAGAAAGACTAGAGGAAGAGACCAAGAGTACTCTTCTCTTTCTCTTTAGAAACTTAGAAAAAACTAGATAGGAAATTGGATATAAAGTGGGATGCTCTTTCATCTACAAACACATGGCTATTTATAGGAAAATTCCTACAAGACCTTGGTGTGAAATTATAATATAATATTAATATATCATATGGCCTTGATGAGAAATTGATATAGCAATTTGTCTTAAAATTTTGGTGAGAATTTACCATAACTTTGTATCTCTTGACTTTGTCTAATGTTAGATGAAATTGTCACGGATGTATCCTTCTTCCTTGAACTATAGGTTCTTTCTACTTCTCTTTTTTCATGTATTCTTTTTCCTGCAAGAATTGTTAGAATGCGAGCATATAGGACATAAATTGGTCATGTTTTATATTTAAAATATTATATTTATTTATTAAAATATAAGAATAATTTATACCCATCAGATCCCGGCTTTGTTATCACCAACCATGAGGGTAAAATTATATATGACCCGCATGATATCGATTCGGCTCGATGTATCCTTTTTCACAATAATCTTCAAGATCCACATGTGTTGTACTTCATTCTTATATGAGATGGTATCACCCTGAAAATCAGTTATGAAGTGAGCCATCTTAGCAACTCGCGATATGGCTTGTCTCCTGCCTGCCTGTATCATGACCTTGAGAGGAGCGTAAGTGTATATACCCGTTAACCTAATCAGTACCAAGTGGGGAACATCCCCGGATATGATAGTGAACTCGTCGGTGGGGAACCATTCAAACATCCATTGAACCTGGTCCTCAGTCAGATTGTTGAAAACCTGCACCCATCATATACTGTCCTTTGGTTGAGCAAACATGTCCAGAAATATATGTCATTTTCTTGGATGGTGGTAAGGCTATATGATCATTTGTACGGTCTTCGTGGAAACTCCTGACGGTATTGACCCTTTTGGAGATGTTTTAGTGGCCAAACTTGCAACAGCAAATTGCAACCCTCGAAGAATCTAAACCCCTTCTAACAGCGTTCCAAGGCCCGATACATATCTGTAATGATCATAGCGACAATGTTACATCCCCTCGATCCCGTCTATCATAGTTTTGGCCACCATGGCCAGCCTGGTGTAGATTCTGTCCCCTTAGACTGGGAACACTCACATACCCAAGAAACAAACAACGAACACAAAGACCTTACGATGAATCCAACCCTAGGAGGTGATGGAGAATTCATCATCGAAGATATGGTAAGACCTGTTTTGACCGAATCGCTCATAGAGGAAGTCAAAGGTATGTAAGAATTTTTCAGGCACTCCAGGTCATCATTCTTATTTAACCCCATCAGTTTAAAAAATCCTCTGGTGGTGCGGTTTTCTGGTGCCAAAAAACTATGCTATCCCAAGGTAGCCCAGCAAATTTCTCTATTTCTTCCAAAAGATGGGTCATTTCTATGTTTCCGAAGCGGAACACAACATTTTTCTTTGTCCCAAAATATGGTGGCATCCTCGATCAACATTTTGTTTGGATGAAGATCCAACAAAGAAGGCAAATTTCCTAGGACTCATTTCAAATAATTTTGGTCACTTGAAGGAAGATCCCTCCACCAATCTAGCAAAAGTGAAGGTATGATACCGACCATGCCGAACCGGGTTACTTCGTGCCTCATTTTTTGCAAAACAAAGATGGTTAGGCCCTTTCCCCCTCCACGTTTGTCTATTTATACAACAATGATTAGTATATTGGCACTTACTTCTCCAAATTAATGCACACAATTGTGGTTGCATTCGTTGGGATTATGAGAAATCCGATGGACTTTTGGGCAAGGCTTGTCTTAAAGGGTTATTATACGGACAACATATTAACCTAGTTGGGTTTGACCATGATACATGGACAATTGATCAGAGTAAGGTAGTTATAGAGGTCTAAAATGGGACTCTCAAGCGGACAACTTGAGGGGGAAAGGCACGAAACCGTTGAACGCACAGCTGATCGCTAGTTTTATCGTAAATACGCCTTTCTGGATTTGAATGAGTGATATATAGGAAGAGAGCAAACACTCATCAAGTGTTGCTATAGGATTAATTACGCACGAGTGGAATATGATGTTGAGCATGATTTATGCAACAATAAATAGCATGTTGTCAAGTATTCGCACGTTAAAATTGATAGTTGCAAAAAAGAAAACAAAGAGACAAGTCAGTTTCAGGAAATAAAAGAAATCATAAATGCCAATTAAATCCAAATAGGTGGGAATGGAAAGGTTGTATCAACAAAATAAAGCATGCTGGAGACAAATTCACAAAAACATGTTCGTTATGGTAAGAGCCTAAAATATTCCTAGCAGAGTGACCATGCTGTCGCACCCCCTTTTTCCTCGAAGAGTCCGGGTTTTGACATTCATTGGGAACAACTCATTTCCTTTTGGGAATTGGGTATTTAAATTTGAAAAGTCGCCACCTAATGGATTAAGGTGCATTAGGGCACCTAGAGCATATAACTCATAAAACCGATTTGCATTACCAGAGACTTGGGTAAGGGCTCGAAATAACCTTAAGGGGAAGGCACCCCTCACGGCACAACGGTGGCTCCTGATCGAAATCAAATTATGTGAATTAGTCATTTAACAAATAGGGAGTCTAAGCACATATATAATATAAAAGAAATTTGACAGATAAACAATCTAAGCACATATATGTAAATAAGATGAGGGAAGTCCTAGGTTTGTTAGCCTATAGGATCACATTTGTACAATACCCTGTAAGCCTTCCTCAACTAGAGGGGTTACACATGGTACTAACGCACAAGTCATCATATCCTTTACTACCCAATTAGCCCATCCCCCCTATTGGTCATAACCTAAAGTGTTCTAGAAACCTTAAGATGTATTATATGTGTGTACCACCCGTCCATTTACTTATATAGTCCCGGAGGTGTTTAGCACTTCTAGTTAAGGTGGGTCTAGACTCTCCTACAGTAATTAAAAGGAGAAAACTCTAGGCGACAAGCAAACACGTAGGACTGGACCAAGAATAGAATAATTAAAGGCTCATATTTTACCTCCACAAATAGAGAAAGTAAGTGCACGTCTCAAACAACAGATATTAGATATTTCAGAAAGGCCTTAGAATAGGATATCTAGGTGAGCATGAAAAATGAAGGATATGCAGTATTGTGTTAAGGCAAAGTGATATAGACCTATTCATATTGCCTACTGAATTTTTTAGAACCCGTTGAACTTGGGTAATCATAAGCGAAGCATAATTTCACAGTTTTTATTAGACATTGATTACCTATAGGCTTGCCTAAGCATGGATATGTAATATCCTATAAACACATTGTCTAAAGGCAATCAGAATTAGTTTAAAACAAATTAAATTTATTAATTCCTATAGGCATGTCGGTCTATTTGCTGAATATTGCAGAGTTAGTTTATATACATTTAATCCTAGAACACGATATCTAGGGTGTTGAGATTGCTTTTAAGCAGGATAGTTACAGATTTATGCGATGTAGACATGGTTTTAAAGTGAATGCAATAACAATCCTAAAGCATGATCTATAATGCACATAACGAATGGACGTTTTTTTGTTAAGCAGGATTATCAGTAATTTAATAACAAGTAATTTAATAACTGAATTTCTGGGTGATCATAATTATGTAGAAGCAGAATTTCATAAAAAATGAGGTGATGAGCCTATAACATATTTTCTAGTATGCCAAACAATCCTAAAAATATGGGTTCTAAAAAAAGTAAACATAATAAACCTAACACATGATTCTAATACAAGTAAACATTACAGACGTAAGGCATGATTTCTAATGCAAGTAAGCATAGTAAATCTAAAGGCATGATTTCTATCCGATTTCCCTCACAAAATCATATAAGACTTCCGTCCCCTTTTACTAATTTGCCCAATATATGTTTACATGGATCATTATTACATACCATAAGTATACTATATGTAGCCTTAAATAGGCCCAAAGTGAACCTGGAAATATTCCAGATGTCATAGTCTCATGATGTCCAATAAGAGTATCTTGGTGTGTTAAAGTTCCCATAGGCCTCAGGGACCCCAGACAATGCTTACACCAAGATTCTTTTAAATAGAAGAGTAGTTTTGTGCAGTGTGGAAGGACGGTCCCAGTATGCCAAAGTTTTGAGGAACCTCATGGATTCCTAAGCAGTATACATATTGGAGGGGCAGAACTTAAGTAATATAGGATTAGAAGCGAGGGTGCTTGACATAGTTGATTTTTTATTAAAACAGTATAGAGGTAAAATCTTTAGGAGTGAAAATACTTTAGGAGAAGTAATAGTTTGGAGAAAAATATTAGGAGTGAAAAACATGTTGAAAACCTTTTGAGGAAAAGGAAAGTTCAGCAAACAACTGCACAGTCACAAAAGCATCACATTGCCCAGTTTTACTTCACCTAATCAATCAGTTCTAAATGTACAAACAGTTACAAAAAAGGAAGCATGGGGCTGTGAACACAAGACACTTGAAATGGGAGCACATATTAAGAAGGGTGATGGCAGTCATGCTAGTTAATTGAGACACAGAGTAGGCAGGAATACTGACTTAAGGTCTAAATTACAATTATACTTAGTGATAAGCATGCTATTTAAGAATACACAAGACTTAAGCACTGCAATAAACATGTTGGCTATACACAGTGAGACATAAGTCTAAATACAGAGGCAATCATGTTGAATAATACAGGAAGAACCATAAAGATTCAATCATACAGAGTAGCCATACTATTTGGGGTTAGAGGACAGGGAAGATACAAAAGTAAATAGGATGTTTAAGACCATATTGAATACTTAAAAAAACGGACATGCTAATTAAAATATTGATCAAGAGAGGGTGAAACTTAAGCATACTAATCACACCACCAAACAGGGAAGAATAGTTAAGTGCCTAAGCAATTAAACTAGTGCAGAAAGAGACGTGGATTCAACAAGGAGAACACAAATTTGAATTGCGAAATGATATTGAAATAGGAACATACCAGTTAAGGAAGCAAAATCAGAAAGTAAAGTGGGCAGGATTCCACAGTCTAGCCTTGGCTTTCAGCCGGCTAGACAAGCAATGTGCACAAATAGCAGAAAGAGAGATGAGAAAAAGTTTTTATGTGTGTGTTTTTTGTACTACTATTCGTATATTTGAGAGGTAGAACAATAGTGTATATATAGAACTTAGGGAGTAGGACGAATAAGGAAAAGAGAATCAGAAGTCAAGGAATCCAAATTGTACCAAATAGGGATTTAGCAAAAATCCCAAAATCATATAGATAGCTAGTTAAGGCAAGTGTGATAACTTAAAGTTACAAATACAAACAACAACAAATAAGAAAATAATATATGTGCACAAATAAGGAAACAAATAATATATGTGCACAGAGATTTAATAGGGCAAAATAATAGGAAATAATCAGTAAAAATCTCCAAAGAATACTGCTTTTTGGGAAAGAATTACTCAGATCCCCTTAATAAAAATCAACTAAGTAAAACCTCACAGAAATATAGGATTTAGCAAGAAACAGGTTGGAACCATCAATAGAGATCAATTAGGGCAAAATCCCCAAAGAACACCGGGTTTTACAGGGAAAACCTTTAAGTTCAAAATATGAATAAATTAATACGACTAGCATCACAGAAATAACCAAAATGTCAAAAAATTGAAGAAAATCATTATATCACATGGAATTGTCTAGGGTTTGAGCCTTCATGCAATCAGTCAAAATGATGAAAGAACATTTAATTAAATACTAAGAAGTTAGGAAAATCTTTGAAGAAAGTCAGGGATAAACCCTATCTTTAGAAAGAGCGATTAAAATCAAAATAGTTAATTAGAACAAGGAATTTTTAAAGAAAAATACTTAATAATGCTCGAACCACCTCAGATCTATAAAGATCTGAGAAGAATCGACAGTATCGAACTAAGTTTTTTTTAGAAAATAGTAGAGAATAGGTCAAGAACCCATGGATTCGTGATAAAAATAAGAGGAGACCCTTACTTACAAACTAAAATGGATTGAGACAGGCCGGTAAACAAGTTTTAATCCAGAATCGGTTGGATTTTCTTGAGATCTTCTCAAGGACTCATGAAATCGAAGAGCCATGGAGTATAAGAGATCAGGGCTGGTCGGAGAAGGCACGGAAACACCATAGAAAAGGTGTTCTTGCCGGTGACAGCGGTTAGGGTTTAGGTTGAATTGAGAGAGACTGAAGAGACGAGGGAACAAGGGCGGCAGAGTATAGTGAGAAATGAGCTAGGTTGGGGGATGGGGTCATTTGAGATTATTATGATAGGTTTAATTGTGGATCGTTGATCAAAATGATCAACATCCACGATTAAACGAGACTATTGGGTCAGGGTATGCAGATTGCGCCTAAAGGAGTTTTGGGCCGCTTTTGGGTTAGTATTAAGGGGTTTGAGCTGGTTTTAAAATAGGTCAGGTTTGAAAAAATAAAAAGCTATTTGTTTAATACTGAAACAATTGACAAAAATATTTTATAAAATAATTAACAGATTTTTAAAAACAATTTTCATGCATAGAAATGCTTTAAAATAATTAATCAATATTTTAAAAATACAATGAGCTATTTTCTGGTAAAATGGTGTAATAATACATGCATGGACTATAATGACAAAGTTATTGCAATTGTAACCTAAAAATGTAAAATATGGCTATTTGTGCAATAATTTAAACTTAGTGAAAATGTAAATGATAATATTAGACCAAATTATTATAAAATTATTTATAGTGTTATTAGTAATTGTTTGCATAAATAAAATACTTGAGTAATTTATTAAAACCCTTAAAAATGCAGAAATTATAGAAAAATTTTAACTGATGCTAATACATGGTTTAGGAGGCATGTATGCATTTTTTTAAAAAATATTATAGGAAAAAATTGGGTATCAGCAAAGAGTGCCACCAATACTCAAAGGTAACTTTTACAAGCGGTGGTTAGACCGACCATGATGTATGGGGCTGAGTGTTGGCCTGTTAATAACTCACATATCCAGAAGATGAAAGTAGCAGAAATGAGAATGTTGAGGTGGATATGTGGGCACACTAGGCACTAGGATGGTTAAGATTAGGAGTGAAGATATTCGGGAGAAGGTGGGTGTGACTCTCATTGATGACAAGATGCGGGAAGTGAGGCTGAGATGTTTCAGACACGTACAAAGGGGAAGCCTAGATGCTCCGATAAGGAGGTGTGTGCGACTAGATTTGGTGGGAACGAGAAGAGGTAGAGGACAACATAACAAGTATTGTGGGAGAGGTGATCGTGAAGGACATGCCGAGGCTTCAGATTTATGAGGACATGACTTATGATAGGAAGCTGTGGAGGTCAAGTATTAGGGTTGTAGGTTAGGAGGTAATTGAGTCTTTCCTTACTTCGTACCTTTGTGATGCTAGTGCCGGGTCTATATACTGTCTATCGCTTTTGCTTTGCATTATTTTCTCATTTTCA
The DNA here is from genome assembly GCA_032618575.1 of Nicotiana noctiflora. Classification (NCBI taxonomy): domain Eukaryota; kingdom Viridiplantae; phylum Streptophyta; class Magnoliopsida; order Solanales; family Solanaceae; genus Nicotiana; species Nicotiana noctiflora. Next base: position 134,614 of record JASVEL010013519.1, on the reverse strand, counting down.
TGATGTTATTTTTTCTATGGTTTCTATTGGTGATACCGATATTATCTCTTTTTGTCTTCTTGAGCCGAAGGTCTTTCGGAAATAGCTTCTTTATTCCCTCGGAGTACCTCAGAGTAGGGTAAGATCTGCGTACACACTACCCTTTTCAGACCCCACCGATGAGATTTAGTTGGATCATTATTATTGTTGTTGTATTTCTGCCTGACTACTATTTTGATGGATGCTCTAATTAAAAATTAAAGGCAAGTATATTTCATCTTCCCATTTCATACGAAAATATAGTAACAAATATTATTAGGAGGATATAACGCAATTATGCTGAATTCCATAATGTCCTGTCATTGACAATATATACTCAAAACTTGTACTCCAAAAGGTTTGTGTCACATATATAGTATCTATTCATTCATGCAGCGTACTGTGGAATGTTTCTTCCATTGATCCAAACCACGGGTGGCTAATAGCTTAATCACATTATGGCCGGGAAGCTATTCGAATTTAATGTAAATACACACGCAATTATGCCAAAATATTACTCATTTTTCGTGTTTAGAACAATTACACATTTACTTAGAAACTAGTACTAACAGACATTTTGCATCCCATCGATAAAATCAGTTTGTAAAATTCCTGTTGTACTACTGTGGAACATATATTCTTGCATAACTTAATGCATGCATTATTTAATTTCATCATCAGATAATGTCCATAAAATTATGCAAGAATCCAATTTTTTTATATGGCCAAAACATGCATGGATTATTTTTTAAATCACTTTAACCAATCCTAGTATTTCATCGCGCTCAATTTTGGCGTTATTTTCTTATTAGTTCATTTTAGAAAGAATATTATGATTTTATATTTAAAAATGATTTAATTTTAAATTTCTTATTTACTTTTTAGGAATTTTTAGCCAAAAAAATTATTGTTACATGTTTAAAATTATAAATTAAACAATAAAGTTTTACAACCACATAAATCTTATGGTACATTTAAAATCACAGTTTCAAAAATGCTACTTTATTTCGTAATTCTGTATAAATTCTCATTTGTTTGCACTTAATGGAGGTCTGAATCTTAATCATTCAGATCTCAGACATTATGTGCGTTTGTTTCGAAAGTCTGAATATTATTCAGATCTTAATCATTAAGTGTGTTTGTTTTTTTTACTTTACAACCACTTAATGGGTCTGAATAGGTCTGTATGATTAAGATCTATAACAGAGACTTAATTTCATTAAGATGCTATCACATATTCATTATTAACTGCTGTCACCGCCTACCATTATCAACTACCACCATGTACCACCACCATACTCAACCACCACCACCACACACAGCCCCCACCACCTCCACCACCACCACCACCACCACCACCACGCCACCATCATCCTTAATCATAGCCTCTATTATCGACCATCACCACCTACTATCCCCACCACTCCGACCACCATCGTTCTTACCCGCAATTATCACTCATCCGCATCAACTATCACAACTGACCACCCCATCACCATCAACAAGCACAGCTGGCACTGCCCGTCATTATAACCTACCACCACGCACCTACCACTTTCCTTAATCACAACTACTACCACCACCTGATATTATTAACTATTATCACCCACCACCACCACCATCCTCAATCATAATCGCCACCGCTACTAATCACTACTAATTGCTAGCATGAACCACCATCATCAACCAAAACTACCACCAACCACCGCTTCTAGTCGGCATTACCCATTAATCATCACCGCCAACAACTATCATATTTTAAAAAATTATATATTTTATTGATAGAATATTAGATTAGTTAGTATTTTATTTGAATTTTATGTTTATAATTTTTAAATAAAGATAAATTTTATACATTCAGATATTAAAAATCAAACAATCTTAATTATTTCTATTCAAATCTTAATACACATCTTAATATATTCAAATGTGTATTTAGATTCAAATATCTCAATCTTAATACACATATTAATATTAAGATGTATATTCAAATTCAGATGTCTTAATCTAAAAAAATAAATGAGGCCCAAGTCAAACTCACATAATTGCATGAGTATTATCTTATACATAATCGATTCTATGAATTATTCCTCCATTTGCCAGCTTAGGATAGGATAAGAGGAAGGCACGCAACATGCTATGTGGGACCCAGTCAACGTCCGTAAAAGTACCGGCCTATTACGTCTGATGTGAGGGCCCACTCAGCCGGCTGTGGGCTCCCCCTTACTAAAAAGAAAATCTTAAAACCATATCCAACCGAGAGGGGTTGCTCTGATGGTAAGCAACCCCCACTTCCAACCGAGAGGTTGTGAGTTCGAGTCTCCCCAAGAGCAAGGTGGGAAGTTCTTGGAGGGAAGGATGCCGGGTTTCTATTTGGAAACAGCCTCTCTACCCTAAGGTAGGGGTAAGGTCTGCGTACACACTACCCTCCCCAGACCCCACTAAGTGGGATTATACTGGGTTGTTGTTGTTGTTGTTGTTGTTGTTGTTAAAACCATATCCTAAATTGCTTAAAATATAAAACATAGGAGGAAAACCCCCCAAAATTGAAAAGAAAAATACAGGACGAAATGAGAACCAAAAGAAAAAATTCATACGGAGAGAGAAAACATATTTTTCCCCCCTTTTTCCATTTTTGTCCTCTTGTTTGTTCCTCCTCAACTTCTTTCAGAGAAATGGTCGAAGAGAGGTTCTTGTTTTGAGATCATCCTGCCAAGGCCAGTTAAAAGAAAGAAAAAATCAAAAGATTTTTCCTTGTGTGATTTCAAAATTACTCTACAATCTCTGTAATTTCTATATTTTTCAACCACAACAGAAAAAAAAAATACAACAATTTTTTTTCCTTTTGCTGTCTTTTGGAGTCTCAAACAAATTTGCAAAATTTGTCCCACCACCTGCATTTTCTTATTGCAGTTGTTTGGAAAATAGTGGTTGTTTCATGAAATGTGACAAATGAACAATTTTACTTCTGCAACAAAAGCAGCAAAAAGATTTCATTGACAGCCCTGTTTGTCCCCTACTTTCTGGTAAGTTTTATTCTTTTGCATCTTTACATTTCACCATCTTTTGGGTTTTTGGATTTTTATTTTTTCTGTTGATTGCTTGCAAATATAGTTATTCTGCGATCATCTTTATCCTCCCCCCCCCCCCCCTCTAATGGTTTGGCTTATGAAATACTCCTATTTTTTGCCACCCCCTTTTCAAGAAACAATTTTTACTGATTATTTGCTATTCTGCCTATGCATTTTCCAGATAAAGATGAATTTTGGAGATAGAGGTTGAATTTTGGAGATTCATCAGCCTGAGTTTGTCATTGTTTGGTGAAATTGGAGGTGTTGTTGTAGCTTAAACTTTAGAAACTTAAAAATGAGAGACCCCAATTTTGTCAATTGTATCAATATGGTTAATATTTTTTCTTTATTTTGTAATATAGTTTGTGTATAGTGTAGAAGTTCTATAGATAAGCAAATAGTGGTGTACTTGCTCTTGTTTTTTTATAACTTATTTCGTGTGCCCAAGTGATTTCAATTGCTTGGAGAGTGTGGCACTTTGTATAGTGTTAGTAGATATTGTTACTGCTTTAACCACTGGTACATATTGTTCTGCAAGCCATGGGGGGTAGATGGTATACATATGGAATCAAGTTATCGTATCTTACTCTTTTGATTATCGTTTTAGACATTCGCGGTTGTTGTTCTCTTAATTCTGAAGGTAATTCTTATACTTGGACAGCTCTACTGGTTTTGTGCCTCTGTCTTGGCTAGTTTTAAGTGTTTGGTATGTTTCTTGTTTGTTGACTATTGTTGGTGTGAGAAACAGGATTGGCATTACTGAGATTCCGAGTGAAAGTGGATTCTGATCCATATGGCATTCTTGAAAACTGGAATGTAGATCAGTGTGACCCATGCATGTGGTCTGGTGTCCAGTGTAAGGATGGTAAAGTGCAAATGTTGTAAGTCCCTTGTCACACATACCCAAAATTCCGTAATGCTATTTGTTCGTTAGTTTTTGTTGCTTTGCTGTCAACAAGTCTGTTAAAATGATAATGACAATCAAAGTGAAAACACTGAGTTGTGGACTTGTGGGTTTTAGTGTTTGTGGGGTTTAATATATTGTTGAATTGTTTTTCTGTTCTCTGTTTAGGGACCTCCATGGATATTCATTGAAAGGAATACTCGCACCAGAACTTGGAAATCTCACTCACTTGAATTCACTGTAAGCTTCAGCTACACTTACATGGATCTGGTTTTAGTCTAAGAACAATATTTAGTGTGCTATGTTCAAGGAACTAATACTTCCCGATCTAGGTCAACACTATCTTATCCCTATACAATTTGAAATTGCACCGAATTTACATATTAGTACAGTTCTCCATTTTTGTTTCCAGTTGTTACTTAGGAGCTGTCTCATAATATAAAGAGTGTCATATACATTGGAGTGGAGTTCTGCCAAATAAAACTTTTACCTTATTTCTTTTGCCAAAGAAAACGTGTAAAAGTAATTGGGTAAATTTTTTCCTTTTACTTTTTTTACAAAGTGTAATTGGGTTGATGTCTGTTAATCATAGCTTCACCATCCACTGTTCTGCATCTATGTACTATGTATAACTTGTTTTAGAATTTTAATAAATTTTCTTCTTCTCTGAATGCTTTTCGTCCACAGTGTGCTTTCTGAAAACCATCTCTCTGGTCCTATTCCTAAAGAATTTGGACGTCTCAAAATGCTGGAGGTGCTTGACTTGAGGGATAATAAGTTGAGTGGAAGAATTCCAGCAGTAATAGGAGATTTGCAATCACTTAGAAGATTGTAAGCTGATAATTTGTCGTGCCTGTGTGCTTAAATATGTTTGTATGGATGTATGCAAAAACATTGCCAACAAAATGCTCTTGAATTGTGCTTGATGCTTTTTGCCGCAGGTTGATTTCTGACAATAATTTCACAGGGAAGGTGCCTGTGCAAATTTGGAAGCTTCATCTGCTCTCAGAATTTCAATTTGATGATTACCTCACCTCTGGAGTTGCTTCCGGAAATGGCTGCATAAACAGAAAACTTGGGCATTGGTAAGATTCCTTTAGTTGTTTGTCCTTTTATCTTCATCTTCCAGTTGTGCTATATTTTAAAGTTATATCTACGTTCAATGATATTGCAAGTGCACATCATTTGTATTCAAGCCATTTGAGAAACATATGTCAATTTTCTACTTTCATAATAACCTGCTTTAGTCTTTCAAAAGTGGCTCACTGCCTCGTGCAATAAGTTCGTCAGTAAAATTCAACCGTTGACAACTTATCCTTTGGAGAGGCTGTGAAGATCTTTGGAACATTTTCTATGCAGTATTGATGATGGATGACTTCTGGATAATTAGATGTAGAGCTTGGACTTGACGGGGGAACTCAATGCTTTCATCACCCATGTTTTTTGTGAATCTGGGTTTGTCATGTTTCCAATATTGCTATTGTATGTTTGAGATCTTATAGCAATAGGTGTCTTGCACCAGTCTATGGCTAGGCGTGTGAGTATGAGGAGTGCAATTGCATTTTCGCTAGTATGTGGAAATTACTCCTTCCATTTCTCATACTGGTTTCTTCACTTCCCTTCTCTAAACAATCTTCGATGCCCCTACAATATTTTGAGGGGATTGAATTTTAGTGTCTCTTTAGATGTGATCCATCTATCTGTGACATTTTCTCATTCATCAATATAACCATCTGTTTATGTCTCATTGCACATTTCTTATTCTCTTGACTTTTCTGTATATTGTCAACTAAAATTGCTAGGTATGCAACTAGTCTTTGCCATGAGCAGAAGAACACTTGATTTTATAGTATGCCTGTTTCGCAACATGAAGAATTCTGCTGACTATAACTAAGCACAAAATGTATTCTATTGGTCCTGTTGACTCTGTTTGAATTCGGGATCTAGGCACTCTTGGATAAGTAACTTCGAAGTTTTAGATTTATAACTGGTGTCAGAGTACTAACTACTAAAGTGTTTAGCTTGGTGTGAAAATTACCATCCATTTAATATGCTTTCATTTTACTTCTCAGTCAGATACTTTGTGTTTCATGCCTCTCTCTGAAATTTGTTGCCTTTTAATGGCAGCATCAGGCGTGGAAGTTTGAGGCGATTTAAGACCATAGGCTCCTTTATCAGACCAATTAAAGGGACACTTAAGTGTTATCTTAGTTTCTTCACACTGTAAGTAACTAAATAGGTTTGTTTCACCTTTATGCTTTCTCAAATTTTAGCGGTTCAGAAGCAATTATTTTGTTTCCTAAAGGTTCACTGGCTTTTTGGGTGATCATGCAGACTTATGCTCTGACAACCTACAAGGTGAGTGAAAATCATTTTATGTGACACCCTTTATTGGAATTTCAAAGAATTGTACACAAAAAGAATATGTTATGTTTTTTTTGTTTGGCAGGCTTACTAAGGCCTCACTTCATCCACGCTGTACAGAACCAAGGAAGCACTGTACGTCGTAAGTTAGTTGAACAATCCAGTAACCTTGCTGCTGTTCCCGCCAATGGAGGGAAACCATTGGGACCTGTTGTTCCTATTCCAAGCAGCAGAAGTAGTGGTTCCTTTCGTGCTGTACCAAATACTGTGGGAACTCCTCCTCTTCCAATTATACCATCCTCACCTCGACAACATGAGCCTCAAACTCCTCAGGGACATTCTAATGGTGCCGTTAAACAGCCAACTGCTAGTCAAGCCCCGCCTGGTAGAAAATCTGCAAGTACATGGAAGTATATAGGAATTGGCATTGGGGTTTTTCTGGTTGCTATTTTTGTGTGTCTGATCTTCATCTGCAAGAGCAAAGCTGTGCAAACAATAGGCCATTGGAAGACTGGATTGAGTGGACAGCTGCAGAAAGCATTTATTACAGGTACTTTTGATTAATGTTGTGTGAAAACTGATGTGATGACACTGCTGGTATTATGCCCAATATCCATATGATCTAGTTCAACTGTTGTGTCCATTTCTCTATGGTGAATATAATCCCAACCTTTGACCCTTATGATAGCTCATTCTGAGGCTTCCTGGACAGGAGCGTAGTCCTCTTCTTGTTCATTGTCTGTTGTGAAGTATGAAGCATTTTTAGGGTTTGGTAATGCCAATTTCCGCTCCAACCTCAAATTTGAAGTTAATGTGTTAGAGCGGGAGTCAAGCTAGTTGATTGGCTGCATTAATTTTATGAATGAACTGTTATTCAAACTAATGGGGACACAAATTCGAAATATTGGGAACTAACTTTTTTATTCTTTGGCGAAAAGAAAATGTATTCTTAGCCTCGATTCTTTCACTATCATTTGCAATCACAATAAGGGGAGAGTTAGGAATATATTCCCCTCTAATTTTTTTCTGTAGGAAGGATTGGCAGAGTTGATTATCTACGAGTGAGTTAACTTTTTACAGCTCTGTTTGAGATAACATTTGTAGGTTGGAATTTCCGCATTTACTTCTTAGAAATTAGAAATTTTGAATATTCATTCTGCATCAATTTTACTTTCTTCAGCTCACTTCCCCGCGTAAATGTATATTATTTGACAACAACCATTAGAAGGTGAATGCGTAATTTTGTACTCATATATTGTTTCTCATGTCTCGTGCATGAAAACAATTGTAGGGGTCCCAAAACTAAACAGGTCCGAGCTTATAACTGCATGCGAGGATTTTAGCAACATCATTTGCAATCAAGATACGTTTACTGTCTACAAGGGAACTCTATCAAGTGGAGTAGAGATTGCTGTTGTGTCAACTCCTATAAATTCTCTGAAAGATTGGTCCAAGCGTTCTGAACTGGCCTTCAGGAAGAAGGTTAGTTTATCATCTCTTTCTCAAATAAAAAGCTGCTAAAGTAATTTCTTACTTGTGTCGTTCTTTCTGTAGTGACATCCTACTAGTTGTCTCTTGACTTCTTTTCAATTACATTTACTTATATGATGTTTAATTATTGTGCGCTCTCGGATAGATCGATTCACTCTCAAAGATAAACCACAAGAATTTCACTAATCTAATTGGATACTGTGAGGAGGATGAACCTTTCACAAGGATGATGGTCTTTGAGTACGCTCCAAATGGAACTCTTTTCGAGCATCTGCATGGTAAACTAGTTAGCAGTGCAAATATTAGTTAAATCATTTACGATGGTAGTGTGATTTTGAGTAATGCGAACTAACATATTTCGTGGTTTCAGTTGAAGAAGCTGATCCTCTTGACTGGCCTTCAAGAATGAGAACTATAATGGGGACAGCATATTGTCTTGAGTACATGCACAATTTGATTCCTCCATTGTACCATTCTGATGTGAATTCACAGGCCATATTTTTTACTGACGATTATGCTGCCAAGGTGTGCTTCATTACGAATACATATACTAGTAATTTCCATATAGCCAATATATGTCAACAAGACACTTCATATACGATAATGAATTAGAGACCTTTTACTTTGTGTAAAATCTTACATTAAAAGAATACTTTTGTTTTCTCAGATTACAGAGCTTGCTTTCTGGTCTGAAATACTAGTCAAGTCAAAGTCTGCCAGTGGTGATATAGAAAACTCGGAACTGCCACCACTTGCTGATCCCGACACAAATGTCTATAGTTTTGGGATGTTGTTGCTGGAAGTAATTTCTGGAAAGTCGCCTTACTCAGAACGAGCGTCTCTTTTGAACTCGGTAAATCTCAATTCTACTTCATATGATCTCCTTGTTTTGTTATATCTTAATAGCTACCTCGTGTTCCCTAGCCTGAACGAGAGAAGACTAGTGAAACTTTCTTAATCCCTTCTTGCGTTTAGGTGGAGCAATACCTTAATGATAAGCAGAATCTGAGCAGCTTGGTTGATCCAACATTGAAGTCCTTAAAAATTAATGAGCTTATGGTTATATGTGAGGTAATCAGAGAATGTCTTCGAGAAGATCAAAGGAAACGACCAACTATAAAGGATGTCGTTAAAAAGCTAAGGAAAGCGATTGATATATCACCTGAGGCTGCAGTTCCAAGGCTATCTCCTCTCTGGTGGGCTGAACTCGAGATTCTATCCTCCGAGGCAGCTTAAACCAGACTAGTGTGTCTATATTTGTAAGTCGAGCATTGCGTTGCTATGTATAAATGTGTGCTAAAATATACCTCAGTAATGCCAACTGCAAGTCCTGTGTAACCATTTTTCTGTTTCTAATAGTATAAAGTTAGCTCATTCTTTCGGAAACCTGTCTTCTTTGCGATAACTTGCATTCTACTTTTCCTTATGTGGGATATTTGTATAATGCATTCTCTTCCGTGATCAAAAGTTGGTTTTAACAAAGTGGATTTGAACTTGAAGGCCGTTCAGTGTTATCAAATGTCTCTTCTTCTTTAACATTTCTTCAGCATAGGTTCATCCGTTCAGTGAAGCTGCGGTAAGTTTCGTATTTTTTCTTGATTTCCAGGTTGTCAAAGTTCCATTGGTTGCGTAAGTTTCCTATTTTTTTTCTTGATTTCCAGTTTTGTTTTTGGTTTTTGCTTTATTTTGTATAATAACGTGGAGGGTTGCCTTCTTGGAGAGCTACATGCCATTGATTTCTGGAACCTGCATATTTTGCCATGTAAGAAGCAATATATGTTTTATATGTGTTGCATATATATCTTTGTTTTCCTTTGGGTATCGATTGAAATATCATGATTTGGTGTTATTTTTTTTTCCCAATATTCTCTATTTACCTTTTTCTTTCGTCTTTTATTTAGGCTATTATTGAAGAAGAAGATGAGTACGAATGTGTTAAAGAGAGAAAAAAGAACGAAAAAGGTCCGATTTGTTCCTCTAATGTCATCAATAGTTAAAATAAGCCCTCCGTCGTATTATTAGAGTATTAAAGCCCTTGCCATTATAGTATTAAACACAAATATCCTTATTTGTATTATTAGAGTATTAAAGCCCTTGCCATTGTAGTATTAAACACAAATATCCTTATTTTAACAGATGGGTCGGGTTGGATAATGAGTTGGGTCGAATTTATATTGAATCTAACCGGATGATGTTGATGTTGCGACGTGACTAACATCTGCTAAAATAGAAGTATTTGTGTTTAATAGAAGTATTTGTGTTTAATAGTATAACGTTACGGGCTTTAGCTTTAGTGCTCAAGTAGTATAACGAAGAGCTTATTTAAGATATTGATAATATTAGAGGGGCAGATCGAGGTGGTGTTGGATGAGGAAGAGAGGAACGGGGTTTAACACAATTATGTAAAGGAGTCGTTATCACTTTCTTATGATTTGACCTTCTGTCAATCTTTGATGCCATATTGAACAGAGTACAATAACCAAAGACAGACAAAATGCTTAAAGATTGTATATTACAGTAACAAAAGCTAACAAATCGTTGCAATAGAAAGGAAATGTCACGAACACAAACATCATCCTCTATTCTCATACTAACTACAACAACAACACTATAAGTATAGTATAATTCCATAGGGTGAGGTCTTAGGGTGGGGTCTAAGAGGATAATATGTATGCAAATCTTGCCCCTCCTACCTGATAGGGCAGAGAGACTGTTTCCAATCTAATGGATGCTCGGCGAAGATCGAAAAAAGAAATAAAAAAACAAAAACAAAATAAAAAAAGTTAGATTCCGGAATAAACCGCAAAAGACTGATATATAAAATGGCTACTCTCATACTAACTAAACCTAACCAAATCGTACAGGAAAACTATAGGAGTAACATATTAATATTCAAACTTTAACTGCGAAGATTTTATTTTTTTCTGCCCCATTTCCTCATCTTTATTTGAAGCATTGAAATAGCAGCCAAGAGATCCACACACTGTGTAGGATTCAAGATATCCAACAAGCCCTTCAACGTCTTAAGCCTAACGCAATCAGCCATTTTCATCACCCTCTCTAAACTCACCATTAACCCTTTCAACGCCACCTCTACTAGCCCATCCAACTGATTATTTGAGTCGTCAGAGTTACTACTGCAACCACTTGTTCTCACTCTACTGCTATTTAACCTTGCCAATTCCACCATTTTTCTATCCCCCAATGCCACTTGTTGCCTTTCCATTTCTCTCTCTACTCTCTCTTCCTCTGCTCTAATTTTCGCCTTCAAAGCATCAATACTTTTCACCTGTTCATCACTCAACATGGAATTAGCACCAACTAGGCGAAAGGCCATTGATGGCTTCCAGCCAGTGATCCATAAGTATGCATTTTCCAAAGGGCTTAACCACACTGGATGGAAAAATGACAAGATCTCTTCATGTGCCGCTGCCCATTTAGCAGTATAGTAGTCTTTGTGATGTGCGGTCATTTTGTTTACCAAGGTTTCATGATCTTTGACGTGTGAAGTTTCCTTTGGAACAATGAGAAGTAGCCTGAGGAACTCTTCAAGTTGAATCATCCAATTCTCGAAGTAATTGGAGAAGTTTTTCTGAACTTGGGTTGTCATATCTTTGTTAATTTTTCAACAAAAGTAAACGAGAATACTGAAACATTAGCTGTGAGAATTGTGTTGAACAAGAAAGAGAAGAATGTGATGATATATATAGAGCTTGAGGTGCCACGCTGCAATTAGAGTTGCATGCGTGGCTTGTGATGCTGTGCATGCCATACGGTGAGCCTTTCTCTAATTTTTTTTAGATAATTTTATATAAATTAAAAAAGAATTTATTTTTTAGTATTAATTACCTATAAAATTGATTATAGTTTTTATTATCTCACATAAATATTCTTAATATACTCTCTCCGATCCAAAATAAGTAATTTTTTGGATATTTTTATACATATTAAGAAAGTCACATTTTAGCATTAATTAGCAATAGAATTGATTATTTTAACCTTACTATCTCATATAAATATTCCTAATACATATTTCAACATTATTTACTCAAAGGACAATATAGAAAAAATATTATTAAGTAATTCTTGAAATCCGAAAAAATCACTTATTTTGGACCACAAAAAAAAGGCCAAAAAATCACTTATTTTGGATCGAAGGAAGTATATTTCAACATTATTTATTTTAAAAATAATAAAAAAAATTAATTTATTTTTGAAATTTTAAAAAATTATTTATTTTAGACCAAAAAAATTTAAAAATCACTTATTTTAGAGAGCATTAAGCAGTATTTTTGACGCTTTGCAAAAGCTTAAAAGCTGGTGTTCTTTGAAGGAGTTGAAGAGGCGCGCAGATTTGGGTCGGGGTGAGAAAAATGAGAAAGCAGATTAACTGGGATGTATGAACAGTAGTAAGTGTAGGCAACCCCATTGGAACGTGTCAAGAAGAGAGCTTATTTGTGTTGAACACGTGGCGCTTCGATATGTTGCTTTAGTAGCATCTGCAACATCTTCATCATCACAACCCTCCATCACTACACAATGGCAACCTAGCGCATGATATCAGCTCAGGTGTCGGACCTGCTCAAGATGCAGTCATGCAGAGCTAGCAAAGAATATGCATCTAATTAAGCGAAAAAAAATAAAGTAGCTGTCTACTTTGTTTTGTTTTGTTTGGTTTCAATATTGCTATATTTCTGAGTGTACGAGGAGTCGTAAGTATCAATCGGATCTAGTCATATATGAAATAATATTGTATAATTGTTTTTAAAATAATAATTAAAAAGTATATTTGTATATATATATATATTCTATATATTATATATAAAATTATATACTTTTTATATACTTTTTGAATTACTAAGAATATGTGTGGAAAGCCATCTTGTAATTAGAATTGATGTAATTACTAGGGTAGTAATTACACAGCTGTGTAATTCTGATCACCCGTTTGTTTGTCATAGTGTAATTATAATATAATTACAAATTTACTATTTGGTTGCACAAATATAATTACATAGTTGGAATAAATTTTAAATTAAGTAATTATCAAAACTTAAAAGTTAATATAATAAATATATCCCTATAACTTTTTATAAGCATAAATAATATTATATTTGGTATTTAAGAAATATGTTTTTTCGTGGATATATATTAACTTAGAAATCATATATTTATAACTAATATTGTAAAAAAATATACCTTTCGTAAGAACATCATGGAGTTCATGTTTGATAAAACAAATTAATATTTACACATATAATATTATAACATTATTCAAATATTTTGACAAAATTAAACTACCAATTCTAATTAAAAAATGAACAACATGTAATGTGAGCCAATACTACTAACAACTTGTTTGGATTGTTGTTACACTTCGTTTCATAATGTATTGTATTGTATTGTACTGTATCATTTGACGAATACAATATTTGGATAAATTGTACCATTTGCCATTATTTCATGATATCATCCACCATCAATATGAAGAATAAATTTGCAATGTTATAACAAAAATTATAATACGACATAAATTTATTATATAAATAGGTAGGGAAAATGGTAAAATAAAATTATTTAGTAATAGTGAAATGTGAGATGAGAGAAAAAGACAAAAATAACGATGCAACCACATCAAATTGACTACATAAAGTGGCACATTTTTTCGTTACGTAACGGCAGACTCAACGATACGCTACAATAAAATTTAAGTAACAACCAAAACCAACATCATATTTAAAGTAACAATATAATACAATACAACAAGTAACGACCATCCAAACATGCTGTAAAATAAGTAAATTGGAACCATAAATATAACATATTTTAAAACTCAATAAAATAAAATAGTTTAACATATGTCAAATTTCAATATAATAGTAGTAAGTTCCAATGCAACTTAATAATTAGGAAATATGATAAGTTCATAAACACATTCAACAATGAAATTTTACTTTAATTGCATCATTATTTTTAATATTAGGAGGTGTAGTTTAAAAAATATAATAATAAAATAAATAAAAATAAAATATAATAAGCAATTACATGGAATCACAAGAAATAAAGATAGACAAATAAAAGATAAATAATGCACAAGAAAAAATAAAACTTAAAATTTCAAAAGAAACTAAAAAGTAAAAGTAAAATTAAAGAATTTAAATAATAGAAATAAAAGTTATAAAAAATAAATTAAAGTAAAAACAAAAAGGAAAGGAACTATAAAGCAACCTTGTAATTATATAACGTGATAATAACCAATTCTCATCTCCCTCTTAGAATTGGAGAATATAATTACACATTTTTATTTACACTTAATTCCAAGTTGACAAAGTAATAACTTAGCCAAGCAAACATGTCAAACTATATAATTACATTTAATTACGTTCAAATTCATCTTCAAGGTAATTTTTCAAATAAACTCTAAATATAAAGAAGTAATAATACCCATTTGACAAGCACTCGTATTACAAATGGGAAGCCCATTCGATATTCTGAGTAGCACTGGCGAATCGCTTGTTTCTATTCGGAATACATACCTTGGCCTCTTCTGACATAGCGTTTTAGGTCATGCATGTTGTCAACTCATTTTATTTTATCTTTAGTACCCGTTTTAGCTTCTCAACTTGCACCTATTCTTCTTTAGCGTAAATATATACGAAGACACTTAAAGTTAAGAGTATTTTTTATTTATACATCAGGTGTTTCACTAAAATATTTATAGTACCTTAAACTTTTTCAATTAGCCGCTTGTTGCTGAGTTGGCTCATAGAGTGAACTTCACCCAAAATAGGCGCGTGAAGAGCTCAAAAAATAGATTTTATCTTTTTATCTTCTTCTTCTTCTTCTTACACCATCATTTCCACCACTGTCTTCCCCATTTTTGCCATTATTGTGCCTCCACCATTAATTTAGCTCGAAAATATGAACCAACAATCATCTCAGTTGATTGAAATCGAAGTGAAACCGTATTTTTCATTTGAAGTCAAAACACCTAAGAAAGCTTGAAGGTTTAAAATGGGTTACTTAATTTGATGAAAATTTGAGAAACTAATATTGAGGTTGTCTTCGAGTCTTCATGGGGAATCTTAACTAAAGTTATAACAAATTTGGAGGAGTTTCTCTTGAAATTTGAATTAAAATCGAGGTTGAAACAAAGTTACATCTGAAGATAGTGAAGAACACCAAGAACAATGATTTCAAGAACACCAATATGTCCTTTTTGTCTTTTCTTTTGTTAATAATATGTCACTTTTTTGATTGGGTGTAGATTAAAGTTTTTCTTTCCTTTTTACAATGTTATTTAATTTTGTTTACTAAATAGATTTTTTTAAACTCAAAATGATATCTGCTCTTTTCTTATTTGTCATTCGCCATATCAGAAGCGAGTTGTGACGACCCGACACGTTGTCTCATCTGTTACTGCTCCATTTCTCCCATTTTATGCTTTTTCATATTTCGTGATTGGTATGTGGTGAATTAGAGTTGATTTGGATTGGTTTTGATAAGAAATGAGACACTTAGTCTAGACTTAAGTTGGAAAAGTGATTTCAAAAAGACTTAAGTTGAAAAAGTCAACTGGACATTGACTTATGAGTTATAGGGCTCAGGTGTAATTTCTGATGATTCGGTTAGCTTCGCGGGGTGATTTGTGGCTTAGGAGTGCGACCAGAATCGATTTTGAAGGTCCGGTGTAGAATTTGGCTTAAATTGGCGAATTTAGTATTTTGGTGATTTCCGGTTGATGGGTGAGAATTTGATCTGAGGGTCGGAATAGGATTCTGAAAGTTGTTGTAGCTTTGATATGTGATTTGTGATGTGTGTGCAAAATTTTAGGTCATTCGGACGTCGTTTGGTTGAGCTTTTGCATTTCGAAAGTTGTAGAAGAACTTAGGCTTGAATCTGATATCGTTTGATGTTTTGGTGTTGTTTGACGCGTTTTGAAGATTGGAACAATTTGGAATAATATTTTAGGATATGTTGGTGCCTTTGCTTGAGGTCCCGGGTGTCATGACCCATTTTGCCTAAATAGGTCATGATGGCGCATAACACCATAGTTAGGCCATCCAAATTGCAGAATTATGATTAAGTCTCTCTTTATAGTTCAACCAAACCAGATATAAATGACGAAAACTAGCAAAAATCATAAAGTGCTGACATAGCCATACAGATCCCAAAAATGAATATTCACTATAGTGTGTGCCAGAACCCGGTGTCACTAGCTACGGGCGTCTAGTAGAGTACACAAAAAAATATCCAAAGCACTGTCCTACTGTCTGAATCAGAATAGACAGAAAATCATAAATATAGGAATGGACTCCTTTGGCTGCGGATCGGCGTGAGAGAGAAGACAGCTCACCGTAGATGTCCCAGAAGTGCTCACTGATATGCACCACAGTGATGTCCGGATCCACATATCTCAAACCTTGTACATTTAAGTACAGAAGCGTATCATGAGTACATAAACAATGGATACTCAATAAGTATCCTGTCTAATCTCAAAAAAGTAGAGACGAGAGGTCGTCGATGCTTACTAAGGTCAATTAATATACATACATATATGTGAACATGGCATGATCAAATATGGAATTTGCAAGTAACGACAGGTTATAGCATGTAGTATAAGTCAAGAATAGTACCAAATTATGTTTATAATATATCAAGTGAGATAATGGCAAAGCAAAGCATATATAAGTTTTTCCACAATTAACATGCGCATATAATATCGAGGCGACATGCCGAACCAACAGAAATAAATGTGCATTTGCCGAGGGTCGACGACGCGCCTATAGATGCATCTATTCATACCAGACGAATGGGCCGATCCAAAAATATGAATAAAATATCAAGTTTACATACATGACACATAAATGGTCAAAATACCAAATCAAACATAATTAACTATAGAAATAAGCTCATATCCTCTTCTTTAAGTCTCTAGTGCATACTAGGTGTTCATGACAACAATTTAACATAAGGGATATATTTAATAGGCATGATGTAGGTCCTAAGCTACCCAGACATCTAACATATTAGTAGCTACACATGGGTTCTCTTCACCTAACGCGTGCATAATCCCCTCATTTAGCAACAAGTATTCAACACGAAATCTAAGGGGACAATTCCCTCTTACAGGGTTAGAAAGGAGACTCACCTCGCTCCAAAGTGCACTCCCAATATCCAAGAAAGAGCCCAAGTCCTTAATTCGAAGCCGGACAATCCCAAACTAATCAAATGAAGCAAGAACGAGTAAATAAAGACTTACAAGATCGAATTTGAGCTATTTAAGGAATTTTCTAGCCTTTAACATTAGTTTCCTAAATACTGACCCTGGGCCCACACGCCCGGATTCTAATATTTTTCGAAGGAAGTTGTTCTCTATCACCTAAGGATCACAAATATATGATTTCTAGTTTATTTTATAGCAAATTATAGGATTAAATCTTAGTTTTGGTTAAACCCTAAGTCTAGCTTTAATCTTTTGAATTTCCCCCAATTTTAGTGTTAATTTCACCTAATATTTATGTATTTAACTATTTTGAGCTAAGAGCGAGTGGGGATTACTTACCTTGTGATATTAGGAAGAAATTCTCTCTTTGGAACCTTCAAAATCTCCCAAGTGGTGTAAAAATGAGAGGAAAGGAGCTTGGATTAGTATTTAATGAACCCTTACTGCCCTAACGGTTTTCGCATATGCGGACGAATTACCGCATATGCGGTGTCACCTTCTGCGGAAAATAACCGTTTTTGTGTTTTTTGGGCACAGTGGACCGGACCGCTTCTGCGGTCTTGTTTTCGCACACGTGGGACCGCTTCTGTGGTCCCAGGGCTGCTTTTGCAGTCTCCACCCTTCCTGGTCCTTGCACTTCTATGACCAGGCGGACGCTTATGCGGTCATCATTTCTGCGGTCAAAGAGTCACAGAAACGGTTTTGACAAAAGCACCAACCGTGATTCCTTTCAAAATCTAATTTTGCTTAAATCTTGATCGTTTGATGCTCAGGGCTCCCGAGCCTTTCCCGAACATACCGACATGTCTGAAATTACAAGGCAGACCTAGTCGAACCCTCAGAACACCCAAAATATTATTAAATCAAGGAATCCGACCCCAAAACCAATTGATCTAATTTAATGAAATTCAAGTTCTTAGCCTCCTACAAATGGCTCAAAATGCCCTTAAACTACTCGGATTGACACCAAACTTTACGGGTAGGTCTTATATGATATTTCGGACTTGTACCAAGTTTCGGAATCAAAATCCGAACCCGATACTTATGAAAATAATAATTTCTTAGCTTATTTAAATCTTTGAAACTTAAACTCAACAATCTTTACATAAAATTCCATTACTCGGGCTAGGGACCTCGGAATTCGATTTCGGGCATACGCCCAGGTCCTATATTTTCCCACGGACCCTAAAAATTTGCCGGATCGCGATTCCGAGTCCCTTTTACCAAAATATTGACCGAAGTCAAACTTAGCCTTTTTAGAGAAACTTAAAGAAGCAACTAGGCTTATTCTTGCCCTAAATTCTTCTAACTTCCGAACCACCCGCTCCCGCAAGTCATAATTAAGCTAAAGCAAATGCAGAAAGTATTATTAAAGAAATGGAGTTCAAAAATGCAAAATGACCAGCCGAGTCGTTATATTCTTCACCTCTTAAACAAATATTTGTCCGCGAACGGATATAGAAAAGTATCTGGACTGCTGAACAAGTGGGGATATCGGCTGCGCATGTCCTCCTCGGACTCCCAAGTCACCTCCTCGATCGGTTGGCCCCTCCACCGAACTCTTACTGCAGAACCCTCTTGGATCTCAATTGGCGATCTTACCTATCAACAATGGCATCTGGCTCCTCCTCGTAGCCCAAACTCTCATCTAACTGAATGGTACTAAAATCCAACATATGTGAATAGTCAGCATGATATTTTCGGAGCATCGATACGTGGAAGACTGGATGAACTCCTGATAAACTTGGAGGTAAGGAAAGCTCATAGGCAACCTCTCCAACTCGCCTCAACACCTCAAAGGGGCCATTGAACATTAGGCTTAACTTGCCCTTCTTCCCGAATCTCATAATGCCTTTTATGGACGAAACCTTCAGGAAGACCTTCTCACCAACCATAAATGATACATCACGCGCCTTCTGATCCACATAGCTCTTCTTCCTGGACTGAGCTATGCGGAGCCTCTCTTGAATCAACTTTAACTTATCCAAGGCATCCTGGACCAAATCTGTACCAAGCAACTTAGCCTCGCTAGGCTCAAACCATCCGATAGGAGAATGAAAATGTCGACCATCCAATACCTCATACGGGGCCAGCTCTCTGCCGGACTGATAAATGTTATTATATGAAAACTCTGCCAAGGGTAATAACTGGTCCCACTGTCCTTCAAAGTCGATCACACATGCTCTAAGCATATCCTCTAAAATTTGAATTGTCCGCTCCGACTGTCCGTCAGTTTGAGGATGAAATGCCGTGCTAAGCTCCATATGGGTCCCAACCTCACTCTGAATAGCTCTCCAGAAATGGGAAGTGAATTGAGGGCCTCTATATGATATGATGGAGACTGGCACACCATGCAATATCACTATCTCCCGAGTGTAAATCTGAGCATACCTCTCTGCCGTATAGGTAGTTGCCAGTGGAATAAAATGGGCAGACTTGGTCAATCTATCCATAATAACCCACACCAAATCAACCTTCCGCCGAGTCCGTGACAACCCAACCACGAAATCCATAGTGATGTGCTCCCACTTCTATTCGGGAATGGGCATCCACTGAAGTTGGCCACCTAGCCTTTGCTGCTCATGCTTGACCTGCTGGCAATTCAGACATCTAGCTGCATACTCCGCAATGTCCTTCTTCATCCTCCGCCACCGGTAATGCTGCCTCAAGTTATGATACATCTTTGTAGCACCTGGATGAATGGAGTACCTCGAACTATGGTCCTCCTCAAGAATCCTCTCCCTCAAAATATCAATATTAGGAACACATACCTAGTTTTGAAGCCGTAACACACTATCCTCGCCAATAGAAACCTCTTTGGCCCCTCCATGAAGTACCGTCTCCCTGAGATATGCCAAATATGGATCATCGAACTGGTGGGCCTTAATCTCTCCCAACAATGAAGACTGAGCTACCACATATGCTAGGGCCCGACTGGGCTCTGAAATATCCAACCTCACAAGTTTTTTAGCCAAGGACTGGATGTCTAAAGCTAACGGTCTCATCTTTGTAGGAATGAATGCCAAACTACCCATGCTCTCCGCCTTCCTACTCAAGGTATCTCTAACCACATTTGCCTTGCCTAGATGATAATGAATTGTAATGTCATAATCCTTCAGCTTTTCCTCTCCAATACTTCCTTTCTTCTAAAATCCGACTCCGAAATAATGATCTCTAGGCATAATTAATTCATTAATTCAATAATACCAATTAGGGCTCAACAACATAATCACATAGCCTAGAAATGAGTTTTCTAGCATTCTTTCAAAAATAGCAAAATCCGACACCGGACCCACATGGTCCAAATACGAGGCTCGGACCAAAACCCAATCAACATAACTCCACGTGTTCAATTATGTAATTTGTTTTAAGATTTGATCCCAAATTGAGGTTGAATCACCCAAAATTCCCAAAGTCCTACTTCTACCCAAAACCACCATTTCTACCTTGAGTTCATGATTTAGGGAAGGAAAATTAGTGTTTAGATGAAAGAATTAGGAGATAAAGGAGTTAAGAATACTTACCCAAAGAGCTTTGGAGAAAGAATAGCTTGAAAATCGCCTATGGAGTGTTTAAGGGAGGAGCTCATGTGAAATAATGGCTAAAATCCTGAAGTGGGTGTTATTTTTTGGCTTTAAAATCACTGGGCAAAAAGGCCCTTCGCGTTCGCGTGAATGAGGAATCGCGAACGCGATGAGCTAATGTCACGACCCTAGTTCACCAATCATGAACCTGTCATGACGGCACCCAGTCTTCGCGACTAGGTAAGCCTAACCCAATGCAAAATGTACAATTTCATGAAACAAGAGATAAAGTAATAGCGGAATGATATAAAAGAAATGTAATAAGTGTCGCGTGGCATGTACACTTCGCCAAAACACACTAAATAGCATACTACCAAGACCCGGAATCCCACGGGCAACACAAACTAAAAGAAGAGTACAACTGTGGCTCTATACATCAAGAATTTCTAAACAACGATAATAAGGGAAAGTAACTGCTATCACTAATGAGAATAGAAGGAGACCTTCCGGATCCGCGGACGTAGCAGATCATACCTCAAGTCTCCGGAAGTGCTGCTAAATCACCTGAGATGAGCCTGGCATGATGTACCTGGATCTGCACAACAAAAGTGTGCAGAAGAATAGCATGAGTACACCACGGCGGTACTCAGTAAGTGCCAAGCCTAACCTCGATGGAGTAGTGACGAGGAAGGTCAGGGCCCTACCGAGAGATAATAACATAATGATAATAACAATAATAAGCAATTTAAATAAGAATAAGACTAAAATAACAACAATAAAGTAAATACTACAACCGTCTACGAATAAGCAGACAACAAGTAACCAACACAACAATAACACAAATCAACAAGTCCATGACCTATGGGAATTGAACCCACTATCCCTCTCTATATTTTAACAACTCAGGATCTCCAGGAATTTAACCTGCAGTCCCTACATCAGTATATCTGGGTCTCCGGGAATCGAATCCGTAGCCCAAGGATCTCCGAGAATTGAACCCGCAGTCCGTGCCTCAATATCTCAAAATCTCCGAGAATCGAACCCGCAGTCCGTATCTCAATATCTCAAAAAACTCCGGGTCTCCGGGAATCGAACCCGCAGCCCACGGATCCCCGGGAATTGAACCCGCAGTCCGTATCTCAATATCTTAGGATCTCCGGGAATTGAACCCGCAGTCCGTATATCAGTATCTCTGGGTCTCCGGGAATCGAACCCGCAGCCCTCGGATCTCCGGGAATTGAACCCGCAGTCCATAAATACTACAACTCTGGGTCTCCGGGAATCAAACCCGCAGTCCACCAACACAAACAATAAAAAGGAAAGTACAGAGAAATATGATATGCATAACTACAATTTCACCAAAGCCAGCATCAACAAATATCAAGAAGTTCAAGTAAAACAATTAGGCACTTAGACAGATAAATCCTATCTAACCATACTTTTCTAACGAATATCAAGTAAATATCACTATTTAATCAGCTAAGAACAGAAATATCACGAATTTAACAATTCAAGTAAGGTGGGTTCCAACAATCTGCGCATGTACATGCCCGTCACCTCGCGTACAAGGCATTTGAATTAACACCTAATATCCTAGGGGTGAAGGTTCCCCCACGCGAGGTTAGACAAGCCACTTACCTTGACTTCGGTACAAAACCGCTAAGAGACCACTCTCTTGCCACGAGTATCGGCCTCCATAGGTGTAGTATCTCCAATGAATACCCGATGAATCTCCAGCAATTACCCGTGAGTTTCTCTCTCTAAAACTCAAAAATGGAGGTTTTTGTGTGAATGGCCACGACTGAAATGTTCTGGACTTAAATTCACTGCCAGGCATCTTTACTCTATGCGATCGCATGAACACTGTTGCGATCGCATAGAACAAATTTTTAACCCTCGCCAAACTACTATATGCGATCGCATAGTCCTCAATGCGATCGCACTGCTCACCAAAATAGACCTATGTGATCGCATACCCTGCTCCGCTATCACATAGTACAAAATGATGGGCCTGGGATCCCCCTACTCTTAACACTATGCGATCGCATAGGCCTATACGCGATCACAGAGCACAGCCATCCAAAACTATGTGATCGCATAGCCTTGCCCGCGATCGCATAGAACCAAAATATGGCCTCCTCCAAGACCTTCTATGCGATCGCATAGAACATTCGTCTGCATCACATACCAACAGTTAACAGTACTTCTAAAATGCATGAATTTGTCCGATTGGACCCCCGGATTCATCCCGAGACCCCCGGGACCCCAACGAAACCCACCGACCTACTCCAAAACATGATACGAACTTGTTACAATCATAAAAACACACCCTTAAACACAAAAATCATCAAATCAAAGTGAATTCAAGCATAAGTTTCATCTTAAACTTCCGAAACATATATGCTATCAAAAACCCGACCAAAAGATGTCTGAATGACCTAAAAATTTGCAGACATATCCAAAATCACCTAACAAATCTACTGCAACTGTCGGAATTCCATTCCGATACCCGGATCAAAATCTCGCCTATCGATCGGATTTCCAAAAATTTCAAACTTCGGCATTTCAAGCCTAATTGAGCTACAGACCTCCAAAATACATTCTGAACGCGCTCTCACCTAACAGAGCTAATGGAACCATCGAATTTACATTCTGAGGTTGTCTTAACACTATTCCGAATACAGGCCATTTTTCAACTATAAAGCTCTCATTCAGGGACTAAGTGTCCCAAATTGCTTCAAATTCTAGAACCGAACCTCCCGGCAAACCATAATAGCAGAAATAAATTTAAGGGAACAGTTAAATTGGGGATCGGGGCGTAAATTTCAATGAATTAGATGCTCCCATTGCATCTCATGATCTACATAGGTCTTGTTCTAACTTTTACAATACTGACACGACATAGGAGATGTGTCGATATCATGACCAACTACTGAATCAACAATTCATTGGGTCTATACTCCTGACAAGATCCATTACCTTTTCCTAACCCAGAGAATGATCTTTTTCTCTATAATATAATTCATATAAACAGTTTGCACTGACCCCAAATCCCATAACCTCATCTCACCCAGTACGAACTGCTCAAGCGAATAGCCACCTCAGACATAATCAAAAGTCCTGCAAGATGACACAATGTGCCAATAGGCTACTAATTCGTACATGATACAAAAGAAAGGCGAACACTAGAGAGGACTATTTAACTCTCACACTAACATGGACTTTCTCAGAAAATAGAAAACAGAACACATAAAAGCAAATATGAACACTGAAATAAACATCACACTGTTGCGGCGTGCAACCCGATCCCAACAATATACCTATGGCGGCATGCCACCCGATCCAAACAGTGTACCCATGACGGCGTGCCACTCGATCCAAACAATATAAAACTCACACAAGGAGCCATACGTCGAGCTGAATAGTTCATCACATCAAAATACTGAATATAGATCATAAGCACACTAAGGTGCATGATATCAGTCACAAGGAAACATATAGCGCTATAGGCTACAAACTAAAGCATAACTGAGGTGCGATATATGATCTAAGTCTCAAGAGCCATCATGCTCATATAACATCACCGCTGAGCGGAACCTCAACACATAATGAATTTACCAAGCCGTCTCACAACTCATACGGCGCAATATATCTTTACATGAATTAACCAACCACGAAATAAGACCGCGATTATCCCTCCGTAAAGGGTGCATTGCTTGAAGAAACACAACTGGCCTGACGCAAGGCTCACTTCCACATTTAAATCTATCCACCGACCTTAAGTCTATCCTGGTCGTGCCAAGCTATGTCAATAATATTTCACAGGTCTATAACCTAATAAGTAGAGTGCCCTCTAGGCATAAATTCTCAAATGGATGATATCACCAAAATCCTCATACTTGGTTTAAATTTCAAACCAATCAAGTGACTACATGTCACACCTATACAATCTTCTTATGGGAGAAGCTCCCACCATCTTCCGAATGATTAAACGGGCCTGCCCATTCAAAACACCGGCTGCACTAACACTGAAAAGCGATCAGGAGTCCTTAACTGAGATGCAAAGCCTTTCTCACAGAACACCGATCTCAAGTGATACCGACGTTAATACCCATCTTACTCAAAACACCGAAACTCCTTTCCTGCTCATCCGAGCTCTTTATATCACATTCATTGACCAAACTGCGACCTTGGTCCTTACTTCAAATTCCATACCACTCACTGTACCTCACGTGCTAATATACGATAGACACGCTTTCCATCACAACTCTAGAATTGACGATAGCTAATACTTCATCACATAAGACTTCACATTTAACTCACTTTAGGAGAACTATAGCAACATACAGGCGGATTCTCATAACCATCAAATATGCCAACCTCTAAGTAGTGGTCCAAGCCACCATAACCCTTCCCGAGATCTGCCTACTCGTAACATGCCCATAACAGAAGAATACTTCAGAATATCATCAATCACTGCGGCCGACAAGCCTCAAATGCACCGCCACAAATTGCATGCATAACTCGATCACGTTACATGAACCGATCATTGACACCAATATGCCAACTCAACTATGGCTAATCAATCTACTTCCTTCCAGTTTATCCTTGATTGCCTTTGAAATGTTAATATCTCCCTTCAATACCTAACTTATTTCAACTGCACTTACCCCGAGTGACCTGAAATCATGAGGTCACGCTATCTCAAGAACGACGACCATTTCATGTCTCTCAAATGCTACACCACAAGTCATAACATCATAGAACATTTTGTGCCTTTCTTCATAAGTTGCTTCAAAAGCTTGAGCCTCAACTGTACTTATAGACTCATAATTATCAGGCACCACACTTTACCTCTTGAATTCACTAGGACCGCTATTGAGAGCCATCCGACACTGACTTGCCCCAGTACGCAACCAACTGTTCTGAATTTTATAACCTATGAATACCCTCTCGATAAATCCCCCAGCGGGACCACTTCCCTCGCAACCTGCACCTATACGAGGCGTAAATCATGAATCCTCCCTCAAGTTTGAACGTGAGCCAGTAAGGCTAACCATAACATGCATTCAATAATTCATATACTCAATTACCACTTGTGGTCCTTTTCTGTAGCTGCAATAACCCATTAATGCTAATACCCAGAATTCACGCAGGTAATTAACCATGCAACCCAATCGTAAGCGGTGGGACTCTCCCACTCAGCTCAAGGCCACTATTACACGACTCTCAAACATATTAGAACCATTCTCTCAAGTCATTTACTCTTATTCAAATGCAATTCACTTGATCCAACGAATATAACCACCTGTGCTCTATTAGCACTCTGACACAATAGGGTATGACCTCATCCCAATACAATCAAACATCTTCCCGCTCCATGTATCGAGCATTCTTTACCGCAACAGCTTAAGACATACTGTGATTCTCACACCTACGAAGCACCATGTAGCCTTCGCCGAAATCTTCCCTACTGATAATGAAAGGTAGAATTTATTAGGGACATAGGAACATCAAAAGTCCCAACACCATACCATACGGGCCTCAACTCATACTCATCTGCAAGTTTCAAAGAACTTTGTGAATAGCACCTAAATACATCGCAGACCAAATCTGATATAACACATGAACCATAATTTGATCGTTGATAGTGAAATCCTTTCACTTGGCACGAAGCCATAAGATACATCTTGCTAATCCATGATACCAGCCTTTAACATTCGTACGTCTTCATCATGAGATAGCACAAGACATTTGTTTGGTACATGTCCTTCTTAAGACAGTTAAACTTATTCCCCCTCCCCCCCAGTATCTCTACTGGCTGAATCCTTCGTTAAATAGATATCTCATATGAACCATATAGTCTTTATTACCACCAACTATCTTTAGATGTACATCCACCTTGTGATTATACCATTACTGTGATGATTAGGCAGTTAAGTAAACCTTCTCAAGACCGTACTTATCAACCGAATGTCAGAACCTAGTGCACCCTCATGTGCACAATTGAAGATCTCTCAATTCTCTTGCATTATCGATATGGATGACACCCGGTAACAATGGTTGAGTAAATTCTTGGCTCCCTTGAAATCCCTCTGCAGCGTCACGACCCGTCGGCGCATACTTGATACCGAGTGCGCAATTTCAATACACGAGTGGATGCAAAAGAACATATGACATAGGCTCCAATTAAATATATGGCGCACGATAAGGAATTCAAAGAATTGAAGAGTTTCCTAAACAGTTACATAGCCCCTCATAGATAAATACAGACGTCTCCGTATCGATCAACAAGAATCTAAGTAACCGGCCTGTGTCACGTGACTCCTACGAACCTAGAGCTTTGATACCAACTTGTCACGACCCTAGTTCACCAATCGTGAACCTATCATGACGGCACCCAGTGTTCGCAACTAGGTAAGCCTAACCCGAAGCAGAATGTACAATTTCATGAAACAAGAGATAAAGTAATAGCGGAATGATATAAAAGAAATGTAATAAGTGCCGCTTGTCACATACACTTCGCCAAAACACACTAAATAGCATACTACCAAGACCCAGAATCCCACGGGCAACACAGACTAAGAGAAGAGTACAATTGTGGCTCTATACATCAAGAATGTCTAAACAACGAGAATAAGGGAAAATAACTGCTATCACTAATGAGAATAGAAGGAGACTGTCTGGATCCGCGGACGTGGCAGATCGTACCTCAAGTCTCCTGAAGAGCTGCGGAATCACCTAGTATGAGCCTGCTCTGATGTACCTGGATCTGCACAACAAAAGTGTGCGGAAGAGTAGCATGAGTACACCACGGCGGTACTTAGTAAGTGCCAAGCCTAACCTCGATGGAGTAGTGACGAGGAAGGTCAGGGCCCTACCGAGAGATAATAACATAATGATAATAACAATAATAAGCAGTTTAAATAAGAATAAGACTGAAATAACAACAATAACGTAAATACTGCAACCGTCTACAAATAAGCTGACAACAAGTAACCAACACAACAATAACTCTAATCAAAAAGTCCAGGACCTATGGGAATTGAACCCACAATCCCTCTCTATATTTTCAACAACTCAGGATCTCCGAGAATTTAACCCGCAATCCCTACATCAGTATCTTTCGGTATCCGGGAATCGAACCCGCAGCCCTAGGATCTCCGAGAATTGAACCCGCAGTCTGTGCCTCAATATCTTAGGATCTCCGGGAATTGAACCCGCAGTCCGTATCTCAATATCTCAATGTACTCCGGGTCTCCGGAAATCGAACCCGCAGCCCTTGGATGTCCGGGAATTAAACCCGCAGTCCGTGCCTCAATATCTCAGGATCTCCGGGAATCGAACCCGCAGTCCATATCTCAATAATGTATTAATGAACTCCGGGTCTCCGGGGATCGAACCCGCAGCCATTGGATCTCCGGGAATCGAACCTGCAGTCCACAAACAATACCACTTCAGGTCTCTGGGAATCGAACCCACAGCCCTGGGATCTTCCGGAATCGAACCCGCAGTCCACCAACACAAACAATAAAAAGGAAAGCACAGAGAAATATGATATGCATAACTACAATTTCACCAAAGCCAGTATCAACAAATATCAAGAAGTTCGAGTAAAACAATTAGGCACTTAGAAAGATAAATCCTATCTAACCATGTTTTTCTAACGAATATCAAGTAAATATCACGATTTAATCAGCTAAGAACAGAAATATCACGAATTAAACAATTCAAGTAAGGTGGGTTCCAACAATCTGCGCATGTACAAGCCCGTCACCGCGCGTACAAGGCATTTAAATTAACACCTAATATCCTAGGGGTGAAGGTTCCCCGACGCGAGGTTAGACAAGCCACTTACCTCGACTCCGGTACAAAAACGCTAAGAGAACACTCTCTTGCCACGAGTATCGGCCTCCACGGGTGTAGTATCTCCGATGAATACCCGATGAATCTCCAGCAATTACCCGTGAGTTTCTCTCTCAAGGACACAAAAATGGAGGTTTTTGTGTGAATGGCTACGACTGAAATGTTCTGGACTTAAATTCACTGCCAGGCATCTTTACTCTATGCGATCGCATGAACACTATTGCGATCGCATAGAACAAATTTTTAACCCTCGCCTAACCACTCTATGCGATCGCATAGTCCTCAATGCGATCGCACTGCTCACCAAAATAGACCTATGTTATCGCATACACTGCTCCGCGATCGCATAGTACAAAATGATGGGCCAGGGATCCCCCTACTCTCAACACTATGCGATCGCATAGGCTTATACGCGATCGCATAGCACAGCCATCCAAAACTATGCGATCACATAGCCTTGCCCGCGATCGCATAGAACAAAAATCTGGCTCCTCCAAAACCTTCTATGCGGTCGCATCAGTCCATTGCGATCGCATAGAACATTCATCTACAGCACATACCAGCAGTTAACAACACTTCTAAAATGCATGAATTTGTCCGATTGGACCCCTGGATTCATCCCGAAACCCCCGGGACCCCAATAAAATCCACCAACCTACTCCAAAACATGATATGAAATTGTTCCAATCATAAAAATACATCAAATCAAAGCGAATTCAAGCCTAAGTTTCATCCTAAACTTCTGAAACCTATATGCTATAAAAAACCCAACCAAACGATATCTGAATGACCTGAAAATTTACATACATATCTAAAATCACCTAACGAAGCTACTGCAACTGTCGGAATTCTATTCCGACGCCCGGATCAAAATCTCGCCTATCGATCGGATTTCCAAAAATTTCAAACTTCGGCATTTCAAGCCTAATTGAGCTACAGACCTCCAAAATACATTCCGAACGCGCTCCCAACCCCGAAATCACCTAACGAAGCTAATGGAACCATCAAATTTTCGTTCCGAGGTCGTCTTAACACTGTTCCAAAAATGGGCTATTTTTCAAATATAAAGCTCTCATTCAGGGACTAAGTGTCCCAAATCGCTTCAAATTCTAGAATCGAACCTCCCGGCAAACCAAAATAGCAGAAATGAACTTAGGGGAACAGTTAAATTGGGGATCGGGGCATAAATTTTAAAAATGACCGGCCAGGTCGTTACATCTAACCACGAACGCGTAGAAGGAAGGGTCTGGGGTCTGGGACTGACTATTATGTGAACACGAGGGAGGACTCGCGAACGCGTTGGTAGGGAAGCCTGGGTTACGGTGACGCGGGGTATTGTCCGCGAATGCGATGAAGAGGGACCACTGAAGCTTTGCGAACGTGTAAATGTGATGTGAACCCGAAGAAGGGATTTGCTGTGTAAAAATTCCCGAAAATCTGCTATGTTTTTAAGTGTAAAACTACCCCAAACCACCTCCGAATCACTCCCGAGCTCTCGGGGCTCCCAACCAAACACACACACTAACTCAATAACATTCTACAAACTTAGTTGAGCGATCAAATTGCTAAAATAACATCAAAATCAAAGAATCAAACCTCAAAATCATATTTTTTTCCATTTCAAGTTCATAAACTTCCAACTTTAGATTGTTAGGTCCGAAACATGTCAAACGACGTCCGATTTGACCAATCTCACAGAAAGTACTTAACGTATATTTAAGACGTATACCGGGCGCCAGAACCAAAATCGAGCCCGTTACCTTAGTCTTTTAATCAATTTTCATTTCATTTTTCCTTAATAATTTCATAAAATAATTTTAACAGAAAAATTCTTTTACTCGGGTTCTGGACCTTGGATTTCGATTCCGGGTACATGCCCGAGTCCCATATTTTTCTACGGACCCTCCAGGATCATCAAATCACGGATACGGGTCTGTATACCCAAAACATTGACCAAAGTCAACTATATCAATATTAATATCAAAATTCTTCAAATTTTTCACAGAATTCATATATTGTAATATAAAAAAAATTCGGCTTCACGCCCGGACTACACACATGTAAATTGAGGCAACTAAAAGCGAGGTTTCCAAGGCCTCGAAAGGGCGAAAAAAAATAAAATTACGGTGATGACCCTTTGGGTCGTCACAGTCTATATCTATATCTGTATCTATATATTATTAAAAGAAAGAAAAAAAAAAGTTCTCTTCACAAGCCAAGAGGCGGCGTAGGAAAATCCAGATGGCATAAGCATATATTATACATTCAAGCGATAGCGTAAAATGTATACACTAATTAGATTTCTCATTTAGGAAATTTAGTTAATAAATTTTGTTTTGTTTTGTTTGTTGATTTTCTCTCTCTTTTTCTGAGCCGAGGGTCGGCCGGAAACAGCCTCTCTACCCTTTCGGGTAGGGGTAAGGCCCGTGTACGTATTACCCTCCCCAGACCCCACTTTGTGGGAACATACTGGGTAGTTGTTGTTGTTGTTGTTGTTTTGTCTCTAAAAGAAAAGAAAAGTCCTAAACAATTACATGCTTAAAAGGCTACTCTATATTAGTAGAAAAGGTGTTCCCTTGAATGACAAATTTATTCTTCAAATTATAAAGCTAACTACAATTTAATTTAGCAAAAAATATTACACTATTTAAATTTTAGTTAAATATAAAATGTGAAAACTAATCAAATATTAAAGTAGAAACGAATGTATGAAAATAGGGGGATAAAGATAATTTTATGATATTCATATTTTGAATAGAATAAAATTATAAGATAAATAAAAAACACTCAAAATTCACCAATAAATTTACAGTGTAACATAAGTTTTAAAAAATAATTTTATTTCAAGAGTAATGTAACAACTCGGCCGGTCATTTTGAGAGTAATAGCCCCAACCCCTTATTTACTGCTTCCTGTTATCTGTCTCCACTTATGTGACTTGCCGCGAGGTTTTGTTTTGGTTTTTGAGTGTTTTGGGACACTTAGTCTCTAAAAGGAAGCTTAAAACTTAGGATTTTGACCGTAGTCGGAAATGTGTGAAGCCGACTCCAAAATGGAGTTTCGTCGGTTACATTATTTTCCTTAGGTGATTTTGAACTTAGTGACGTGTCCAGATTGTGTTTTGGAGGTATGAAGCAAAATAAGGCTTGAAATAGGAAAGAAGTCGAATTTTTGGGAAGTTTGACCGGAAGTGCACCTTTTGATATCGGGGTCGGATTTCGATTTCAAAAGTCAGAGTAGGTCTGTAATGTTGAATATGTTTTTGTGCAAAATTTAAGGTCAACCGGGCGTAGTTTGATAGGTTTCGGCATCGATTGTAGAAATTTGAACTTTCGAGTTCATTAAGTTTGGATTGGAGGATGATTCGTATTTTTGTTATTGTTATATGTGTTTTGTGGGCTCGACTAAGTTCATATGGTGTTTTTAGATTTGTAGGTATGTTTGCTTGAGGTTCCAAGGACCTCGGGTTGCTTTCGGGTGATTAACAAATCATTTGGACTTATGAAGAAATTACAGATTTTCTGAAGTCTCTAGTTCTTCTTCGCGTTCACGAGGAAGTCCCCCTTTCGCGAAGAGGAACTGGAGGCAGGTAAGATTTTTGTGTCGCATCCGCAATAGCGGTCCTGCATAGGCGAAGCATTGAGGTACTCGGTCTAGACATTCGCGATATAGGTCCCGCGTTTACATAGAGGAACTGGCAAACTGGGTCCCAGACCCTTTTGCCTAGCGTTTGTAATATTTGTCCGGCGTTCACATAGGGTTGAGTTGAGTGACCTTCACTGTTGTAATATGAACATCGCTTTGGTGACGAAGGAATTTTGGGCTGGATTAAGTTGCTCTTCGGCGAATGCGAGAGTTCTTCCACGTTCACAAAGATTTGTTTAGTCTTCATGCTAAATCACACTAACTTTGGATATTTAGGCTTAATGCTAAATCACACTAAAGGGATTTGTTTTTTTTTTTTCTTATAAAGATTATAGTACTAAATCAACAATTAAAAGATTAAAAGAAATTAGGAATGCAGTAAAAATGATCCGGACTTAGTATCAACAAAACATGATTGCATACATAACCATATTTTACATAAACATTTTCACTTATTTAGTTTGCTTTTTAAGATAAAGTTGGATAGATGTTTCTCTCTGCTGTTCCTCTGTTCCTCCCATGCTGAAGATCTCTTTTTTTACCCCAAGCATTGATGCAAAGATGGAGCTTCTTGCTAGCTATCAGAAATTCAAGAGCTTGAAATGGAGTCAATATGTTCGTTACCAGCTCCTTGAACGTCTCCATCCTTAGCTTATCAGCTTCTACTACAACGTGCATTAAACACTTAGCATGTTTATCAAGGGCCTCCTCTGCTTCACCACATATTTCAGCAAAATTTCCCACTTCATTGGCGATAATGGCAATTGGCTGATCAGCTATCTCTTCCTGCAAGCTTGCGAGCATCTTTGACAACCGGTTTTCTTGCCTTATCGTATTCATCTGTAACTCGTCGACTGATTTCAGCTGTATGGCGAGAGCTCACCGAGGTCTCCATATCTCTTACCTTGGAGATAGTTAAAGAGATGAGATTCGAATTCTCTGCCACCAAGCGCGTAAACAAGACGAATGAAACTGGACGGACGGCACCCAGAGATCCAGAGCATGGAGCTTTCTAAAGTGGTGCACCAAGTGGGAGCAAGGTAGGCACTGACATCGTTACGTGCAAAATGTCTGCGGTTGTCAATGTAGTCTTGGAAGTGTTTGATGGATTTTGCAGTGAGTTGTTTTAGGTAGCAGTCGCTGTTAGCGCTAGTGCGAGAGGTGCTGACGGAGGAGGAGGAGGAATGGTGGTGGGCATGGAGGAGCTCCAAGAGTTCTTGCTCTTGGAGCTTCATCCATTCTTGAAAGCACAAGTGTTGAGCTTCTTGATCACTTACATTGAGGGAAGTCATCTTACTTTTTGCATGTGAATGAACACAGGTATTTGTAATGTTAATGCAATTTGGAACTATTCACATCCAATCCTGTTATCCTAACAACAGGATAACAGGATTGAGGGTCTTGTTCTTTTGTCCTTTTCTTTTTTGCCGATTTTGAATCTTTCTAGTATTATATAGTATAAATAACCAAAGAGATTTTGTTTGCATTAATAATTACGGTAGTATGGAGTTATCTGCAAAATTTGCATGAATGTACACAAAAGTTTGAACCATTAGAAATGAGATGTTTTTCTTATAGGTTTGCAACAAGCTTATATACGTATGGATCTGTTGTTTTTAATTTTTTGCACGCAAAAATAATTTTGTAAATTACTGGCCGACCTCTGATCTACCAATTCATTCTTCTTCTGTTAAAGAGTCATTACATGAGATCTTGTCCCTTAATTTTGTACTCTCTTTTATATTTACCTTTCTAATCCTAATGTGGAAATGTCCAAAGTACTAATTACGGCCTTCATTTTAAAGAAATTTGTCTTTAGCATAACTCGAATTTCACACCAAATGGAGATATTACTCTCTATCTCTCGGACCGATGGCTTGAAATTGGTAAACATATGCAGCATAAAGTTAAACATATCTTGGTTTTACCGAGAACGAATAAACGACGGATTATGCACAGCCCCCGCTGATATTTTGGTAAACAGTTCAACCATTTCTAGCTTCCGGTAATACACATCCAATACAAATTACTGGTCGCCGCATTCTATATAACTAAACTTAAGGTATGCGCTTATCAATCAGTAGATAGTTTTTAAAAAATAAGATAAATGTTGAATAATATATTTAAATAGGAAAATAAAATAACTATTAAGTGTTTGCAAACTGCAAGGAAATTTTACTCATTTAGAATATATTTTTACAATTATTGAGTCAATTTTACTCATTTAAAATATATTTTTATTTATATTGTACGTGATTTTTGAAGGTTAAAATAATTATTGATTATAGTCGTCAAATATCATACAAAAAAATCAATAAATAAAATTTTAGTTGGTTTTAAAACTTTAAATATTAAATATATTACCATTAAAGATGTTATAATTATAAATAAAAAAAAGACTATGGCATAAGTTTATTTTTCAAGAAAATAATTATATAAGATAATGTATATACGATAGTTTAATTATTTAATTTGAGAAAAAAATGCATATTGGATGGAACTTTGAAATGCTTTATAGAAATATGACATGTACATTCGTGTATCTACTTACAAAAACAAAAATAAAGTATGGAGGAAAAGAGCCAAAATAAGCAAAACCTCTTTTTTCAAAATTATTTGATTTATATAACATAAACTTTAGTGGATTTTGATATCCTGAATATTATGATTGGTTTGTTATGTAGTAATTCAAGTAAGAAAAACTTTAATAAGAAAAGTTTTAATTGAGTTCGAAGTGATAAATATTAGGAAAATAATAAATTATTATTTTATCCAATATAAACTCTGTTTTAAAAAAGAGAATAACATTTTGCTAAGGTATTAAATTTTAACTGATTAGTTAATTTACATACTTAATTATTTATTCTCAACGGTAAGAAATTTTTTTTAATTCAAATTCATAATATTAGTACATCACAAATTTTAAATTGTTTAACTACATCTACACTAATGTTTAATCGTGACTATACTTTCACTAGTGACAAACTATACATTTGTCTAATAAGAATTTTATGTTCAAAAGATAGAAAAATTGGTTTGAAGTTCACTTGGAATTTTTTAGGCTAGTTTAAAGTCCTAATATTAAAAAGATATTTTATATTATTTTCAATGCAATCTATTCTAAACCATAAAAATCAACCAACATTTGGTTATATTAAATTCCAAAAATTAATTATTTCTTTAATCATTTTATTAGAGTGCACCATTTTGAATTTTAATATATAATAGTACATACGTAATTGATAAGAATAATACAGCAAAAAATAGACACCTTAGAGTCACAATGTTAGCATTTATATACGTTTGGGAAACTTTAATGAGATAATACATAAAGTACCCATTAAACTTGTTCGAAAAAATAATTTATACATTTAAACTTTACGGCCGACCTTTTATCCCACTCTTCTAAATTTAAGTGAATTTAATACCCCCCCCCCCTCCCTTCTGCGCAAAACGTGTAGTTAATGTAGTAGCTGCGCTTGAAGGCAAAAAAAAAAATTAAAACTAATTTACAGGTCCATGTATCACTTTTTAATAGCATATTATAACTAATTAACTTAATATTATTTTTTTCTCTTTTATTTTTCAATTTTTCTTTTTAACATGAAAATATTATGTTAAAAAACAATTATTTTTCTAGTTTTACAAAATTTATTTTTGCAGTTTTTACACAAACAAAATCTTTAAAAAGAATTGAAACACTGAAGAAAAAAAACATTTTTCAAAAATCATAAATAATTTGTTGGAAAAGTTTTCTTCAGTTGTTAAAAAATGAAAAATATTTTGTTAAAACTATTTTTACGTTTTTACTATTTTTTTAAATTTTACAAAAAACAAGTTTTTACAATTTGTGCAAAATTATTTAGGTATCTAAACTGAGTAGATACAATTTTTTTCATTTTTAAACTGAGTAGATACTGAAAAGATTTTGCAAAATAAATTGTAAAAACTTAAAAAATTGTTTTTTAACAAAATATTTTTGTCTTTTAAAACTGGAGAAAACATTATTCCAGCAAAGTATTTTTTTTTTGAAAAATGTTACTATTTTTTTTAGTTTTTAAAGATTTTTTTGTAAAAACTGATTTTTTTAGAACAGAAAAAATAAATTTTATTTTTAACAAAATATTTTTGTTTTTTAAAAATTTAAAAACTTATTTTCAACAAAATATTTTTGTTTTGTAAAAATATATAATTTTTATTTTTTAAAAAAATTATTGTGTAAAAACTGGGAAAACAAATTTGTAAAAACAAATTTTTTTGTTTTTTTATCATAATATTTTTATTTTTTAAAAACTAAAATTAAAAAAAAATGGGAAAACTAAAAGTAGGGTCTTTATGGCGTGTATAAATACAGCCACCGCAGGACTTGATTCAGTTTTTTAAGGGTTATTAAATTCACTTAAGTTTAGAATAGTGGGGTAAAAGATCGCCCGTAAAATTTAGGTGTGTAAATAGTTTTTTCAGACAAGTTTAATGGGTACTTTATGTATTGTCTCAAACTTTATTAGGAGACTTTAATTAGAGTGTGCTAATAATCTTAAGTCACAATGTCAGCATTTATATACGTTTGGGAAACTTTAATAGGAGACTTTGATTAGAGTGTGATTATAATCCTAAATATTAGGATCTCTTACCTAGTTTATTAAGGAAAAATTTAGTAATAAAATATTTAATTGATTTTAATGTTTTAGATATTAGAAAAATATTATATAAATTACAATTATGTCCAATGTGAAATATAGATTTAAGGGGCAAAAAAGCGAACAACATTTCGCTAAGAGTCTCCGTGCTTTTAATATAGTATAGATATAGATATAAATATACTTTTTTGCTCAAATACATAACCAAACCATTAAATTTAACTCAATCTTGTTCCATTTTGACCCTCAAACTCTATTTATTTTGTTCCACTTTAATACAATTTTTTTTCCAAGGTAAACATGCAGCATGTGGAAGCTCTACCCTCACCCACATAGCACTGCCCTGCCAAAAAAAAGTTTGCTTTTTTTTTCTTCTAATTTCAAATTATTATTATTTCCGTTCTTCCCCTCTCTTCGGGGAAAAAGAATTTTTTTAATATATTTTCAGTAATAATTACACGTTCAACTGAACACATAACTTTTGACACGGGGTAAAAATTTATTAAAATTACAAAAATAATAAATATGAACCCATAACTGTAAAAATATAATGGGTTCAATGTTAAAAATATTAAAATTGAATCCATAGGATTTAAGTCCTAGATTCGCTTCTGCATTGGGAGTATAAAATTTGGCTTAAAAAGTTCACTCTCACGCGCCTATAGGGTGAGACAAATCGCACATGGAATTTAGTTAGCCTTTGTGTGAAAGTGGTACAAAAATGGAGTTGGAGGACCAAAATAGAACAAGTTTGAGTTAATTAAGTGCCAAATGAAAAATTAAATCAAATTTAATGGCCTGTCTATGTATTTGACCTACTTTTTCTTTTTTAGCTAATACGAAAAAAAGAATAACGTAGTTCTCTTTTTGCAAACTATTTAATATTTAACTCTCAGATTTACCCTTAATGATACGACTGATTAATATACCTGATCTAAATATTCATTCCTTTATATATAAGCAGAGAGAAAATGAAAAGAAATGTGGAGATCCCAACTCATTTAAGAAAATAATTTTGATATTTTGCATATATTTGGTATACGTATCAAGAGTTTTTATATTATTTTAGTTTACACAATTCTGTCTTGGTTTGAGAAATGACATGTTACTAGTCATAAACGTCCATAGTTTGTGAAAAGAATTCTTTTCATAAATAAATCTTTAACATTGGTGATGTTTATTTTGCTTTTTAATTCGTTTTAAAAAAGAATGATATTTTCAAACCATTTAACTTCGTTTTTATACTTAGATGATCATTAGTCTACAAATATTTCTGACTTCTTTTAAACTTGGGACGGAGAATAATATAGATAATTTATTTATGGTTATTGAACTTTTATATTTAATTTGTTACTCAAAAGTTATTTTACTTTTTTGTTACGTAAAAATCATTCAACTTTGTGTTCATTACAAAAAAGTCACTTTTTTTCTTTTGTTACACAAAAATTATTTTACTTTGCGCTAGTTATTACAAAAGTCACATTTTTACTTGAAAAGTATATTATGCCCCTTGATATTATACAAATCTTCATATTTATGTAATACCTTCTATATTATATACTATATAATATATTTTACCTTTGTATTTTATTTATAAATAAAATAACTTAGTATTATTATTTATCATTTTTATAATATATTCGTATCTTATATTGTTTCTATCTTTAATTTTGAATAGATATTAGTAGCGTTATAAAACAAATGTTTTCAGCAATTCCTTTTTATAATTTACTTTGGCCGACCAAAGTTGGTCGGTAATTTCTAACCAATTTTGATCCGTATATCCTTCCGACCTTCAAAATGCCGATCACACGTTAATAATCGCGTTTTGGACGGTTATTGGTCGTTACCGGCCAATTTTGATCGATTTTTTGGACGGTTTTTCCCGAAATTCTGGTAATATAATTTCCCAAATAGCTAAAAAGCTCACGTAAATTCACAAAAAAATATTCCCAGCTAAATTTGCAGGTAGAGTTACCTAGGGATTTTTCTTCAGATTAATATATGATTTTTTCCTCATTTTCTTTGTGCGTTTACCTGTAAATTTTCTCACGGAAATGTACTTACCTCTTTATTTCTCTACTAATATATATTAAAGTTACTGACAAATTTAATAACGCTAGTAATATATTTTAAAAATCAATGTTAAGAAAAAATTAAATACGAATATATTAGAAAATAATAAATAAAATAATATTCAATTATTTTATTATAAGTACAATACATAGGTAAAAATATATTTCATAGTATATAATATAGAATTGAAGTTCTATATAATATCAAGGGCATAATAGACGTTTTATTTAAAAATAAAATTTTTATGATAACTAGAGCAAAATAAAATGATTTTTGTATATCAGAAAAAAGTAAAATAATTTTTGTATAATAAATATAAAATTGAATGATTTTTACGTAATAAATAAATTTAACTTTTGAATAACAAATAGTATAAAAGTTCAATAATTATGTATAAAATTAATTCAGAAGTATATGATCTACTAGTGCCATTTTAACTGTTAATGGAACTATTTTAGATGTGACATTTTGTTTATTTCTGATGCAGTGAAATCGGGGACAGTTAACCAAAAAAACAAAAAAAGTTCATGGACAGGTTGGCACTCTGCGGAGGATTCAATTTTCGGAGCTTGGAGATTCACTATTTTTTGTCTGTGTCAGACAACTTTGTTCTTTAGCTTTTCTTTCACTTGGAATATTCCTCTCTTATAAGCTTCACAAAGCATTGAGTAAGAAAGTCACGTGATAGACCCAGCCCCCCCAACCCTCATCGCCTCTCCCCCTTTTGAGTTTCCTTTTTCTTTTTCTTTATTATTTTTCGGATCACTAATTTCATTTAAACGATTGTAACTGTAATATTCGTATCAACCGTCATTTATTGAAGTGTTTGGGTGAATTGATACGATTGAAACATTAGGTGTTATGTAGAAGTTAATAAAGTAAATTTGCAACGATGATAAATCAAATACAAATATTTAATGTAGTTTGGTCAACTGACCAATTTTTAACACGGAGATAAGCAATTCACTATATAAAAATAGTATAGAATATCGAGAGAACAACCTCACAAAGAGGCAAACATAAATGACACACTAACACTTGTCCCGTAAAAGTCTCCACATAAATACGACGCTCAAATCTTATATGACTACATTGTTGATGCTACTGAATGAGAAGAAATGATCCTCAATTAATTGAAGTTCAAACATTTTTTCTACAAGAGAAGGGACTAACCAAATATGGGATGATTATAATTTTTTTCTACAAGAGAAAAAGCCCAATTATGGTAAAACATGTTGTCCTTTCCTTTGAGAGATAAGATAATCAAATATTGTAAGAAAATCAGGTCAAACACATAACGATTTTCCCCATTGGCCCAAATTTTCTGATAAATTCAACTTGATCCACTTTCTTCACAAAATTTTCAACGGGTGGCATCTTCAAATCTCCACCGCAAAGTTTATCTCAATGTAAGTAGTACTCCGGTCAAATTTGTCAGAAAAAAATCTTTATTGATGTCAAATAGGCTACGACTAGAACTAAACCATCCAAGATGAACCTGTCCTGAACCCTAGCTCTGATACCGCTCTTGGCATATTTCATGGTTATCTTACCTCTAAGAGTCTCGCAGAGTATTAAGAAGCCAAATTTCTTGTATCTCATCATTAAAATTAACTCTCATTCTAGACAGTTGATCAAGGACGACCTAAAAATAATTTATGTGATCAAGGATTGGCTGCCCTCCTTGTATGTAAATGTCATCAATTGCTTTAGTAGAAAAACTTGTTGTTCCTTATTTTTGAAGAATAAAGAGTCTCTAGCTTTTTTCACAATAATCTCGCATGTATCTAATTAAATATATGGTTGGAAACATTATCTTCAACCCATTGTCTTATATATCCACATACTCGTTGGTGCTCGAAATCCCAATCTTCATATGCTGTATCGGGTTTATGAGATGAAAATTTGGTAGATGCATCTTCTTCACGAGCAACAAATCTTCCATCTTGCTTCTCCAAACATTATAATTTCTTCCATTTAATTATACCATCTTGCTCATATTCGCCTTTATTCTGTAAAAGATCTGAAAAAATAACCAAGGCTCTGATACTACTATTATGTCGAGGACGAGGCAATCCCAAGAATAAAGAAGATAAATAACACCAAATTTTAACATGGAAACCCCTTCAAATTGAAGGTAAAAATCGCGTGTCACGACCCAAGTTTCCCTCTGTAGGAGGTCGTCACGGTACCTAATCTCTAAGACTAGATAAGGCTAACAAATACACGAAAATAACTGAAATAATGAC
The DNA here is from genome assembly GCA_032618575.1 of Nicotiana noctiflora. Classification (NCBI taxonomy): domain Eukaryota; kingdom Viridiplantae; phylum Streptophyta; class Magnoliopsida; order Solanales; family Solanaceae; genus Nicotiana; species Nicotiana noctiflora. Next base: position 93,540 of record JASVEL010013519.1, on the reverse strand, counting down.
TACAATCTCAACACGCACACACACATAATAAAATATGCAACTAAGTGTAGAAACAACTCCTAGAACCCGGTAGATACAAGTCACAAGCTGTAAAGAGATATACTAAATATCTCTATATATCAAAGTCTAATGATGATAAGAAAAAACAACATATTAGGGATAGAGGGGACACTGCCGCTCGGCATGTACAATAAAATTTGCAACTCAGAGTAGAAACAACTCCTAAAGCCCGGTAGACACAAGTCACAAGCTCTAAAGGGAAATAATAAATATCTTTATACACCAGAGTCTAATGAGGATAAGGAAAAACAACAAAATAGGGATAGAGGGGGACACAGAGGTCTGCGGACGCCGGCAGATATACCTTGAAGTCTCCAATTACATGCTAACTTATGAATATCTGGTCTAGTAGTAAGTACCTAGATCTGCACACAAATTTATGTAAAAATGTAGTATGAGTACACCACAACGGTACCCAGTAAATGCCAAGCTTGACCTCCATAGAGTAGTGATGAGGTCAGGTCAGGGCCCTATTGGAATATAAGAAATAAGGCAGAAGATGAAAATGATACAATAGAATCACATGGAAATGATACGATATAATCATAGGGAATGTACGGAAAGAAACAACACGGGAATCAAAGAAGACAAATACTGTGAGCACGTGATTTTTGCCATATAAGAGAAATACTCCCAAAGATTCAAAATAAAATAATTTTAGTTTTCTTGCAATTGTTGTGAATTTTGTGTTATTTTTCTTGTATTATTTGCATTTTTATCTATGCATATTTGCTTGTTTAAATAAATAAAATATACAAAAAAATATGTTGCATATGTATATAAAATTCAAGTTTACAATTAAGTTTATTTTACATAAATGAAAAGTCATAAAAAATATGTATTTTGCATTTTTAAGCATTTAATGTCCAAATCGTGCAATTTTATTTTTATTAATGTTTAATTTTGTGTGATAATTATTATTATGAGTTAATTAGTATTTCAAGATAATTTTTAGTTTTTATAAATTAATCTTAGTATTTTGGGCTTTATTAATTAGGAAGTTGAATAATGGATAAGAACAAAATAGAAAAAATTGGATCGGGCCATCTTGCAAATTAAGTTACAAGCCCAATCCTAAGCACCCTTACCCAACCCAAAACCCCTTGGCCCAAGAAGAAAATTTCAGATTTTTTTTAGCCAAAAATAATCATAATCACATGACATAAAGTAGTGGGGAGCAAGGAAATCAAGGAAGAAAACAAGGAGAGGAAAACATGGATTAGTGGGTTTTCTTTAAATTAAAAAAATATTTTTCTTTTTAATAAAAAATCTGAAAATTTTCGAAATTCTTGCCTATAAATAGAAGAGATGATTTATGAAAAGAGGGGTGGAAAAAAGAGAGGAAACAAGAGGAAGAGAAGATAAATAAGGAAAACAAGAGAGCAATATACACTCGATATACACTCTGGATACAGAAATACACACGGACATAATTTAATTTTTGAGAGTTTCTTTTGAGAATTGAAGAGAGTTCAAAGCTAGAGAGAGAAAGCAAAGAGAAATTTTGGAATATATTTTTCTTCTCTATTTTTACTGGTTTTTCTCCATATTGCTGGGATATTCTGGATTGAGGTGTTGAAGCTACTGCTGGTTGTTATTGTTGTTGTTGTTGTACTTTCACCGGCCTTTTGATTGTCCATCTTCCCCTTCTTTTCAATACCAGGTACACATTCTAAAAATTATGTGTTGATATAAGATCGAATTGGAAGTTGAAGTTTTGAAATGAAATAGAGAAGTTGTTGATTAATATTTGTTGTTATTTTCCGTTTTATTAGTTTTGTCAAATTGTAGTTAGTTTTATATTTTGAAGAATAAATTTGTCATTTAGTCGGCTTGTGAAGGAACACCTTTTGTACTAATATAGAATAGCATTTTAAGCATGTAATTAATTAGGACTTTTTCTTCTCTTTTAAAGATAAACTAAATAAAAAAAATGTAGTCACTTTAGGATTATCCTTTTAAATAAAAAATATTACGAGCCTTGCTAAATAGAAAATAAAATCGCGGGGCCCCTCAATAAGAATGTTCACTTTTTCTTATAATAATAATAAAAACGGTAAAAGGATATTAATTTGCATTAAGTACATAACTGTTAAAATCAGATAAATAAGCCGAATATGACAGTTAAGCGACCGTGCTAGAACCACGGAATTCGGGAATGCCTAACACCTTCTCCCGGGTTAACAGAATTCCTTATCCGGATTTCTGGTTCGCGGACTGTTAAACAGAGTTATTTTTTTCCTCGATTCGGGATTCAACCGGTGACTTGGGACACCATAAATCTCCCAAGTGGCGACTCTGAATTAATTTTAAATAAATCCCGTTTCGATTGTCCTTTAATTGGAAAAACTCCATCGCGCCCTCGCGGGCCTGCGGAAAAAGGAGGTGTGACAAATACAACACGTAAGGGAGCTAGAATCCTACAAGTTAAGGAACAACAACAACAAATAATATAACAATAAGAGGAAACAACAGCAACGACAGAAACCTCGTGCCATAATAATAATCCGCATGACAAAAACTTTGTATGCAATAACACTCTGCATGGTAGAAGCCTCGTGCCATAACAACATTCCACATGAATGAAACCTCGTGACATAATAACAATCTGCATGGTAGAAACCTAGTCCTATATAATTCTTTGCATGATATAAACATCGTTCCTTAATAACAATCCGCACAGCAGAAACCTCGTGCCACAACCAAACATTAATCTCAACAAAAAACATGGAAACCATAATATAACAACTGAAATAATGATATTTCAATGATGGCAATTTCGAGTAAAGAATCACACAGTTCAACAAAGAATATGGAATCAAGAAAATAGGTAATTCAACTAATTTTGTAGTACAAATTGCAAAAAAGAGATATGGCAGGTAAACATATGACATTAGGCTAAACATGATGATTACCTATGCCAAAATAACTCAGTTAAGGCATAAAAAGGAAACTACTTTGAGGAAACCGGAATTTCAACATTTAACCCGTGAACGCACTCGTCACCTCACGACACTCACGTATCACAAATTTCCGTAACAGTACCAACACCTAAGGGAATTGTTAAGTGTTTGCCATAATTTTCTTACCATATTATATTTTCATATCTCTTGAAGGAAAACGGGCAATATAATTATGTTAAATGGGTTTTCCTTCTTCTAGAAACTATAAATCTTCGATATTGGCTAGTCCTTTTTCTTGTAGGAAAAGGTTTGGACTTCTATAAATTGAGGATCCTTCCTTCTCATTCATTAGCATCCGCAATATAGCCATATAGAGTTTGAGAATCGTATTTAAGGGATAACTGTGACAAGTGTTAGTGAGTCATTTGTGTTTACCTCCTCGTGAGTTTGTTCTCTCTATATTTTGTACTCTCTTTTACTATAGTGGATTGCTCATATCCGCTATGGATGCAGGTCAGTTGATCGAACTACGTTATATATTAGTATCTTTTTTGGTATATTTCTCTTTGTTGTATGATTTATCATCGTTCAAGGTTTGCTTTTCTAGCTTCCGCATGACACATGATTTTTTGGTCCTAACAAGTGGTATCAGAGCGATGTTCAAGATATGTTCATTTTGGCGGGTTCAGTTTTAGCCATGACATATTTGAAGATAATCGCAATTTTTGTTTGAGATATTTTATCGGTGTGCTACGCGCATTGTGACAAACATTGTGGTGGAGATTTGGAGATGCGGCCTATTGAATGCTATGTGAAGAAGGTGAATCAAGTTTATTTTTTCAGAAAATCCAGGCCAAGGGGGAGATTTGTTTGCCATAATTTCTTATCATATTTGGTTTTCTTATCTCTTGAAGGAAAATGATAATAGAATTACCTTAATTAGGTTTTCCCTCTTTTAGAAGGAAACTATAAATCTTTCATATTTGGTTAGTCCTTTTTCTTGTAGGAAAAGATTTGGACTTCTATAAATTGAGGATCATTCCTTCTCATTTAATAGCATCCGCAATGTAGCCATATGGAGTTTGTGAGTCATATTTAGGGGGATAATATTATGGGATAAGTGTTAGTGTGTCACTTGTGTTTGCCTCATCGTGAGATTGTTCTTTTGATATTTTGTACTCTTTTTTATTATAGCGGATTCCTTATCACCGTTGTGGATGTAGGTCAGTTGACCGAACCACGTTATATATTTGTGTCTCTTTTGGTATATTTCTCTTTGTTCTATGGCTTTTCATTGTTCAAGGTTTGCTTTGCTAGATTCCGCATGACACCTAGTTTTTCAGGCCTAACAGGGATTTCCTCCCACACAAGGTTAGACATGTCACTTACCTCAAACTTGTAACGACCCGGCCGGTCGTTTTTTAAATTTATGCCCCGATCCCCAATTAACTGTTTCTCCTAAGTTCATTTCTGCTATTGTGGTTTACCGGGTGGTTTGATTCTAGAATTTGGAGTGTTTTGGGACACTTAGTCCCTAAATGAGAGCTTAGTTGACAAAATAGTCCGTAATCGAAACAGTGTTAAGACGACCTCAGAACGGAAATGCGATAGTTTCGTTAGCTCTGCTAGGTGATTTTGGGGCTGGAAGCGTGTTCGGAATGTATTTTGGAGGTTTGTAGCTCATTTAGGCTTGAAATGTCGAAGCTTGGAATTTTTGGAAATCCGATCGATAGGTGAGATTTTGATCCGGGAGTCGGAATAGAATTCTGATAGTTGTAGTAGCTTCGTTAGGTGATTTTGGATATGTTTGCAAATTTTCAGGTCTTTGAGACATCGTTTGGTCGGGTTTTTGATAGCATGTAGGTTTCGAAAGTTTTGGTTGAAACTTAGGCTTGAATCCGCCTTAATTTAATGGTTTTTGTGTTTAATGATATGTTTTCATGATTGGAACGAGTTCGTATTGTGATTTGGAATAGGTTGGTGCTTTTGGTTGAGGTCAGGGGGGCGTCGGGATGAGTTTGGATGATTAAACGGGAGAAAAATGGACTGTTGCAGCTGCTGGTGTGATCTGCAGCAGGCCTTTCGCTTCTGCGGATGGGGAACCGCAGAAGCGGCCCTGTAGAAGTGACCTAGTGGTCGCAGATGCGACCTGGGGCTAGCCAGGGGGATTCTGCAGAAGCGGACTTGTTGTCGCAGGTGCGGGCCCGCAGAAGCGAGCCTTTGTGTGCAGAAGCGGACTTAGGCATTTGGGGGTGTATCGCATGAGCGGAGTGGTCTCCGCAGAAGCGGTATCGCAGGTGCGATCAATTGACCGCAGAAGCGGCTCTTGGCCATTTAATGAAAAATCACAGAAGCAACTATATCATTGCAGAATCGGCCTCGCTTATGCGAGCCAGTAACCTAGAAGCGGAAATCGTATCAGTGATAAAGAAACAGAAGGTTAAAATTTTCAGAATGTTATATCACGCTAAGGCTTAAACCAAGAGGCGATTTGGCGCGATTTTAAGAGGAAATCAAAGGGATTCTTTAGGTAATCATTCATGGACTTAATTTATGTTAATATCATGCTAAATTATGGAGTTTATACCTGAAATCGGAAGAATTAGAGGTGTATTAATGGAGGTTTTTGCTCTAAGCCTCGGTTATTGAAAATCATCGATTTGAATAGGCAAACGAAGTCATATTTTGATAAATTTTATACGGTTAGACTCGTGAGAGTACGATGGTTCTGAAAACGTAAAAATATTTCGATTCCGAGCCGATGAATGCATGGGTATTTTGGTCATTTCACCCACTTTCATGACGTAGCTTTAATTTTATCATTGTAATTAGTTACTTGTGATGTTATTTACACTGTGTAATTGGTTTGACTAGATTTGGGCCACTCGGAGTCAGATACTCGTGGAAAGGGAGTTGTTTCTTAGTGGTTTTGTACCGGAATTGAGGTAAGTAACTTGTCTAACCTTGCGTGGGGGAACCTTTTCCCCTAGGATATATATGTGTTGATTTAAATGCCTTGTACGCAAGGTGACGTGCGTGTACTAGCGCAAATTGTTGAAAAACCACCTTACTTGAACTGTCCAAATCGTGACATCCTTGTTATATAATTGATTCAATTGTAAGATTTATCTGGTGATAGATAGAGAAGCATGACAAGATAGAATTATCTGTCTAAGTGCCTACTTGTCTTAATATTGAACTTCCTAAAACTTGTTGAGGCTAGATTTGGTGTAATTTGTAGCTATGTACTTCATATTTCTCTGTGTTTTTCCTCTTATTGATTGTGTTTGTGTTTGTGGACTGTAGGTTCAATTCCCGGAGATTTGATGCTACTGAGGTAAAGGACTACGGGTTCAATTTCCGGAGATCCTGAGATATTGAGATACGGACTGCAGGTTCAATTCTCGGAGATCCAGAGATACTGATATACGGACTGCAGGTTCAATTCCCGGAGATCCTGAGATATTGAGATATGGACTGCGAGTTCAATTCTCGGAGATCTAGAGATACAGATATACGTACTGCGAGTTCAATTCTTGAAGATCCTGTGATACTAAGATAAAGGACTGCGAGTTCAGTTCCTTGATATATGGACTGCGGGTTCGATTCTCGGAGATCCTGAGTTGCTGAGTATAGAGAGGGATTGCGGGTTCAATTCTCGGAGATCCTGGACTTGTTGATTTGTACATCATTGTGTTGATTTCTCCTTGTTAGCTTAATTGTAGACGGTTGTAATATTCACCTCATTGCTGTTATTTCAGTCGTATTCTTATTTGAACTGCTCGATATTATTGTTATCATTATTTTTATTATTTCTCGGTAGGGCCCTGACCTTCCTCGTCATTACTCCATCGAGGTTAGGCTTGGCACTTACTGAGTACCGTCGTGGTGTACTCATGCTACTCTTCTGCACACTTTTGTTGTGCAGATCCAGGTACATCCGATCAGGCGCACTACAAGTGGTCTAGCAGCACTTCAGGATAACTCGAGGTATGATCTGCTACGTTCATAGATCCGGAGGGTTTTCTTCTATTCATCTTAGCGACATTAGTTATTTCTTTATTTTCGTTGTGTAGACACTCTTGATATATAGAGCCACAATTTTACTCTTTCTTAGTCTATGTTGCCCGTGAGTTTTCGAGTCTTGGTAGTTGTGTTTTCTTCTGGTATTTGGCGAAGTGTATGTGCCGAGCGGCACTTGTTACATTCTTTTACGTCATTTCCGATGTTATCTTATCTTTTCTTTCATGAAAGTGTATATTTCGCATTGTGTTAGGCTTACCTAGTCGCGAAGACTGGGTGCCGTCATGACATGTTCATGATTTGTGAACTAGGGTCGTGACAAGTTGGTATTAGAGCTCTAGGTTCATAGGAGCTGTCACACCTCCTTTTTCCGCTACCCGCGAGAGCGCGAGGAGTTTTTCCAATTAAAGGACAATCGAAACGGGATCAACTTATTTAATTCAGAGTCGCCACTTGGAAAAATAATGGTGTCCCAAGTCACCGGTTTGATCCCGAACCGAGGAAAGGTTTGACTCTATATTACGGTCCGCGAACCAGAAATCCGGATAAGGAATTCTATTAACCCGGGAGAAGGTGTTAGGCATTCCCGGGTTCCGTGGTTCTAGCACGGTCGCTCAATCATCGTATTTGGCCTCTTTATCTGATTTTATAATGTGCTTTAACCTCTGTGCAAATTTTAACTTTTAACCGCTTTTGATTATTATTATTATTATAAGAATTATTATTATTATTATTTTAACAAAGAATTGCAACGTTGTGAAAATGTATCTCGAACCACGTCGCACCAGTGCACCCGTGGTTGTCAACACATTTCGACTCCGTTGAGATTTAGATTTGGGTCACATAAATGTGCACCCATATTTGAGAAGGTAGTACTAAAATACGTGATTAAAGCAACTACGCATTTATTATCTTTGGAGAACACCGTAAAATTCGCTATACGGTTGATCCCGAAGTCTAAGTATTTTTATATATATACATTTATGAGGGCCCCGCAATTTGTATAATTTTGTTAGGCGAGGCAGACCTCTAATTCTGATTTAAAAGAGAACTACATTCCGCTATATTCATTTAAGAATTAATTCGAGAATATTTAGAACATGTTGCAAACCACGCTACATGAAATGCGCCCGTGGTCCATGACACGCTTTATTTAACCTTGTTCAAAATTGGAGTCGGGTCACATGAAATACACCCCCGATTCCTTTAATATAATTCCGCCGTTCGGTTGAGGAATAAGGAACCAATTTCGATAAGGTGACAAAATCATGCTCAACTATAACCAATTCGAGTAAACATACGAGTAGATAACTAAGTGAGCAAATTCAAGACTACGACGAGCAACTACATAAACAACGGAAGCATAACTAGTTGGCGAGCATGTGAAGGATTAGTTATTTTCATTAGCTAATTTCGACACTACAAGACCACCATTAATTGTGAAATTGCATGTTCAACAGAATCATATATTTACAAAAAAATAATCTGAATCATACGAAACTAAATCAAATGCGAAACGATCCAAAATATTAACGAGAAGAACAATACCGGAAAAGAACATGCACCTTTATTTCTGCATATTTTCAACGTACACAACGAGAAAACGAACCTTTTATGACGATCTCAAACCTCGACCTCTCCGGACAGAACTCGAATCAAACGACGACCTCGACTGAAGTTGTACCTCGTCGGACGACGAACATCGACGGAGGGAGCTGGTGGTTCGCTAGTGGGCGACGGGCTCGGACTGTGCGTATGGTTGCTGCTGGTTGGCGATGGAGAAGGATTGGGGTGGTCGATTGGACTGTGGCTGGTCGTTTATGGATGGTCGTTAAGTGACGCTGGACGCCGAACGAAAAGCTGGTAATGATGAGCTAGAGGCAGTGGTCGTCCATTGCTGAAAACCAGGGTGATGGTGGTCGTGGGTCTCGTTTGGGTTTATGGAGATAGGGTGTTTGCTGGTGGCTGTAGGCGTTGCTGGGGTGGTCGATGTTGGTGATGGTTACTGGTTCATTTGGGTGATGAAGACTGAAGGGGAAGGGCAGCCATGGAGAGGGAGGGCTCGTGAAGAAGACAAAGTGGTCTCCGTGTATATTGACTGTATATCCAGCATATATAGTGTATACCCCCGTCTCTGTTAAGAAGAAGCCATCCCCATTTTTTCGTCTCTCCCCCTTTGTTTTCCGTACTTTCTTCTTCTTTTTAAAGAAGATGTGTAGTACATCTCTTTGTATATATTTTTTTTTTAATTTTTAGTCCCATATTATTTTTTTACTCTTTTTTGTCATTTTTTAATTTATTCCCATCCCCCATTACCTATTGTCCCCATAATGTGTGCATGTGTGTATGGGTAGTTTTGTCCGTATTCCACGCGTGGTGGACTCGGATTATTACGGGTTAGGTCCGAAAATTATAAAACCAGGTAGTTTGAACCCGAATATTATTCTTTGCCCGGAACCGAGAATGAGAACACGGTGTTATTAATTAATCACTACGTAAGCAAAATAACTATAAGACTAATAATTAAAACAAAATTTATTTTTTATATTTTTTCAAAATTAAAGTAACTACAAAATGTTAATGAAACTATTTTTTTATTATTTTCATTTTTTATAAAAAGATAAAAATATAAAGTACTATTTTTTTGTATTTTTCAAGTTTAAAAATGACTACGAAACATTAATAAAACTATATTTTTGTTATTTTTCATTTTAAGGTAAAAATAAAGTAAAAGAGTCAAATTTAGTTAAGATAGCTATATTAAAACTAAACTAAATATTTTACGCTGAAAAATATAAAAAATCTCGGGGAGGGTCAAAAATTACGCGTTTACAGCTGCCCCTCTTTGACTGAAAACACAAAGAGTTTTCAGACAAAGAACGACTAGACAAGTGTTTTTGACCCGACCCTTATTCGGAGGGACTAGACTAAAAGAAGAGGAATGTGACCGAGCCCTTGTATCTGAGCTGCCTACATATCCTTGGCTATAAAGGAATCGGGCCACGTGTAGTTCGAAAGTGAGTGAGGAAGGGGTATACCGAGGTGGAGAGCCAGTCGAGGTGTCGTTCCGTCGAGGTTCTGTTCCATCGAAGTTCCGGTCCGTGGTCCTGCTATTACATCGAAAATCAAAACATGAGGAAGACTAACTAAGCCTATCAGCTACTAGTTACAAGATTCCTATCTATAAGTCTTCTAAAGCTTGATCTTGAGTATTGGTTGGTGCTTCATGCAGACTCTAAATTTGAACCTTGATACTTGCTAGTTGCAGGGTGCTGCTTTTCGGATCAAGACCAGGTATGCAGTGTTTGTGAACTCGGCCATGTCTTGAGCACACCACATCTTTCATCAACTTCTGCACTTGGATTAACTCCTTGCCTCTTTTTTTTTTCATTGTGACTATCTTCTGTTGATCATCTCGGATTGTTGACTCGCATTCTGGTCGCAAGCCTCTTTTGTTGCTAACTTGCATTGCACTCCGTAGTGATTTCCCTTACTTGTGATCTTCGAGCTATTCTCCTTCGAAGTCTGAATCTATCTTTTCTGATCCTTGTTGCCTTCCTTTTGATTATGTTGGGGATCTCCGTTACACTCTACCGCTTTCCTCAACCAAATTCAAAAATAAATCGTCACTCCATTCTTCAGGCGGGCTCCCTGACTTTAACTATGACTTCAAAACTAAATCGCCACTCCATTCTTCAGGCGGGCTCCCTGACTTTGACATTATCTTTTGAAAATAAAACGCCATTCCTCTCTTCAGGCGGGCTCCTGACTTCAACAACATCTTTTTGAAAATAAATCGCCATTCCTCTCTTCAGGCGGGCTCCTGACTTCAACATCATCTTTTTGAAAATAAATCGCCATTCCTCTCTTCAGGCGGGCTCCTGACCTCAACAATATCTTTTGAAAATAAATCGCCATTCCTCTCTTCAGGCGGGCTCCCGACCTCAACATCAACTTAGAAAATAAAATGCCATTCCTCTCTTCAGGCGGGCTCCTGACTTCAACATCATCTTTTTGAAAATAAATCGCCATTACTCTCTTCAGGCGGGCTCCCGACCTCAACAATATCTTTTGAAAATAAATCGCCATTCCTCTCTTCAGGCAGGCTCCTGACTTCAACATCAACTTTTGAAAATAAATCGCCATTCCTCTCTTCAGGCGGGCTCCTGACTTCAACAACATCCTTTGAAAATAAATCGCCACTCCATTCTTCAGGCGGGCTCCCGACTTCAACAACATCCTTTGAAAATAAATCGCCACTCCATTCTTCAGGCGGGCTCCTGACTTCAACAACATCCTTTGAAAATAAATCGCCACTCCATTCTTCAGGCGGGCTCCCGACTTCAACAACATCTTTTGAAAATAAATCGCCACTCCATTCTTCAGGCGGGCTCCTGACTTCAACAACATCCTTTGAAAATAAATCGCCACTCCATTCTTCAGGCGGGCTCCCGACTTCAACAACATCCTTTGAAAATAAATCGCCACTCCATTCTTCAGGCGGGCTCCTGACTTCAACAACATCTTTTGAAAATAAATCGCCACTCCATTCTTCAGGCGGGCTCCTGACTTCAACAACATCTTTTGAAAATAAATCGCCACTCCATTCTTCAGGCGGGCTCCTGACTTCAACAACATCCTTTGAAAATAAATCGCCACTCCATTCTTCAGGCGGGCTCCTGACTTCAACAACATCTTTTGAAAATAAATCGCCACTCCATTCTTCAGGCGGGCTCCTGACTTCAACAACATCTTTTGAAAATAAATCGCCACTCCATTCTTCAGGCGGGCTCCTGACTTCAACAACATCTTTTGAAAATAAATCGCCACTCCATTCTTCAGGCGGGCTCCTGACTTCAACAACATCCTTTGAAAATAAATCGCCACTCCATTCTTCAGGCGGGCTCCCTGACTTCGACAACATCTTTTGAAAATAAATCGCCACTCCATTCTTCAGGCGGGCTCCTGACTTCAACATCAACTTTTGAAAATAAATCGCCACTCCATTCTTCAGGCGGGCTCCTGACTTCAACAACATCTTTTGAAAATAAATCGCCACTCCATTCTTCAGGCGGGCTCCTGACTTCAACAACATCCTTTGAAAATAAATCGCCACTCCGTTCTTCAGGCGGGCTCCTGACTTCAACAACATCTTTTGAAAATAAATCGCCACTCCATTCTTCAGGCGGGCTCCTGACTTCAACAACATCCTTTGAAAATAAATCGCTACTCCATTCTTCAGGCGGGCTCCTGACTTCAACAACATCCTTTGAAAATAAATCGCCACTCCATTCTTCAGGCGGGCTCCTCACTTCAACAACATCCTTTGAAAATAAATCGCCACTCCATTCTTCAGGCGGGCTCCTGACTTCAACAACATCCTTTGAAAATAAATCGCCACTCCATTCTTCAGGCGGGCTCCTGACTTCAACAATATCTTTTGAAAATAAGTCGCCATTCCTTTGCTTCCTGCACCACTTTCTTCTTCCTGCATCGCTTCTTGGGCCATCCTTTCTTCTAAATTACCTTGTTTTGGAATTGCTTTCCTCCCGGGTCGTGTTATTTTTCTCTTGACTGATGGGGATGTCTTTGGAACTAATTACTTACCTGCTGGGGTAATGCTGCTGGGGAAAATCTTCTTTATTTCCTCTTTTTCTACTTCCTTCAAAACCTTTATTCTCTCCCGGGATCGCTGGGGATTGAAATGTCATCAGCTGGGGATTACACTGTCGGGGGATCCCTTTTCCTTTTTCCTCTTTCCAAACCTCCTTCGGGACTCGCGCTTGGCTCCCTTGAAAAACTTGTAGGATATAATGCTGCCGGAGAAATCTCGAAATCGGTGTTTCATTTTTCCGAGAACTGCTGGGGATGATACCGACTTCTTGCCTTTCTGAACGCAAGCTTCCTCGTTTTGTCTTGTCTGCTGGGGGTATAATTTCCTCTATCACAACTTGTTGTTTTTTTTTTTTTTTTACTTGCTGGGGATAATCGGGTTCAAAGATCATTTCCTCGCGTTATCTGGCTTCTTTCCCCAACCGGCTATTTGGTTTCGAGAAAATTTTCGCAACGGGAGAAAATTTTCTGCCCCAGTTTGAGAATCTTCTTCGGTTAGTTTTAAAATGTGGTGGCTGGTTGTGGTGCTCCTGCTGGGGATGGTTCTCCTCCTCTTTCCCTGCTCTGCGTTTCATTGTCAGAACTTGCTGGGGATGTTATTATTTGATGATATTCATGCTGGGGATAGTTTTGTCCTTTCTTGCTTCCCCTTCCTCCCTTGACGACTCTTTATTCACAGGCCTTTCCACGTTGTTTTCCACTGGTATGCTGACCACCCGAATTCATGTGATAGTGATCCTGTGTAAAGACCTTGCATGTTTTGCCGGTGAACCATTTTCTTTGTTCACCCTTGTTACTGGAAATACCTCTTCTGCTGGGGATATCCTCCCTTCTTCTGTGGCGTTCTCCGATCTTTGAGTCTCACTGGCCTTGGCCTTGAGGTCATTAACCTTTACTTTTTTATAGAGGTATCTTTTATGATGCTGGTCTACCCCTTTGTCAACTTCCTCTTGTTGGGGAACATCCTTCCGGACATTGGCATTGTGCTTGTTCCCTTCTGACTTATACCACTTGGGTGTACCAATTAGAATCCCGTCTTGCGTAATTGGAAAGCTGATGGAAAATTTTGCAGTCCATTTCTTGCAAACAGACTCTATTGGGGAATTTTCGATAAAAAGAAGAAAGATAAATGGAAACAGAATAAAAGACAAAAAGGAAGATGACTCTCTAAAAAGAAAAATTATAAAGTAAACCTATCAAACGTGGATATCAACTCTAATGGACATGACATGCACATATAGCCTATCCTCCATCGTTAAACCGCCTTTTGTAATCTTCGCCTGGGGCTTTCCCATCTGATTTCCAATCTCCGTTCGACTTGTAGTGCCCGAGGGGTTTTCACTACCAAGCCTCTCTCATTTCGGTTTTTCTCTCAGCTTTCATCGCCTTATGGTGCTTGTGAAGGTTTTCACCGCTAAGACTCTCTCATTTGTGTTACTTTTTCGCTGGGGATTGGTGGTGTTACTGCTAAGACTCTCCTATTTTCTGCTGGAGATCGGAGTCTTTCTGCGGGGAATCAGAGTGTCATGTCCCGATGAAACTTCTCTCATTTGCCTAACTCAGCCTTTTTTGAAAATTGGTCAAAAGGTCTTTCTTTGGACCGTAATGTGGGTTTGGACAGGGCTAGAAAGAAAGGGTATTAAAGGCTCAAAATAAAACAAATTGGGTTCAAAATTACAACCTTCGGAATCCTATATTTTCCTTACATAAACACATTTTTTATTTTTTATTTTATTTTTTTTATTGCCCCTGTTTCTTGCTTGGGGATTTTTTTTTGTTTTTATTTACACTATGACCGAGCTGTGAAGCGCCTACGTATCCTTTTTGAGGAATCAGGTCAAACGTAGTTCCCAATTCCTCTTTTTCAAATTTCTTTTTTCATACACTTTTCTTTTTGTTTTTTTTTTCTTTTCTTTTTTCTTTATCCCTTTCTTCTCTTACCTTTCAAACTTGTGTGTCTAGTCTTTGCAACTAATTCCGAAGGAGGGGTATGAAAGAATTTGGAATAAGGCTCAAAGGGTTGACGATGGATAAAGTGTTTGGATAGCAGAACAAAATGCCTTCGTCATTCCAATCTTCAAAACATGCCAAGCGTAAACAACACAATTAATATTCGTCATATCTTTAAAGCACTTGTTGGGCAACACTCTCATTATGAACGACCCCATGTCAATTTTGGCCAGCTTGCCTTTGACTGTTTCCTTTTTACTTGCCCCGGTTTCACATGACTCAAGATCCAAATAGTCTCAAATTGTTTTTATTTCCTTTAGATGACCCGATCATCTTCCAATTGCTTAATGATTAACTTTTAGAATTAAGCCACAATTATGTGTGCGCATGTCGTGTCACTAGATTCGGCGTTTGAGCACAATACAAATCTAAAGGGTAAAAAGAACTAAACAAATAAAATGACCGGAAGTAACAAAAGCCGAAAGCTTCATTAAAATAATGACGAAATGGTTCAATGACAAAACAAGCAAAACAAACTAGAGTACAGCCCTGAAACAAAACTGGGCAAGACCAAAGCAAACTGCTAGGACAAAAGGGTTTGACCACAAGAAAATCCTGAAAATAACTCGGACAACAAAAATGACCACAAAAACGAACCACCAAAGCTCCATCTAGCTGACCAAAAGATGGAGTGTCTTCCCAATTACCAAGCACAACATTTTAGCCACTAAGTTCTGCATCAATATTGCTGAGGCTTCCATCTCCTTCAGCATTTTTAGCTTCAATCAATATACCCCCCAGAGGATTCGTGTGCTCTCTGTCATCGTCATTGATCACAATCAACCATCCTTTTTGAATCATTCTTTATATTTCCTTTTTCAAGGTACGACAACTCTCAATATCGTGCCCTCTGACATTAGAATGGTATGCACATCGTGCAGTAGGATCGAAGCTTCTTGCACGTGGGTCGGGAGTATATCCCGGGAGCGGTGTAATCAGGCCGACATGCTTTAACCTTTCAAACAGACTTGCATAGGATTCTCCGATAGGGGTAAGAGCCTTTTCTCGCTTCAGCAACCTCTCCTCCCTAAATGCCTTATTTGGCTTGAAACCTGACCCGGGGGGTTTCCGGTATGTTCGTGGGGGTTGGTAGGCTTTTTGTGGAGCTGAGTACCTGGAAGGTGAAGTGCGATTTTGGGTGTCCCGGGGAGAGTAGTGGTGTTGGAGACGGGAGTAGCGTTGTGAAAACATAGCTGGGGGACGAGTAATTGAGCTACTCGAGTGGTTGGAAAAGCTGTGATATGTGGGTATATATGGAGAGTGTGAGGGATCATCTGGCATCGGGTTCAGTGTACGGGTAAGGACAGAGTCCAGGAAGCTAGGTGGTGGCGGGGGTGGTGCTTTTCCATCCATCCACGCCCGATACATGTCGGCCACATGTTGTCTCAGCATTTTGACTTCTTCTACTAACCCGTGGTTCCGTTCAACCAGCTGTTGTCGGGTACCTGTACCAACCCACTCAGTCTTGAGATTCTCTGCCATTGTCCTTTGACCTTGTATTATAGGGAAGAGTTATTTTGGAACCACAACCAACCACCTTTCTGAAAATGGACACAACAAAACGAAGCCAGCATGTCAGCATTAAGGTATCCCGCTTATTGATCATTCTTCTTTTTTTCTATCTTTCTTTTCTTTTTCCCTTTTTGTGGTTTTTTCATTTTTCCTTTTTTTTCTCTTTTGTAGTTTTTTTTTCATTTTTTTTTGGTTATGGAAATGGTCGCATCCTATGTGGATTGCCTACGTATCATGACCCCGCATGAATCAGACCGAGCGTAGTTCTTGCAAATTAATGCAAGAAATAAAGAGATGTTTATTTGATTATTTTTTTATTGAATAAAAATTGTACAAGCCGACTCCAACTACAAACTTGTGTAGGAGATTTCTACAAGAATAAGAATATTTTTGGTGTCACTTATGACTATTTCTACAAAATTGGCCACATAATGGCTTATTTGACAAAATGGCTATTTTTGCAAAATTTATTTAAGAAAGATAAAACTTGAAATTTTTTTTATCCTGTGGCTCATGGGGCATCGTTCGGCATCACCATAAACCAACACAAAACTATTTTTTCATAAATTGGCCATGTAATGGCTTATTTAGACAAAGTGGCTCTTTTTGCAAAATTTTATGTAAGAAGAAGCAAATTCAAAATTTTATCCTGGGGCCTATGGGGCATCGTTCAGCACCGACACAGGCCAACACAAGACTGAGAAAGTTCAAATGCAAAAAATGTAGCTATTTCAGTAAAATTTCGGCCATGTAATGGCTTGTTTGATAAAGTGGTTATTTTTGTAAAGTTGAGTGATGACTCAAAACTTGATTTTTTGCGGATACAGCCTTTCGACATTTTCGCGAGGGAATATTTCAAGGCTGTGTCCAAAATTATTTAAAAAAATCCAAAGTGGCTATTCTTGCAAAACAACCTTCCGGCGTCTTTTTGAGGGACGTTCGGCTTATTTTAAGCAAGAATAGCATCACCCGACTTATTTATAACAAAATAAAAAATTTGACATTTTTTTTTGGTTATTTTTGCAAACGGGGTGTGAACCCGAACTTGATTTTGCGGCTATGGCCTTGCAACATTTCCACAAGGAATATTTCAAGGCTGTGCCCGCAAATTATTAAAATGATTCAAAGTGGCTATTTTTTGCAAAAAACAGCCTTCCGGCGTCCTTTCAGAACATTCGGCTATTTGCAAAAACGGCATCACTTTGATTTTATTGACAAAATTAAACACACATTTTTTTTTTGATTTTTTAAAAGGGGTGGTTGGAACCCAAAACTTGATTTTGAAGCTACGGCCTTTCGACATTTCCACATGGAATATTTTAAGGCCATTATTCAAAAAGAAAAGAAAAGTCTTCAAAGTGGTCATTTTTGCAAAAACAACCTTCCGACGTCCTTTCAGAACATTCGGCTATTTTCAAAAACAGCAGCACTTTGATTTTATTGAAAACTAAAACTTTGACATTTTTTTTTAATTTTTTGAAGGGGTGGTTGGACCCGATGAGGGTTGCCTACGTATCCCACCTAATGGCGAGAATCAAACCTGCGTAGTTCGGTCAGATTAGTTGACCAATTATTTCAACAAAAATTGTTCCACCTATTTTTTCAAATTTTCTTTTCAAACTTTCGACAGCGTTTCGTTGACATTTCGATTTTTTTTCTAAAATTTCCTCTCTTTTTATTTTTCAGGAATTTAGCCAATAATAATCTAGAACAAATAAATGCAACATATAACATGCTCGGTCTTTTGATTACCGGGTCACCTGTCCTAGATGGACCCAACCCCTGTGTTGAGTTCCCTAAGTCAAAACATGATGCAAATAATTGTCCTAATTTAGGCTCAATATCCTGATTTTCTTTTTTTTTTATGCTAGACTGTGTACCCGAGTAGACAAACTCGGATTGAGGAGGGGGCAACGTACCGGGGACCCGCGGGATCGTCCGGCTTTGTAACTTATCCTGTCTCTTTTCTTATTTTTGGTATTGACACTAACAGAATGGGGAGTCTCAACCAGTAAGCACATCCCCGAGGGTAAGAAGAGAAGGGTTTTCGACACAGTTTTATATAGAGTTCACGCAATATCAAAGCGGTAGACATATAGCAGTTTGTATATACAGTGCAACTATTATCAAAGCGGCAGACATGTAGCACATTAATCAAAATATATAATAAAATCAGATATAAGCAAAACATCAATTTAAATGAGCTCGAATTCTTAAACCCAGAACCGAAGTTCTGGGGTAGAAGTCCCCAGCAGAGTCGCCAGAGCTGTCACACCTCCTTTTTCCGCTACCCGCGAGAGCGCGAGGAGTTTTTCCAATTAAAGGACAATCGAAACGGGATCAACTTATTTAATTCAGAGTCGCCACTTGGAAAAATAATGGTGTCCCAAGTCACCGGTTTGATCCCGAACCGAGGAAAGGTTTGACTCTATATTACGGTCCGCGAACCAAAAATCCGGATAAGGAACTCTGTTAACCCGGGAGAAGGTGTTAGGCATTCCCGGGTTCCGTGGTTCTAGCACGGTCGCTCAATCATCGTATTTGGCCTCTTTATCTGATTTTATAATGTGCTTTAACCTCTGTGCAAATTTTAACTTTTAACCGCTTTTGATTATTATTATTATTATAAAAATTATTATTATTATTATTTTAACAAAGAATTGCAACGTTGTGAAAATGTATCTCGAACCACGTCGCACCAGTGCACCCGTGGTTGTCAACATATTTCGACTCCGTTGAGATTTGGATTTGAGTCACATAAATGTGCACCCGTATTTGAAAAGGTAGTACTAGAATACGTGATTAAAGCAACTACGCATTTATTATCTTTGGAGAACACCGTAAAATTCGCTATACGGTTGATCCCGAAGTCTAAGTATTTTTATATATATACATTTATGAGGGCCCCGCAATTTGTATAATTTTGTTAGGCGAGGCACACCTCTAATTCTGATTTAAAAGAGAACTACATTCCGCTATATTCATTTAAGAATTAATTCGAGATTATTTAGAACATGTTGCAAAGCACGCTACATGAAATGCGCCCGTGGTCCATGACACGCTTTATTTAACCTTGTTCAAAATTGGAGTCGGGTCACATGAAATACACCCCCGATTCCTTTAATCTAATTTCGCCGTTCGATTGAGGAATAAGGAACCAATTTCGATAAGGTGACAAAATCATGCTCAACTATAACCAATTCGAGTAAACATACGAGTAGATAACTAAGTGAGCAAATTCAAGACTACGACGAGCAACTACATAAACAACGGAAGCATAACTAGTTGGCGAGCATGTGAAGGATTAGTTATTTTCATTATCTAATTTCGACACTACAAGACCACCATTAATTGTGAAATTGCATGTTCAACAGAATCATATATTTACAAAAATAATCCGAATCATACGAAACTAAATCAAATGCGAAACGATCCAAAATATTAACGAGAAGAACAATATCGGAAAAGAACATGCACCTTTATTTCTGCATATTTTCAACGTACACAACGAGAAACGAACCTTTTATGACGATCTCAAACCTCGACCTCTCCGGACAGAACTCGAATCAAATGACGACCTCGACTGAAGTTGTGCCTCGTCGGACGACGAACATCGACGGAGGGAGCTGGTGGTTCGCTAGTGGGCGACGGGCTTGGACTGTGCGTATGGTTGCTGCTGGTTGGCGATGGAGAATGATTGGGGTGGTCGATTTGACTGTGGCTGGTCGTTTATGGATGGTCGTGAAGTGACGCTGGACGCCGAACGAAAAGCTGGTAATGATGAGCTAGAGGCAGTGGTCGTCCATTGCTGGAAACCAGGGTGATGGTGGTCGTGGGTCTCGTTTGGGTTTATGGAGATAGGGTGTTTGCTGGTGGCTGTAGGCGTTGCTGGGGTGGTCGATGTTGGTGATGGCTACTGGTTCATTTGGGTGATGAAGACTGAAGGGGAAGGGCAGCCATGGAGAGGGAGGGCTCGTGAAGAAGACGAAGTGGTCTCCGTGTATATTGACTGTATATCCAGCATATATAGTGTATACCCCCGTCTCTGTTAAGAAGAAGCCATCCCCTTTTTTCGTCTCTCCCCCTTTGTTTTCCGTGCTTTCTTCTTCTTTTTAAAGAATATGTGTAGTACATCTCTTTGTATATTATTTTTTTTTAATTTTTAGTCCCATATTGTTTTTTTGTCTTTTTCTTTTATTTTTTTACTCTCTTTTGTCATTTTCTAATTTATTCCCATCCCCCATTACCTATTGTCCCCATAATGTGTGCATGTGTGTATGGGTAGTTTTGTCCGTGTTCCCCGTGTGGTGGACTCGGATTATTACAGGCTAGGTCCGAAAATTATAAAACCAGGTAGTTTGAACCCGAATATTATTTTTTGCCCGGAACCGAGAATGAGAACACGGTGTTATTAATTAATCACTACGTAAGCAAAATAACTATAAGACTAATAATTAAAACAAAAATTATTTTTTATATTTTTTCAAAATTAGAGTAACTACAAAATGTTAATGAAACTATTTTTTTATTATTTTCGTTTTTTATAAAAAGATAAAAATATAAAGTACTATTTTTTTATATTTATCAAGTTTAAAAATGACTACGAAACATTAATAAAACTATATTTTTGTTATTTTTCATTTTAAGGTAAAAATAAAGTAAAAGAGTCAAATTTAGTTAAAAAAGCTATATTAAAACTAAACTAAATATTTTACGCTGAAAAATATAAAAAATCTCGGGGAGGGTCAAAAATCACGCGTTTACAGGAGTCACGGGACACATACCGGTTATTTACAGTCTTGCTGATCGATACGGAGACGTCCGTATTTATCTATATGTAACTGTTTAGGAAACTCTTCATTTCTTTTGAATTCCTTGTCGTGCGATATTTTGGCACCAAATCTAAACTTCTATTTTCTATTCTCTCACAAATGGTAAGGACACGTGCTACTCGTGAGGATCAGGCACACACACCCCTTGCTATCGCCGCCAGAGGCCGGGGCCATGGTAGAGGTCAAGGACGCGCCCGACGTGCAGCCACAACACCCGCGCGCGCTGCCGCTTAGGCACCACCAGTGGATCAGGTTGGAGCGCAGGCACCTGGTACACCTACTACAGCTACTACTACTTCAGCACTCCAGGAGACCCTGGCCCAGTTTATGAGCATGTATACTACTCTAGCTCAGGTAGGGGTTGCTTTCTCTAGTTGCAGCTACATCTCAGGCCGGGGGAGGGGCCCAGACTCCCGCAGCCGACACACCTGAGCAGCGAGTGCCCGTGGGGCAGGTTCCAGAGATTTTTACTATGCCCTTTCCAGCACCAGTACAGCCCGGAGGTGGGTTAGCTACCTCCGAGGATGAGCAGCGTAGGTTAGAGAGGTTCAAGAAATATGATCCCCCCGTGTTCAATGGCTTGGCTTCAGATGATGCATTGGGATTTCTAGAGGAGTGTCATCGTATCCTCCGTACTATGGGTATAGTGGAGACCAGTAGGGTTTCTTTTACTGCTTTTTAGCTTCGAGGGGTCGTTTATGATTGGTTACGGACGTATGAGTTGGATAGTCCAGATGAGTCTGCCTCGTTGACCTGGATATAATTTTCTGATATGTTTTTTAGGGAGTTTGTTCCCCAGAGCCTTAGGGATGCTTGGCGATCGGAGTTTGAGCGGTTGCGTCAGGGCTCTTTGACAGTATCGGAGTAGACTAACAATTTCACCCGGTTAGCCAGACATGCACCGGCCTTGGTAGACACGGTCCGGGAGAGAGTGCAGAGGTTTATTGAGGGTCTTATTCTGCCGATCCGGTCCAGCATGGCTAGAGAGATGGAGACAGATGTACCATATCAGCAGGCGGTGAGTATTGCCAGGCGGATCAAGGGTATGCTTCCGAGAGAGCAAGGAGAGAGGGAAGCCAAGAGGTCTCGTGAGTTAGGTCATTTCTCTGGTGCCCGTACTTTAGAAGCCGGTCATTTTGGCAGGGGTTATTCTAGTCGCCCAGTTCATTCAGCATTGCCAGCAGCTGGTAGTACTCCAGCTCTTCCAGTACCTCAGGAGCCTTACTATGCTCCCCCAGTTTCCAGTACGCCTCATGCGCGGGGTACCTCCAAGGGTCAGTCCAGCGGGAGCGGGGCCAGTCGGTCACAGCCACTGCATCCTCCCAAGGCTTGTTATGAGTGCAGGGATACTCGCCATCTGGTTAGGGAGTGCCTCAGGCGTAGGAGAGGAGCACCTCCATAGACTTCACAGCCACAGCATGGTTCACAAGGCCAGCAGGCCATCGTTCCAACCCTAGCTGCCATCCCACCTGCCCAGCCAGCTAGGGGCGGGGATCAGGGTGTTAGAGGCCGCTCTCGAGCGAGAGGTCAGGCCAGATTTTATGCTATTCCTGGTCGCGCCACAGTTGTCGCCTCTGATTCCGTTATCACATGTATTATCTTGGTTAGTCACAGAGAGGCATCGGTTCTATTCGATCCCGATTCTACTTTTTCATATGTGTCCTCTTATTTTGCTTCATATCTAGGTGTGCCTCGGGATTCTTTGAGTGCCCCCATTTATGTTTCTACTCCGGTGGGAGATTTTTCGGTTGTGGACCGTGTGTATCAGTCGTGTTTGGTCATTATTTGTGGTTTTGAGACCAGAGCTGATCTTTTATTGCTCGATATGGTTGATTTCGATATTATTCTGGCATGGACTGGTTGTCTCCCCACTATGCTATTCTTGATTTTCACGCCAAGACCGTGACGCTGTCTATGCCAGGCATTTCACGTATTGAGTGGAGTGGTACTCTAGATCACACCCCCAGCCGTGTTATTTCCTTTCTCAAAGCTCATCGTATGGTTGAGAAAGGTGTGCAGCTTATCTAGCTTATGTGAGGGATGTCAGTGTTGATACTCCTTCTATTGATTCCGTCCCAGTGGTACGTGATTTCTCGGATGTATTTCCAGCTGATCTCCCGGACATGCCGCCCAACAGAGATATCGATTTTGGTATTGACTTATTGCCGGGCACTTAGCCCATTTCTATTCCTCCGTACCGCATGGCTCCTCCTGAGTTGAAGGAGTTGAAGGATCAGTTACAGGAGTTGTTGGGTAAGGGTTTCATTCGACCCAGTGTTTCGCCTTGGGGTGCTCATGTGTTGTTTGTGAAGAAAAATGATGGTTCTATGTGTATGTGTATTGACTATCGTCAGTTGAACAAAGTTGCAGTGAAGAACTGGCATCCTTTGCCACATATTGATGACTTATTTGACCAGCTACAGGGCGCCCAGGTGTTCTCCAAGATTGATTTTCGCTCTAGTTATCATCAGCTGAAGATTTGGGAGCCACATATCCCGAAGACTGCCTTCAGTACTCGGTATGGTCACTACGAGTTTCTTGTTATGTCTTTCGGGCTGACTAATGCCCCAGCAGCTTTTATGAATTTGATGCACAGTGTATTCAGGCCGAAACAAACGCTCGTCCTCGAGCAAACCCAAAGTTGTCCTGGAAGTTCACAAATAGCTGAATAACTTTACCGTGAATATAACCCGGGGTGATCACACATCATCCTATCTCATATAGGTTCGACAACACAATATAGCTGAAATTTCATAAACCATCTAGTCCATAAATCATAGAACTACATTTCACCTTCTGAAATCTTACACAAGATAAGAACCTCACATTTTTACTCAGAATAAACTCGAACTAGTCGTATTAACCCATACCTGCAACCTCGGCTGCAATCATATGATATACCACATAACTCAAACACATGCAGTGATAACTTCCATCCATAACAGCTGCCCACGACAATCAAATATCGATAGAAAACCCTTTTATTAGATAGAGTCTTATTCTAACAGTTTCATATATTGCCAATCGTAAATAAAACACATGTTAAACCATATCAATTCCTCAGGTCACCCATACATGAAGCCATTTTCTGCTTGAATAATACCGCATCATATTTTTAAGTCAAACCTCGATATGAAATCTCTAATCAGCCGAAATCTCATATGTTCCCATTCATTAATGACTCCAATAATTATCTCGAATTCAACGCACCTCTCTAGTGATATGGCACCTTATCACAAGACTAAGCCACAATTTTCCTAATCCACGCACCAGCAAGGAATAGTCTGAAAATACTCAAATCAGAACAAATGACTCAAACGGAAGAGTTGTACCTTAAGCTCATCAATACCATTACAACACAAGGCTAAGACCCCGTCTCACATTACACCTAAATATATCCCGAAAGGTCATAATCAATTCTTTATTTACCGAGCAACACTGAATTACTCTTCCCGCTCAATTTTCTCTACGAGTACTCAATAGAAGCATACCACATGTACCTATATCCAACAATTCATGACATCTCACAGCACAGAAAAGCAGTTCATAGCTCTCCCAAATCATTATCAAGTCCAAAAGCAATCGAATCAACATATCCCTCAACAATGCAACTCGTGACTAACCAAGCTAACTCAAGTTAAATACGTAGTAAATCATCTTATCAACAAACTCATTATCAAGAAGCCTGAAGTTGCTCCTTCCACTACTATAACTCATGGCAGAGTTGTACTATGCAGTCTCTAGCACCAAATAAATACCAAAAACCACAATTTCGTCCGGCGATATGCCCGTCCATAAGGAACGCATCCGAAAAGTCTCTTAATATCGGAACTGAATCAATGGTAGAAAACTTCTGCGCTAACATCTTCCTTAAGGCCCGATTAAGAAGGCAATCCTTCCCAACCATTCCACAACAGATACTCAATATTTACCTGTGATACCGAGCAAACCTGAATACCACCAATGGACCAACAAGAACATGCCGCAGTACTACTAAAATATAATCAGTTTGATCATATTACCCTTTTCTGAGACATATACTCTCATCAAGTCACTTCCACTTAACAATATCCTTTTTCCCTAATTACCTGGAGATTATTTATCTAATTATTTAGGAGGAATCACTACACATCCCATACTCTACATGACATACACATGTCTTGTTCTAATTTCTTACAATACTCACACGATAGATGAGACTTGTACACATTCTTAACTACTACCGAATTAACAATTCATTAGTTCTATACTCTTGGCAAGAACTATCACCTCATTCTGAGACATACAATGGTCTTAGCTCTTTAATTTTACTTCACATACTCAGATTACACTGATCACAAATTCAATGATCTCATCTTACCCAGTACAAAATGTTCGGGCAATAAGCCACTACAGACATCATTATAAGTCGCGTATGATGCTCCAATGTGCCAATAAGCTACCAATTCAAACGCAATACAAAATAAAATGAACCCTGAAAGGAATTGCCAATCTCATGCACTAATACAGACTTTCTTTAGAAAACAGGAAGCAAGGCACACAAAATAACATACAAATAAGACTATTCTTCCCATCACACTGTTGCAAAATCATAAGACCCATTTAGAACTTAGTGTTCTACATCCAAAAATATTTTCGGCACTGTTCACCCGTTTTATTACTTTTCACGGTACTGTTCGCGAGAATTATTCACCGGTACTATTCAATGGCACTATTCACGAGCACTATTCGCCGGTCCTATTCACGACTATTTCACGGTCACTATTCATAGTGTTATGAAAAAAAATACAGCAGTTTTCTTCATGTCAAATGATTACTAAAAATAACTTCATCTTTTCTTGTTGATTTCCTAATTGGGTTGGAAGTTGTACTATACTTTATGTTAAGTAAATGAGGCTCGTTGAACATTTTTAATTGTATTGGGTCGTGGACCCTGTGAACTGAGTAACAATAGAATATTGATTTGCAATGCGAAATAGAAATATGTTGGCACAAGGTGCCGGGGAAAATATTATAATTTTATTTAATTGCACGTGAGTTGTCCGTGCAGTTGTAATATAAATATGGGCACGAGATGCCGTAAAAATATGAAAGTAGGCTGAGACCCATATTATTATGATTTTAAAATGAGGCGTCACTAGGTGACCTTTACCCGAAAGACTTATATTCGAAAGATATTTATTTGAAGGAAATATATTCGAAACATATTTATTGAAAGCATATTATCCTAGAGATTATTACTTGAAGGATTTATAGGCGAAATATTTATATTTGAAAGACTCGATTAATTGATTTCACTTGTATTTATTATTTATTGAGAAGCATTTGTGGTGTTCTTGTTGTCTGCTATTTACATATCTAGTAGATCATTGTTGCCATTATTTTTATTTGATTCCTATTATTTTGTATGCTATAAGCTACACAGACTTATGTGAGTGTCTGGTCCAAGCCTCATCACTACTTCGTCGGGGTAGGCTAGACACTTACCAGCACATGGGGTCGGTTGTGCTGATAATACACTTTTGTACATTTTTGTGTACAGATCCAGGTATTTGATCGATAGTAGTTTTTCATTGCGGTGGAGACTCAAGGTAAACTTGCAATAGCGTTCGCGGTCATCGGAGTCACCTTCAATCGTACTTATTTCCATTTGTTCCCTTTGTTTCGGAATAACGATATATTTATTTTGTATAAATACTCTTAGAAAGTCTTGTGACTTGTACTACCGGTTTTGGGAATTGTAAATGGTTTAGAGAAAATTTTATTTGAAGTTGATAAATATCGATGTTATTCTAGTTAATGTTAGGCTTACCTAGTTTAGAGACTAGGTGCCATCACGACTCCTTTGGATGGATTTTTGGATCGTGACAACCTTCTTCGTCGTCGCATTCAAAGCTGAACTCACAAAGTGGAGGTGCAATGAAAATATTTAGTCGATATAATGTGTGTCATTCCTACAAATATCGAGGATTGCAACAGCCAACGTGTGTGCTCGGGTAAGATGTTTGGCCAGATAAAAGATTGTCAGGACTCGATGATGATTTCGTGACTGACGCTTATAAGTTCCTTACGAGAAAGAGCAAGATATTCCTCAAATTGGATGAGATATTAAGAAGACTTTGGTTAATCAAACATTTGACATTTGATTTTTTGATTATACTCTTATTGATTAACAATATAGGATTTAGGTAAAATGTGAGTTATCAATAAAAATAAATGTATTGGTTTTGGAAAAAATGTAAATAGCTAAAATTAAATAAAAATATATTTGGATTAGGATTGTAGTTCAAAATTCCATATCTATTAGAATTGCACTGTATTTCTAAATTTCCCATTACTAGGAATATGTGAAAACCCATTCAAAATTCCCTTCAAGTTTCTGAAATCTTAATTTATTTAGATTATTAAATGATTTTATATATATTTTTTTAACAATCACCTCACATTCCTCATACCCCCCACGATTTTCCACTCCCATATAACACTCCTCATGTCCCAGCTTTATCCTTCGCGTCTCCCTTCACGAATCCTCTGCACTTTCCCACCATAATCATCCCATCATATATAAAAAGACACAAGAAGAGAGGGGTCAGAAGAAGAAAACGTGAGAGAAAAAATAAAAAGAGAGGAATGTCACACAATATTACGTAAAAATTCTCTCTACAAAATTACGATAGCCTCAACTGTCTAACTCACGATTGGCTATAATGTATACCAACTGCTCAAAACTGCAAATTTATATTTCTTCCAAAATTACACATACTTTTTAATAAACATGTATCATCAACTGCCTTCTCTTCAATAGACGGCTCTACAACATCTCACAACTACGCCAGTTACGACTCAATTTGACATGGAAGAAGAGAAGAAACTAGCCAGAAAAAATCAAATGGATATAAGAAAGCAGAAACGGCCTAAATTTTCTCCCGATAACAACGGTATGAACTTTAATCTATTATTTGCAGATTTGCGATTTGCATAATTGTTGCTTATAGAGGGTCTCTTTGTTTAGTGCTTACAACTACTCCATATTTCCTACTTAATCTTCTTTTATCTCTGATTTTCCTTGGGCTAATTAACAAATGTCATTCTTTATAATTATCATGGATATTGGATGGCTCAAAAGCTCTATCAATGTTCACCGTAGACTTGCATAAGTTATTAGTTAAGTAAATTTTATGTGATCTATTGAAATTATTATTTTTTGTTGCAATATGGACTGATATCCTTCTACAAGTATGTTGTCACATTGAATGGTTGTAGCCATTCTTATTATTTCCATGGTCCTATTTCAGATATGGCCGAAGAAGGACAAGTTCGAATTACCCAACTGGATGTTCTCAAAGTCAGCCAAGGGGATAACGTAGAAGGGTACGCCGTCGCAGGACTTATTCCTGTAATGATTTTGACTCGGAGCCTGAAGTCATCAGGAATGTCCCAAGGCCGATGCAAATAAGTTAAGGGATCGAAGGGCTGAACGAAGGGAAAGAGAAAAGAAATTTAGAGGGCTTAGGGCTTCTCTAGCTGAACATATTGAAAATTATCAGTTTACTCGAGATGCACTAATTGATATTTATGCTATTGACAAAATTAAGCTATCTGATTGGGAAGCCTTAGATATTTTAGTAGATTCACTTGGACAACCTTTAGGTAGTATTTTAACTGAAGTTTATCACGAGGTCGGGCCAAATGAACCTTTTTGGGTTTATATTCTTAAATTTGAAGCTGATTTATAACCGTCTCTACAACTACTTGTAATTTCTTTAATTAATAAAGCTTTATTATTTGTTTGCAAGATTACTTGTCATTTTACTCTTAATTTTTTCTTAAGAGTATTAGATAAAGAACATAAAGGAATAATAGTAACTTATTCCTTCAAATGATGCAACTTTAACGACATATCTAATGTGGTAAAAGAGGATAAACATGAAGAGACATATTACTTTATGCTCTGTACTTGATTATATATACTCCTCATGTAAAGTAATACTTTACAATTTGTTTTTCCTCTTTTCAAATCAAAAATTAATGAGGAATCTATCTGTGTTTAAGTAGTACAAATATGAATTCATCCAAAGTATACTTGCAGTAGAGTATTACTTTACAAATGAAAATTTTAACTTCACTTATGTTCCTTTCGGTGAGTATCAAGTGTTGATAGATATTATATTGTTCGTTTAAGGCAGTCGTTGGGGTAGTAACGTAGAAAAATAATATGGCAGCAACTATATTATGATTAAAATATCGACATAAAGGTTAGTTACTCTATATTTTGTATCGATCACTTTTGTAACCATTAGATAGAAGAACAAGTTTACCTATATTACTTAGCTAGATTTAGTTACAATGATCGTTGCTTTATACAAAGATTGTGCACACTACTTTCATAATTATTGTCAACTAAATTTTCTTTTCTTCTCAATATAAGATGATTTACCACATGTTAGTTCATTTTTGGTAACTTTTGTGCATAGGGAATGTCATGAGGAGCGCAAAAACAAATTTGACGGATTCGCGCATGGCGCGGGTACGTATACTAGTTTATAGAGAAAGACTGGTGTTGAGAATGAGGGGGTGGAGAAAAATCTGAAAGTATGAGAGGGAAAAATAATATGAAGTGTATTTTATGGCTTAAGGGTAGGAGGTGACCATAAATAGATATTAGGCTGTAAAAATCAAACGGTAGCTATGGAATATAATTTTTTTTAAAATGTATTTATTTAAAATAAATAAGATATCAACCTTTGCTACCGAATCGGAGGCAAGATTCCTAAATAATATTACTGTCAAAATATTGTTAAACCCAATTAGCTTCCTAACATTAGAAGAATCAAATAAATAAAGTATTATAAGTTAGTAATCTAGCACAATAACTAATAAAATAAAACTTGCATGTAAATCAAAGCTAACAGCATTTGGGAAACTAAAGTAGAAGAAAATAATATACTAACAAAATAGGATTGCTAAACTAATAATTAGTTAAACAAAACTCTACACTGATAAGAGCCTCAAATAAATTTGGCCTAACGTCGTCAGGTATTCAATATCAGCCTAATTTTACTCGCTGGTGTCCACAAACCCTTAAAACAAAAGACAATAATAGTGACAAAAATCATTCACTAGGCTAGCATTAGACATTAGTCCAATTCACTTTCCTTCAGCCACAAACTAATATACGTATCTAATTTTTATGGTATATGTCTGCATGGTTGTGCATGCCATTATTGAGGAGTCACATGTCAAGGTGGTTACCAGATGTTGACACACGTTATTCTCTACCCATATGTGTACACATGCTATTGGTCTAGAAGTAATTTATTGATGTGACTTTGATAAGTATTTTTCGATGTTTAAACAAAATGGAACTACCTTTGAATTTGATCCATATATTTATGTATATGTTTTTTAAGATGTTCACACACTTCTTAAAAAAGACATTTACTAGCCTTAATCATACGAGTTTTCGTCTATGCTACTGTTTCTCTCTCCTTAAACGTGTCACTAAATAAACACTACATTCTTGAAAAAGAAAGTGTAGATCTTTTATTTTTCTACAACATTCAAATTTGGAACAAATCCACGATTAATATTTCCGACCGAGAAAGAATACGAATAATAACATCATGGCCTCCTAAGTTAAGCCAAAAGAAATAAGTAGACCGTCATGAATCTTGAACAGGCCATCTTCAATGGTAGCATTATTTTTTACACAAATTTTATATTAAAATATTATAACATCAAATTTACTCCAATTATTACCATATTTTTTTTGCACCAAAAATTCTCTCTTCTATATTATATTATATTATTATCTCATATTTACTTTTTATTTTTATTTTCTTCAAACTAATACTATATTTTTTTTCATATTCATTATATATAATTCAAATTCACCACTTATATAATCATTTATTATAAAATTATTTTAAAGGATAAATTAACAAAAAGTGAAATCATTGACTATATAAAAAAAAATTAACTTATAATTTTATATAAATATAATATATACAAAAATTAATATATAAAAAAAAATAGGATATAAAACTATAAATATAAAGATTTTAATATAAAAGTTAATTATATACACAATATATGATAAATTAAAAATTTAAAAATAAAAGAATTGAATAAAATAATATATCAAATATAGACTGATTGATGTAACACTATTCATGCTCTATAATAGAGCAAAAAATCATATTACATTGGAGCAAAAATATATCATTTCTTGCACCAAATTTAGATTTGGTGCAAGATATAGAGTGGCATTGAAGATGCCCTTAGAGCTTAGGCCATGCATTTCCATGGACATTAGTTTAATATACAATAAACACTAAAAGGGACTGTCGCGGTTACCCTCTAATACCCTAATTAAGCGACATTAAACTGTTCAGCTCATCTCTATCTTTGCTATATATCTTTATCATGATTCCCAGATTTGGCTGGGGCATACGAATTTATCCCTCATGACTAAAGTAGTTTTCATAAAGTTGGAATAAACCTGATCAGTATCTATAGTAATTAAATGTTTTAAACTAGTTACAAAATTTTATATATTTAACAAATAATATAGCAGCACACCTCCTCTAAACTGATAAATACGGATTAATTTGCCGGTAGTATATTTTGTAATTTACTTTATGATATAGCTGTTCTATTAAGAAGGCCCATCTTTGGAAAATTAGATCCTACACATATGTGATTTAGTTTCTTTGTTTGACGCACATGTTCAATTTTAAAAAAGTACTTAGAATTGGAACGAATATTGAACAAGTGAACAAAATATCAATTTCACATTTTAATAATACCTAAAACTTGTTGTCCATCTACGAAATTTTCTGCCATATGGACATGTCGTGAAACTAGGAACCGAATTATGTTGGAAAGAAAGGAGATGAAGAGAGAATAGAGTGTATCGGAGGCAGCTAGGTTACAAAAGTGGAGAATGAAATGAAAGACTAAAGGTTTACTACTGCAGAAATATTGGACACGTGGCTACATCACAAGCATTGCTTTTACATTGTTAAATCTAGACCATTGATTACATTCTAGAATATTCTATAACTTATACACATACACATCTGTAAATCACATGCACATTACACACGTGTATATATAGTAGACTATGTACAGAGAATAACTGCCACATGTGAATGAAATACATATTCAGTTTTTCTCATTTTCATTTTACTTTTACATGGTATCAGAGCAGAGCCAATTCTGCATTTTTTTCGATACAAAATTCTGAGATATCAGTAATTTTTTCTTCTTCTACTTCTCGCTGAATCATGGTTGTGACTGACGATTCTGGATCGAGTATTTCTATTGATTCTGCTGCTCCATTAATGGCGAAAATCGATCATCTTCATCCATATTACATTCATGCTTCTGATTCACCATGTATGGCCTTGGTGTTCTCAGCTTTCGATGGTACTGGCTATGGTTCATAGAGAAAATCAATTCTAGTCTCTTTTTCGGCCAAAAACAAGCTTGGATTTATAGATGGAACATTAGTTAAACCAAAAGATAACTCTAATTTTTTAATCTATGGACAAGGTGCAATGATATGGCTTTTGCTTGGCTATTGAATTCTCTTACAAAAGAGATTCGATCTAGTATAATTCATTCTAAGTCTGCACATGATTTGTGGAAACAACTTGAGAAGAGATATGGACAATCTAACCTAGCACAACTATTTGATCTTCAAAAACAAATAATGGAGACTGTTCAGGGATCTAACAATATTGCCACATATTTCAATAATATGAAAGCTATATGGGATGAAATTGATTTACTAGATTCTAGGGTTATATGCAGTTGTGTTGACTGTACTTGTGGGGCTGTTGATAAAAACAGTGCACTTGAAGATAGACAGAAATTAGTACAGTTTCTAATGGGTCTTAATGAGACATATACAGCATGCAGAGGTAATATTATGATGATGAATCCTTCACCAGATATTGATCGAGCTTATTTTTACTATTACAAGAAGAGAGACAAAGAAGTATTCAACCTATGGGGAATTTACCTACAGAGTCTGCTTCATTCTCCGTTGCTAGACATTCTTTCCATTCAGGGCAAGGAAATCAGAAACATAATATACAACAAGATTCTTATCACAGTTCTACTAAATCCAATTCATATCAGGATCACAGAAGGAATGTTTTAAGCTGCAAGTATTGCAAAAAGACAGGACCATACTATAGAGAAGTGTTTCAAACTTCATGGTTATCCCACAAATTTTCAACAAGGAGGTTTTAAGAACAACAAGTTGAGGGATAACATACAATCTACTGTTTATAATTCAGTACATAGCAATGCTATTATCAGTCATCAACCTGATCCAACACAGTCTACACAGTCTACCAACACTGATGTTTCTATTGGTCTAAATCAGGAGCAAATTTCTCAATTGATGGAGATACTACATCAAGTAAAAATTGGTCAACAAAATACCTCTAATTCTGAAGCCAATGTTACAGTCAATTGTGCTGGTATTGGTTCCTTTTCTATTCTCACTACCCCTAAACATTCTATTTGTCATTTTTGGATACTTGATTCTGGTGCTTCAGAACATATAACTTTTGATCAATCAATTCTTTTTAACATCCAACCATTACTACAACCTGCTTTTGTTAATCTTCCTAATTCTTTCAGAATCAAAGTCACACATGCTGGACAATCTTGTCTTCATCCTGATCTCATTCTAAATAGAGTTCTTTTAGTCCTTAGTTTCAAATTCAATTTCTTATCAGTCCACAAATTATGCTATCAATTTAACAGTCTACTTACATTTTCTGCTACTTCTTGTTTCTTACAGGGCCCTTCCTTGAGGAGGCCTCTGGATCCTGGTAGAGTAAAGGATGGACTATATTTGCTGCAGACTTTTCATTCTAATCCTGGAACTCACTTACAAACTAATGCAACTATGCCTAGGACTTTAAATCCTTCTGTTTGTAATATTTCTTCTAATTTTGATACTTCTTGTGGAAATCTATGGCATGTAAGACTAGGGCATATGCCCCTTTCTAGTATGAAACATATCTCAAATCTACCACAGCATGCTTTTGTATCTGATCCTACTCCTTGTTCTATTTGTCCATTAGCAAGACAACATAAACTTCCTTTTCCCAAAAGTACTTCTTCTACTTCACATATCTTTGAACTTATACATATTGATACTTGCGGACCATACAAGACCACCACTTATGATGGTTTTAAGTATTTTTTAACCATAGTTGATGATTTTAGTAGAGACACTTGGACATATCTTTTAAGCAACAAAAGCAATGCCTTTACTATTCTTAAATCCTTTATTGCCATGGTGGAAAGACAGTTTACCACTACCATTAAAATTATTAGATCTGATAATGCTTTTGAATTAGGAAGTATTAACACTGCTGCTGCCTATTTTCAGTCTAAAGGAATCATTCATCAAACTAGTTATATTGCCACCCCTCAACAAAATGGCATAGTTGAGAGGAAACATAAACATCTACTTGAAACATGCAGAGCTTTACTTTTTCAATCCAAACTTCCTACCATTTATTGGGGTGAATGTTTATTAACTGCCACTTTTCTTATTAACAGATTTCCTACCAAATTACTTCATTACAAAACACCTTATGACATTCTTTTTAACAAATCCCCGGATTACAATATTCTTAAGTGCTTTGGTTGCCTCTGTTTTGCTTCTACCTTATCTACTCACAGAGGGAAACTTGATTCTAGGGCTATAGCTTGTGTATTTCTTGGGTATCCTTTTGGGAAGAAAGGATATAAGCTTTTAAATCTGAAAACCAATAACATTTTTATTTCTAGAAATGTTTTATTCCATGAAACTATCTTTCCTTTTTCTACTTTACCCTCAGTTTCTAAACCTCATTTCTCTGATTCTTCTATTGAACCTTTTCCTCATTATACTTCCTATATTCCTTCTTCTTCTCCTCCTATTTCTGTTATTCCTGCAGCACCTATAAGTCCTTCTTTATCCTCTACTCCTTCTACTTCTTCTACTTCTTCATCCTCTTCTCCTACACTTACTCCTTCTATTTCTTCTACTCCTCCTATTTCTTCATCCTTTTCTCCTATACTTACTCCTTATACTTCCTCTAGTTCTGTTTCTTCTCATTCTCCCATCAGTCCTTCACCTATTTCTCCTAATTCTTCTTCTACTGTTTCATTACCTATTGAGGCTCCTTTGCGCAGAACATTAAGAGAACACAAAACTCCTACTTACCTTTCTGATTTTATATGCAATATTGTGCATCTCACTGATGTTTCTAATCCTTTTTTTATTCATCCTATTTCATCTAATGTCCTATCTTTTTCAGCTTTATCTTCTCTTAGTCGTCAACTTGTTAATTCTATTTCACATATTCATGAACCATCCTCCTTTTCCCAAACTATTAAACATCCTGGCTGGCAGGAAGCTATGGCTAAAGAACTAGATGCTTTGTTGGCTAATGAAACTTGGACTGTAGTTCCTGTACCACCTAGGAAAAAGGCTCTCCCATGTAAATGGGTTTACAAAGTGAAACTTAAGTCTGATGGCAGTGTTGAAAGACTTAAAGCACGTTTGGTTATTAGGGGAGATACTCAGCGAGAAGGTATTGATTTTACTGAGATATTTTCTCCAGTAGTTAAAATGACTACTATCAGATGTATTTTGTCCATTGCAGTTAAAAAAGGTTGGGGTCTCTATCATCTAGATGTTAATAATGCATTTCTACATGGAGATCTACATGAAGAGGTCTATATGAAATTCCCTACTGGTTTTCCTGCTCCATCTCCTAATCATGTTTGTCGTCTTAAGAAATCTCTATATGGTCTTCGTCAAGCATCAAGACAGTGGTATGCTAAACTCACTGCTGCTCTCAATTTTAAAGGGTTTTCTCATTCTTTAAATGACTGTTCTCTCTTTTACAAGACTTCTGGTTCCTCAGTCTCCATAGTCGCAGTGTATGTTGATGACATATTACTTACTCGCAATAATGAGCAGGAATTGACTGAATTAAAACATTTTCTTGATGCTGAATTCAAGATTAAAGATTTAGGAAACTTATCTTTCTTTCTTGGGATGGAGATTTTGCGAGAGTTTTCTGGCTTGATTGTAAGTCAACGGAAATTCACCATCGAGCTCCTTACAGAATTTTCTTGCCTTGATCTTTCTCCAGTCTCTTCTCCTTTGGATCCCTCTATAAAATTGTTTGCTGCTGTTGGAACTCCTATTTCTGACCCTTCTCTTTATCGCCGTCTTCTTGGAAAACTTAATTTCCTCACTCACACAAGACCAGACCTTTCCTTTGTTGTTCAACACTTATCCCAATTCATGCAAGATCCTCGTATTCCTCACATGGCTGATGCCATTCATTGTCTTCGATATCTTCTCAAAGGTCCGGGTCTTGGTATTTTTATGTCCTCTTCTCCTTCTTTTGATCTTCTTGCTTTTTGCGATTCTGTCACGACCCCAAATCCGGTCGTGATGGCGCCCAGCACATTGCTAAGCCAGCCTGACCAATCCATATCAACCACGGAGCTAGAAGCTCTCCTTAACCCATTTAAGCAAATTAATTCAAGAAATAACAGCGATATATGTAACGAAAACGGGGAACCAAGTCCCATAATACATCAACTCCCATAGACCAAGGGTCAAGAGTCATGAGCCTCTACTGAACATGAGTGTATAAAGGTTTACAAGATACCAAGTGCGGAAAGAAAAGAGAATCAAAAAAGACAGTAAGAAGGAATATCGGTCCTGCGGACTCTGCAACTACCTCGTATATCCCACAGATGTCGCTTCGCACAGCTAATGGATCGCTACTGAGAGGTACCTGGATCTGCACACAAGGTGCAGGGAGTAAAATGAGTACTGCCAGACTCAGTGGTAATAAACAAGGGTAAGACAGCGCAGATAAGAAATCCGCAATAAAGCACTATGTAAAGCTATAATCACCTACCTTGTCATAGAATCAATCTTCACTGTACTTGTACCAACAAATACCAATAAATAGCATAACAACTAGCAGATGTAGCTAAATGTAATGCAATGCACGATATGATCGCTACGGCGAGCTCGACTCCAATTTTGGGTACCCGTGCTTCCTGTGGGGGTTCAGACTTGTGTGCTCTTCCGATCTCCAAGCACATCTCATAGAGATATTCTCGCGTGCAGGTCCGATCCAACATATATCTCGCCACGACGCGTAATCTGATCCACTACTAGTTACCTAATATACAGATATAAACTCGCAGCTCAAAAGTAATTTTTGAAAACTCTTTTATCATTTTTCACTGAAAACAAGAATATCAAGTTCCAAAGATTGGAATTAGCATAATAACAAAAATAGTTGCTGACTAGTAGTAAACTAGCATGTCTATATGATAAGACAATGATAACGATCCTCGCGGATCCAATAACTGGCTCACAGCCCACAATATACTCAACCGTCCGAGAAGGGGGTTCCTCGGCTCAAGAGTGGCCATTATCACAATATATATATATGCAACCATCCGAGAAGCAGGTTCGACGGCTCGAGAATAGCCAATAATACAAGATCAACAGGTTCGACTAATATATAGTCTCCAGCTCATGATCGACCCCGCACTCTCAAGAGTAGTGCGTGTCTCGCCGCTATACAACATACAAAGTGGTATACCGGGTTTCGAACCCGCCGTCATCACCCACATCTATTACTCACCTCAATACAATACGACGACGACTATTCCGCAATGCTCTTGCCACAAGAATCAAGCTCCGCACGCGTAGAATCTGATCCAATACAGGAGAAATACAACAAATTAGGCCAATGGGACTACACCCAATCAATACAACTCAATTTACATCAAAATTCCCAAAGTTGTCAAAACCCGACTTTCGGTACGCTTATCGAAAAATCACGAAAGTCACATATTCGAAACCCTCATCTCAATACGAGTCTAAGCATATCAATTTTACCAAATTCGGACTCCATTTGCCCATTCAAAACCTTGATTTTCTAAAGTTCAAGCCTAGGGCTAAATCCTCCATAAATTACCCCAAATTCCTCCATTTTCATGATATAATTGCATAATATTATCAATACTAATCATAGTTTAAGTCCATAGTTGATTACCTCATGATTTCCCTTGAGTTTCTCTTCAAAATCGCCCAAATCGCCTCTAAAGCCGAGACCCAAATGTGTGAAATGTTTCTGAAATTTTCTAACTTCTGATACAATTAATTCACTGCGATTTTCGCTTCTGCGGACCATTTTCCGCTCCTATGCACCCGTATCCGCGACCAAAGGGTCGCTTCAGCGGTTCTAGGCCTAGCCGGCCATTTCCGCTTCTGCGAGCGAAGGGCCGCTTAAGCGGGCCCGCTTCTGCGAAGAAGCTTCCGCTTCTGTGGAAACATCCGCCTCTGCGAACCATTGTCCGCTTCTGCGGTCTCGCCCAAGCGGTCAAATGTCCGCTTCTGCGGACCATGCCCCTTTTTCTCCCCTTCGCTTCTGCGATCACTGGCTCGCACCAGCGATGCC
Source organism: Nicotiana noctiflora (assembly GCA_032618575.1). Lineage (NCBI taxonomy): Eukaryota > Viridiplantae > Streptophyta > Magnoliopsida > Solanales > Solanaceae > Nicotiana > Nicotiana noctiflora. The sequence goes on along the minus strand of JASVEL010013519.1, from coordinate 55,068 downwards.
GCTTCAGCGGAATGACTTCCGCTTCTGCGTAACCAGCCGCTCCTGCGCACCTCGTCCGCTTCTGCGAACACGCTCCTGCGTCCAAAATTCCGCAGGAGCGGAAACAACAGAAGCAGGATCCCAACCTGCAATTTTTCCACAATATTCTCCCGTTTAACCATCCGAAAACACCCCGAGGCCCCTCGGACCTCATCCAAACATACCAACACATCTTAATACCTTATTCGAACTTGCTCAAATCCTCAAAACACGTCTAACAACATCAAAACCCATAATTCGCATCGAATTCAAGCCTAAATTCCTTAAAACATTCCAAATTACACATTCAATCAAAAACCCGACCAAACGACGTCCGAATGACCTCAAATTTTGCAGGCACATCCAAAATCACCTAACGAAGCTACTGCAACTGTCGGAATTCCATTCCGACTCCCGGATCAAAATCTCACCTACCGTTCGGATTTCGCCAAAATTCAACCTTAGCCAATTCAAGCCTATTTCTACACCGGCCTCCAAATTCAATTCCGATTGTTCCCCTAAGTCACAAATCACCTCCCGGAACTAACCGAATCATCAGAACTCGATTCCGAGCCCTCTAACCAAATAGTCAACTCCGGATTGACTTTCCTTATTCAAGTTTCTTCACAAAGGCTATATGCCTCATTTTCAATCCAATTCACCCCTAACTCACCCGATAGACTTTAACACTGATATAAAAGCATAAAACATACAATTTCAACATAACGGGGTGGAAATTCCCATGACGACGGGCCGGGTCGTCACATTCTCCCCCTCTTAAGCAAACGCTCGTCCTCGAGCGGTCAAGAAACATACCTGAAGTCTCAAACAAGTGAGGATATCTCGCTCCGCATCTCCCGCTCGACCTCCCGAGTGGCCTCCTCCACGGGTCAACCTCTCCACCGAACCTTAACTGATGCAATCTCCTAGACCTCAATTTTCTCACCTGACGACCCAAAATAGCAATAGCTCCACATCATAGGATAAATCACCATCAAGCTCAATGGTATGAAGTCTAATACACGAGACGGATCTCCAATGTACTTCCGTAAGATAGACACATGGAATATCGATGAACGCTGGATAAGTTGGGCGGCAAGACCAACTCATATGCCACCTCTCCAACTCTCCTAAGTATCTCAAAAGGACCAAATGTACCTGGGACTCAACTTTCCTTTCTTCCCAAACCTCATAACACCCTTCATAAGTGAAATCTTCAACAATACTCGTCACCAACCATGAAAGACAACTCTCGAACTCTACGGTCCGCGTAACTCTTCTGGCGAGACTGTGCTGTACGAAGCCTCTCCTGGATCAACTTTGCTCTATCTAGAGCATCCTGGACTAACTCGTCCCTATCAATCTAACCTCACCAGGCTCAAACCATCCCACGGGGGATCTACACCGCCTGCCATACAATGCCTCATACGGGGCCATCTGAATACTCGACTGATAACCGTTGTTGTAGGCAAACTCAGCAAGTGGTAGGAACTCATCCCACGAACCACCAAAATCAATCACACAAGCTTGCAACATATCCTCCAAGATCTGAATAGTGCGCTCAGACTGTCCGTCTGTCTGGGGGTGAAATGTCGTACTCAACTCAACCCGTGTACCCATCTCTCGCTGAAATGCTCTCCAAAACTCTGAGAAGTGAACTGAGTACCCCTGTCGGATATGATAGACACCGGAACTCCATGCAACCGAACAATCTCTCGAATAAAGATCGCCTGCCAACCGCTCTGATGAGTAGGTAGTACTAATCGGAATGAAGTGAGCTGACTTGGTCAGACTATCCACAATCACCCATACGTAATCAAACTTCCTCGCCGTCCGAGGGAGTCCAGGAATAAAGTCCATAGTGATCCTCTCCCATTTCCACTCAGAATAACAATGCGCCGAAATACGCCACCGGCCTCTAGTGCTCGTACTTAACCTGGCTGACAACTGAGGCACCGTGCTACATGTCCGATAATGTCCATTTTCATCTTTCTCCACCAATAGTGTTGTTTCAAATCTTGATACATCTTAGCGGCTCCTGGATGGATAGAATACCGCGAGCTACGGGCCTCTTCCAGAATCAACTCACGAAGGCCATCAACATTGGGCACACATATCCGCCCCGCATCCTCAATACACCGTCACTATCAATGGTGACATCTCTAGCATCATCATGCTGAACTCGTTCCTTAAGGACAAGAAATGTCGATCATCATACAAGCGCTCACGAATACGATCATATGAGATGACCGAGATACAACACAAGCTAATTCCCCGGCTCCGAAATATCTAACCTCACTAGCTCGATCGACTAGCACATGAACATCATAAGAAAATGGCCTCCTCAGCTGGAATATATGCCAAGTTCTCCATACTGACCGCCTTCCGCTCAAAGCATCGGCCACCACATCGTCCTTCCTCGATGATATAATATAGTAATGTCATAATCCTTCAGCAACTCTAGCTATCTCCGCTGTCTCAAATTAAGGTCTTTCTGTTTGAATAAGTGCTGGAGACTACGATGGTCAGTATACACCTCACAAGACACACCGTACAAATAGTGCCTCCAAATCTTCAAGGCATGAACAATGGCGGCTAGCTCCAAGTCATGAACAGGATAGTTCTTCTCATGCGGCTTCAACTGCCGAGAAGCATAAGCAATTACCTTACCTTCCCGCATCAACACACAACCTATCCCCACTCTCGAGGCATCACAATAAACGGTATATGAACCTGAAGTTGATGGCAATACTAACACTGGAGCTGTGGTCAAAGCTGTCTTGAGCTTCTGAAAGCTCTCCTCGCACTCATCCGACCACACGAACGGTGCACCCTTCTGGGTCAATTTAGTCAATGAAGAAGCAATGGATGAAAATCCCTGAACAAACCGGCGATAATATCCCGCCAAACCAAGAAAGCTCATGATCTCTGTAGTTGAGGACGGTCTAGGCCAACTCTGCACCGCCTCTATCTTCTTTGGATCAACCTGAATACCATCACGAGACACCACATGTCCCAGAAATGCTACGGACTCGAGCCAAAACTCGCACTTGGAGAATTTAGCATATAGCTTCTCCTCTCTCAATCTCTGCAACACAATACTCAAATGCTGAGCATGCTCCTCCTGACTACGGGAGTAGACTAGAATGTCATCAATGAACACAATCACAAATGAATCCAAATAAGGCCTCAACACACTGTTCATCAGATGCATAAATGCTGCTGGGGCGTTGGTCAACCCAAACGACATCACAAGAAACTCATAATGACCATATCGGGTCCTGAATGCAGTCTTCATAATATCCGAGTCTCTGATCTTCAGCTGATGATAGCCTGAACGAAGATCGATCTTAGAAAACACCCTCGCACCCTGTAACCGATCAAACAAATCATCTATGCGCGGTAGAGGGTACTTTTCTTCACTGTCACTTTGTTCAATTGCTTATAATCAATACACATTCGCATGGAACCATCTTTCTTTTTAACAAATAATACCGGCGCACTCCACTGAGACACACTAGGACGGATGAAACCCTTATCCGTGTTCTTAAGTTGCTTTTTCAGCTTCTTTCAACTCACCGGTGCCATCCGATAAGCGAGGAACGGATATAGGTCGAGTGCCCGCACCAAGTCAATGCTAAAATCAATATCCTCGTCCGCAGCATGCCCAGCAGTTCGAGGAATACATCCGGAAATCCTCACAATAGTACAAAATCAATGCTAGAGATTCAGCTCCCACATCTCTCACAAAAGCTAAGTACGATAAACACCCTTTTTCAACCATCTTCTCAGCTTTTAAGAACGAAATAACACGGCTAGGGATGAAATCAGTCTAACCCCGCCACTCAATCTGAGAAATACCAGGAATGGCCAACGTAATTGTCTTAGCATGACAGTCCAATATAGCATGGTACGGAGACAACCAGTCCATACCCAATATAACATCAAAATCCACCATACCCAACAATAACAACTCTGCCTGGGTCTCCAGACCCCCAATAGATATAACACAGGATCTATAGACATATGATCCACAATAATCGTATCACCCACTTGGGTGGATACATGAACAGGCAAATCAAGACTACCACGAGCTGCACCCAAATGACGTGCAAAATAAGAGGACACGTAAGAATATGTGGACCCCGGATCAAATAGAATGTAGGCATCTTCGCGACAAATGTAATGATACCCGTAATCACAAAGATCGGAGGCAACCGCATCACGCTTGTCGCAAGTGCATAGAACCGTGCCTCGCCTCCACCAGTATCTCTCTCGCCTCGGGCGACCACGAGAAGACCGACCTCCACCTCTACTAGACCGAGATGGTGCCGAAGAGGAGGGCTGATCCCCTCTGCTGAGTCCTGCCCCCACGTAGTCGAGGGCAATGTCTCCTCACGTGGCCAAACTCACCACACTCATAACATGCACTCGCGCCGAGAAGTAAGTGTCGCACTCGGCCGGAGGGCACCAAGTCGATGACCGACCTCGCCGAAATCCCTCGTCGACCACGACCATGCGAACCTCTCGCTCGCTCGGGCGGCTCGAACGAGAAGATTCAGACGAGCCGACCGCCTCGCTCGGGAATGCCTTCAGACGGAGCACCACCGAAATCGCTCGAACCACGAGGCCTTCGGCCTCCCCGCTCTCTCTCTCGCCGACGATCCGCCTCAACGTAGCGCGCCATATCGCAACACTCGCTCAAACGATGATGACGTAACTCGCTCGCCGGTCATAAGAATACGGACAGTAGTTGAGGCCATCAATGAACCTCCTAATCCTCTCCCTATCAGCGGGATCATCCATGTGGCATGCCTAGCCAACCGAGTGAATCTAAGCTCATACCGAGTCACAGACATGTCGCCTGAATCAACCACTCGAACCGGCGACGTAGCTCCTCGCGACGAGACCGAGGTACATATTTCTCTAGAAAGAGAGTAGAGAACTGCTGCCAGGTGAGAGGTGCTGCTCCCGCAGGCTTACGCCTCTCAAACTCCTCCCACCAATCAAATGCGGGACCAGTAAATTGAAATGTAGTAATGAAACTCCGCCGGACTCAAGAATACCACCAGTACGTAGCATCTTTCGACACTTATCCAAGAAACCTCGGGCATCCGCCCTCAACGCCACCGAAATGCGGTGGCCGAAGTCTACCAAATCTTCAAGACGACGCTGTCGTCGGGCATAACTCGAACCATATGCTCGAGCTGGAGTCGTGCAACTGAGGAATAACCGCAGCAACCACCGAACGGGACCGCTCTGCGTCCGAGTCCTCGAACAACCGGTCGAGGGCGTAGCCGCAGGGTTCGCTGATCACCCCCGACCGAGATGTCGCTACAGTAGCGTAGCTGAAACTACCTGAGCCAAACCGGAACACACCGATAATATTCGAGCAAGTAGTCTCCGACCATGAATAGCAATAGATATAGTCCGGCCTCGAATCGGCATGCACTGAGCATCAACCACCTGGCCGCACCTCAATCGGCATAACAGGCGGGTCACCGGCATCGCTCACCGCTTCTACTCTTACTCTAGCACGACCGCGCCTACGGCCTCTAACAGGTGGCAACGGAGGTCGTCCACCTCGCCCCGATGCTCGCTTTCGAGAATAGAATATAGAAGTTTAGTTCTCGAACAACAAGATCGCACGACATAGTTCAAGAAAAGTGAAGTTTTCCTAAAGGTTCGCAGCCTCCGAGGATAAGTACAGGCGCCCCGTACCGATCCACAAGACTTAACTAACCGGTCAAGACTTACGAGGCCTAGTAAACCTAGGTTCGATACCAACTTGTCACGACCCCAACCGCGGTCGTGATGGCGCCCCACATCGCTAAGCTCACCGACCAATCCATATCAACCACTGAGCTAGAGCTTCTTTAACCCATTTAAGCAAATTAATTCAAGAAATAACAACGATATATGTAATGAAAACGGGAACCAAGTCCCATAAAACATCAACTCCCATAGACCGAATGGTCAAGAGTCACGAGCCTCTAATAAACATAGTGTGATAATGGTTTACAAGATACCATGCGTGAAAGAAAAGTCAATACAAAATCAAGACAATAAGAAGGAATATCGGTCCTCGCGGACTCGTAGCCTACCTCATATATCCCACAGACGTCGCTCGCACACCATCGATCATCGCCGAGAGGATCTGGATCCGCACTACAAGCGTGCAGGAGTAAACGAGTACCGCCGTACTCAGCGGTAATAAACAAGTGTAAGACAACGCAGATAAGAATCCGCAATAAAGCACTATGTAAAGCTATAATCACCTACCTTGTCATAGAATCAATCTTCACTGTATCTGTACCAACAAATACCAATAAATAGCATAACAGTAGCAGATGTAGCTAAATGCAACGCAATGCATGATATGATCGCTACGGCGCGTAGCCCGATCCAATTTTGGTACCCGTGCTCACTGTGGGGGTTCAGACTCTGGAGGGGCTCCTACAGCAAGCACATCTCATAGAGATATTCCTGCGGCGTGCAGTCCGATCTAACATATATCTCGCTGCGGCGCGCAACCCGATCCACTACTAGTCGACTAATATGCAGATACAGCCTCGCAAGCTCAAAAGTAATTTTTGAAAACTCTTTATCATTTTTCAATAGAAAAATAGTATATCCGAAGTTCCAGAGTTTGGAAAAAGCATAATAACAAAAATAGTTGCTGACTAGTAGTAAACTAGCATGTCTATATGATAAGACAATGATAACGATCCTCGCGGATCCAATAACTGGCTCACGGCCCACAAGTATACTCAACCGCCCAAGAAGGGGGTTCCTCGCTCAAGAGTGGCCATTATCACAATATATATATATGCAACCATCCGAGAATGAGGTTCGACGGCTCGAGAATAGCCAATAATACAGTATCAACAAGTCGGACTAATATATAGTCTCCAGCTCATGATCGACCCCGCACTCTCAAGAGTGTGCGTGTCTCGCCGCTATACAATGTCACAAAGTGGTATACCGGGGTTTCGAACCCGCTGGTCATCACCCACATCTATTACTCACCTCAATACAGCGCGACGACTATTCCGCAATGCCCTTGCCACGGAATCAAGCTCCGCACGCGTAGAATCTGATCAAATGCAGTAGAAACACAACAAATTAGGCCAATGGGACTACACCCAATCAATACAACTCAATTTACATCAAAATTCCTAAAGTTGTCAAAACCCGACTTTCGGTACGCTTATCGAAAAATCACGAAAGTCACATATTCGGAACCCTCATCTCAATACGAGTCTAAGCATATCAATTTTACCAAATTCGGACTCCATTTGCCCATTCAAAACCTTGATTTTCTAAAGTTCAAGCCTAGTGCTAAATCCTCCATAAATTACCCCAAATTCCTCCATTTTCATGATATAATTGCATAATATTATCAATACTAATCATAGCTTAAGTCCATAGTTGATTACCTGATGATTTCCTTGAATTTCTCTTCAAAATCGCTCAAATCGCCTCTAAAGCCGAGACCCAAAATGTGTGAAATGTTCTCAAATTTTTCTAACTTCGATACACTTACTTACAACGATTTTCGCTTCTTGCCGAATATTTTCCGCTCCTACGACCCGCATCCGCGACCAAAGTGTCGCTTCACGGCTCCATGCCTAGCCGGCCATTTCCGCTTCATGCAGCAAGGGCCGCTCGCTAGCGGCCCGCTTCGCGTGAAACATCCGCTCGCGAACCATTGTCCGCTTCTGCGGTCTCGCCCAAGCGGTCAAATGTCCGCTTCTGCGGACCATGCCCCTTTTTCTCCCCTTCGCTTCTGCGATCACTGGCTCGCACCAGCGATGCCGCTTCAGCAGAATGACTTCCGCTTCTGCGTAACCAGCCGCTCCTGCGCACCTCGTCCGCTTCTGCGGACACGCTCCTGCGTCCAAAATTCCGCAGGAGCGGAAACAACAGAAGCAGGATCCCAACGTGCAATTTTTCCACAATTTTCTCCCGTTTAACCATCCGAAAACACCCCGAGGCCCCCGGGACCTCATCCAAACATACCAACACATCTTAATACCTTATTCGAACTTGCTCAAATCCTCAAAACACGTCTAACAACATTAAAACCCATAATTCGCATCGAATTCAAGCCTAAATTCCTTAAAACATTCCAAATTACACATTCAATCAAAACCCGACCAAACGACGTCCGAATGACCTGAAATTTTGCAGGCACATCCAAAATCACCTAAAGAAGCTACTGCAACTGTCGGAATTCCATTCCGACTCCCGGATCAAAATTTCACCTACAGATTTTACTAAAATTCAACCTTAGCCAATTCAAGCCTATTTCTACACCGGCCTCCAAATTCAATTCCGATTGTTCCCCTAAGTCACAAATCACCTCCCGGAACTAACCGAATCATCAGAATCCGATTCCGAGCTCTCTAACCAAATAGTCAACTCCGGATTGACTTTCCTTATTCAAGTTTCCTTCACAAAGGCTATATGCCTCATTTTCAATCCAATTCACTCCTAACTCACCCGATAGACTTTAACACCGATATAAAAGCATAAAACATACAATTTCAACATAACGGGGTGGTAATTCCCGCGACGACGGGCCGGGTCGTCACAGATTCTGACTGGGGATCTTGCCCTGACTCTCGTAGATCTGTAAGCGGTTTCTTCATTAGTTTAGGGGGTTGTCCTATTTCTTGGAAATCTAAGAAGCAACCATCTGTTTCTTTGTCATCTGCTGAAGCAGAATACAGATCCATGCGCCGTGTAGTCGCAGAGTTAACTTGGCTTCATCGTCTTCTTACAGATCTTTTTGTATCACCTTCTTTGCCCATCCCTCTTCATTCTAACAGTCAAGCCGCCATCCATATTGCTAAAAACCCTATTTTTTACGAACGCACCAAACATGTTGAACTTGACTGTCATTTTGTCCGTCAACAGTTTCAATCTGGTCTTATTTCTCTTTCTTTTCTTCCTACTCGATCTCAACTAGCCGATATCTTTACCAAACCTCTTACTGGACCTTCTCATCGTCTATTGCTGGGCAAGTTGGGGGTTCATTCTTCCCCTTCCAACTTGAGGGGGGATGTTGGAAAGAAAGGAGATGAAGAGAGAATAGAGTGTATCGGAGGCGGCTAGGTTACAAAAGTGGAGAATGAAATGAAAGGCTAAAGGTTTACTACTGCAGAAATATTGGACATGTGGCTACATCACAAGCATTGGTTTTACATTGTTAAATCTAGACCATAGATTACATTCTAGAATATTCTATAACTTATACACATACACATCTGTAAATCACATGCACATTACACACGTGTATATATAGTAGATTATGTACAGAGAATAACTGCCACATGTGAATGAAATACATTTTCAGTTTTTCTCATTTTCATTTTACTTTTACAAATTATAAAATGAATATGGATAATTTATACATTTCTAATTTCTAGCACTACAATAATTGTTATCAACCTGTTTCCCAAGTTTTTTCTCCACCACTAACTTCTTAGCAGAAAGATACCCGTCCGACCGGGCATTAAAAGTGACTCACACAATATATTTTATTTTTTAATTAATTGTGAGTATGTAAGATTTTTACAACTTCCATTAGAGTTTAACCCTAGGGCTGAGTTTATAGTTATAGTTATAGTTCGGTAAAACCAATTTCTTTGGTTTAAACTTTGTATTTGTATCTCGATTTTAAAAAGTAAAACTGGGACTAGCTCAGGACTCGCCCCAGGACGAAATACTTATAAAAAGCCTTTGGGCTTATATGTGGGGCTTAGTTCCGTGAGATTTACGTTTCGGCGGACACGCCCCATGCCCAGGGTACTGGGCTCGCCTAATAGAACTTTATGCAATTGTATGTAACTAACCTTGTAGATTCTCAAATTTTCTTACCAAATTGTTGACTATTCAAAATTACTTCTTTCTTAATCATAAATTTTTAAGTTGAGAGTATTTTATGTCATAATTAAAATAAAAATTATTGCACGTTATCCGCTAAGACTGCTATGATAGTAAATTTTAAATAAATCTTTCATTTCAAAAGTATTTATTTATTAGCTTTTGTTATATCTTTACTATATAATAGTCCATAATATTTTTTAAATTATTTTTCTAAATATTATTTTTGTCATGTTTACGAGATACAATACTTATTAATTTAATATTTCGTATATTAGCTAGTAGCTATTTACAAATAATTAGTTATCATGATATTATATGGTAGAGAATCATGCTAGAGAATCATATTTGAATTGTGAATTATATTATTATATAAATTCTCTTTCGAATAGAAAGCTTATTAAATAAAAGTAGTATTTTAAGGAAAATATCAAATTATAATATTAAAATTCTTTCAAGATCTATTACTCCTTAAGAAATACATATAAAATTTCATATCAGATACATTACTTTTGATGTTTGAGTTGTAACGACGTTGCAACTAATTTGCATATTATGATATATATGTCATACTTTTGCTTATTATTCATAGTCGAATTATAATTTGTAAATATTTTAAATAGATTATTTATTATAATTTTGTGATTTTTATAATTATTTTTTATTTTGTACTATCTTAAAATTCTTAAAATTAGTAAAATTTAAAGATCCGTAGGACTTACATCTCATATCTCGGAGCTTACGTCTTGCCTCGTCAGAGGTAAAACGTCTCGCCTTATGCCCCACCTTTAAAAACATTGATTTGAAAACTCACTTCATATATATGAATATTTTCTTAGAATTCAGTAAGTAAAGGGATTGTGATTCAAACTTCTAAACTTAAAATCCGGAATATAGGTACCTCTAATACTATCCAAAACTGATAAACTTAAAATTTTGAATTTAGGTACGTCCAATTTAACTGCTACACTCCGTCAGTTGCAATTTATGTGGCGATTATCGAGAGTCAAAGCATTAAAATTTGATTGTGAATTTGAACATAGATTCTTTAATTTTTTCAAACAAAATTTACATATCGGTGTAAAAAGTACTATAGTCATAATAATTAACAATTCAAAATATATAAAACACATATGAAAAAGTTATAATCAAATAAAATTCGTTTGACTCTTAAAATTCGAACAGCGTCATATAAATTGGAACATATGAAATATACAGTATAAAAAATTGGGAATCTAAAACATACTCCCATTTAAAACTTTTAGCATTTACATGTGGAAAAAATTCTGAAGTTACGTAAATCCATTTAAATACATTGAACCTTAAAGATTATAACGTGCATGGACGACAATTTTAAAAAGAAGAAATATTATGTTTTCAACTAAAAATTATGTCCCTCGCACTCTAAGCAATATAATAAATTGTCCATGTGGACCTCCCCTGAAGCTGCCTAAATTTGTCTTCTCAATTATTTGCGATAATAATAATTACATAAATATTTTAAGTGGAGTCTAAGAGATGGGTGATTGAGGCATGGGAGAAGAGAAAGGAAAATGAAAGGTGAAAATTGAATGGTGCATGTTAAGATATGGTCATATCTCAACTAACTTTCACCAATATTCCTAAAGTAACCTATGGCATCAAACAGAATGAAATTAGAGCATTTATTGCATAAATTTTGTCCATACCACTGGACTTTCCCCAATAGGCATTTCCTCTAACCCTGCCACAAAAACGGCAAGGTTTTTGGCCTCTTTTCTCTTGTCTCCTCCACATCCTTTTAACTTCAATGTTCCAAATTTTTCGAGTAAACAAAAAACGCTCCTTATTCCATTTTATAACAATTACGCCTCCGTCCCAAACAAACTGGGATCGCCAATTTGTAATCCTTACGGATTGTGAGGAAGTTTTATTAGGCACAATGGCGACGATTCCCCAACAATAAATTAAAAAAAATTCTCAATTGTAACGCCAATCTCTTCTCCAAGATGACCAACAAGAGCGAGAAGAAAGGCAACATTTTGATGCAAAGGTATGAGATTGGGAAATTGTTAGGCCAAGGGACATTTGCCAAGGTATACCATGCAAGAAATCTCAAAACTGGCCAAAGTGTTGCTGTAAAGATCATTGACAAGGAGAAGGTGATGAAAGTTGGGCTAATTGATCAAATCAAACGTGAAATCTCTGTCATGAGGCTAATCAAACACCCAAATGTTGTCCAACTCTATGAGGTTATGGCTAGCAAAACTAAAATCTATTTCGCTATGGAATATGTAAGAGGTGGTGAACTTTTCAATAAGGTTGCTAAAGGCAGGCTTAAAGAAGATGCAGCTAGAAAATACTTCCAACAATTAATCGCTGCCGTTGATTTCTGTCATAGCCGCGGCGTCTACCACCGTGATCTCAAGCCTGAAAATCTCCTCCTCGACGAAGGTTTGAAGAGCATTTAAAAATAGCACACTTTTATCTATTTAATTATGTCCTTAACACGCACTTTAATTTAATTATGTTTTCAACACGCACTTTTTATTTAAAAAAATAACAACTCGGTGCATTAAGCTCCCGCTATGCGCAGGATCTAGGGCCCTCTATTGTACGTAGTCTTACTTTGTGTAGAGACTGTTTTCACGACTCAAACCCGTGACTAGCAGTAACTTTACCAATTACGCCAAGGCTCCCCTTCAACACACACTTAATTGCTTTACTTAATTATTTCTTCAACAGGTGGAAACTTGAAAGTGTCCGATTTCGGGCTGAGTGCATTGTTAGACTCAAAAAGGCAAGATGGTCTCCTCCACACAACCTGTGGAACACCAGCCTATGTTGCCCCTGAGGTGATCAATAAGAGAGGTTACGATGGTGAAAAAGCTGACATTTGGTCATGTGGAGTTGTTTTATTTGTTTTGTTAGCTGGTTATCTACCATTCCATGATCAAAACCTTATGGAAATGTACAAGAAAATAAGCAAAGGGGAATTCAAATGTCCACAATGGTTCCATCCTGAGGTAAGAAAACTCCTCTCAAGAATTCTTGATCCAAATCCAAGTTCAAGAATCACCTTAACTAAGCTCATGGACAATTACTGGTTCAAGAAAGGCTTCAAGCAAATTGATAAAACCACAAATCCGGGGAAAGAACAACTCGAATCGCCTCGTAGTGTTTTGGATATAGAGGACCATAATTCTGATGGAGAAGGACCTTCCAATCCAAAAAAAGATCAAGACTCAACAACAATGAAACCTACTTGCTTAAATGCATTTGATATCATTTCTCTTTCTCCTGGTTTTGATCTTTCTGGATTATTTGAGAAAGAAAAAGAAAGAAAATCAGATGCTCGATTCACGGCGAAAAAACCAGCTTCAATTATTGTATCAAAACTGGAGGAAGTGGCTTCAAATGAGAGTTTTAATGTGAAGAAGAAAGATGGGACAGTGACAATGCAAAGTATTAAAGAAGGGAGAAAAGGACAGCTAGCTATTGATGCAGAGATTTTTGAGATTACACCTTCTTTCCATGTGGTGGAAGTTTCAAAAAAATCAGGAGATACAATGGAATACAAGAAATTTTTTGATCAGGGATTGAAGACTTCTCTTAAAGATATAGTTTGGACATGGCAAGGTTGTGATCAGCAGCAACAGCAAGTTGATCAAAATCAAGAAAGAAATTGATGATGTATTATTGTTTTGTTTGTTTCCGAAATAATTTCCTTTTTTTTTTCCTTTGTTTTTTGGAGGGGAGAGGGAGAAAGGGGGTGGGGTTAATTGGAAGTTTCCTACATATCTTTTCTCTGGTTTTTTCCTTGTTTTGATTGATATAGATATTTTTGACTGAAGTTGGAAGGCAGCTGCTTCATTAGAGTATATTGTACAGATCTAATAGGGCATACAGATCTGAATTGAATGAAAAGTAATGACGATGAAGCAAATTATCCTTTTACTATCTTTTTCTTCCCTTTTTATTACCTTTTGGTAATAACTCTGAAATATTGCCATTGACAAACCAAATGATTCTTTATAACCTGTTGGAGCGATCAGTACTATAACCACTTCCTAAGGAGGTTGTTACAATCTCTGAATCTCCGAGATAACAAAAAATTACTGATTAGCCCAATTACACCTTATAAAAAAGACTCAGCAGTCGCAGCAAATATATAATCAGTCGCAGCAAATATATAATCAGATTCAATCCGGATAAAAGATTTTTGATGGATAATGAGTAGAATTAAGTTAACTATGGAAAAATACCAATAAACTAGCAATAATCAAGAATAGAGTTGAATTCAATGTTAAAATGGTCTAGGGTTATTGATTTCTCCAATTGTCGGATTAATTCCTGATACATTAACTATAATCTCGCCGTTACATTCTATAAGAAATATGAATTATGGGTTATTGCAGTGATCTCCCGATCAATTACGATAATTTACTAGAAGCATTCTCTCGAACTACTCTAGTTAACAATTTATACAACTCATCACTATTATCCCATCAAAGCTTCGTTATCTCTAACCCTGCTTTGAAATTCAAGTAATTAATCGCTTAACTTACCCGAAAGTGTTGTTGTTCAACAATAATCCAACCAAGTGTTCTTTCTCAAGCAACACAAGATAACTAGACACAATTAATCAAAGGCACTTTCAATTAATCAAAAGACAACACATAGTTGAATAATCATAAAGTAAAAACGGCTCAATTATATCAAAACAGAATCAAGACTTCATCCAACAATTGGTTCTATCAACCCTGGATGACGGCTTTGGCTACTCATACTAAGAGAAAAAAATTCACTAAATAAAGTCATACTCAACAATGGAATTAAAAAGAAGAAGAAAAAAACTCTAAGGAAATTCTATGTCTTTCTTCCGTGTTCTTACTTTCAAATTCTCTCTAAAAATAGTTATCCTTCTCTTTTGGACGAATTAGGCTTCATATAGGTTTAGGTTAGTCGCCCTTTACATAATTGACCTTGGATTTTTGGCTCCCATCCGCGGCCGCGGATCGACAAAGGATTTGGCAATTGTTCTGTCCGCAGTCGCAGAGCTGGCACTTTCTCTTCTTTCTCCTTTTCGACCATGCTATCCTCTGATTGGCCTTCCACGTTCCATGTTGGCTCCAAAATACTTTTTAGCTTCCTCCTAGCTCGGAGTGGCTACTGCAAAATGTAAAACTCTTAATTAGAGCATTTTGTTATATTTTACATTCAAACATTGATAAAGTGCTGCCAAATGAGAGTATAAATAGTATCTAAATTGCATGATTATCGTCTGCTATCAACACCCCACACTTAAATTTTTGCTTTTCCTCGAGCAATCAAACCACACACTACAGAGGCCTAACTTCCCCGAGCGGCTTCCCTAACTCGTCAGACCAAGAATATTCCTCATGTATTGAGTACATTAGTGTAGCATCCACACCTCAAGAGTTGACTCCCACGACCAACGCCATATTCCTAACCGGCTTACTTGCCCTAACTCAGAGGTCCAAACTCACCTCTCCTTCATGAATCAAGTGCATGCTCACAACAAAAGAGACTCATTCCATAATCAATGAGGAACTTCAATATAAACAGAATTCACTCACCCTCAGAAATAATATTCATATGTCACAAAAGATACATCATAGGCTTGCCCGTAGTGTACTACTATACTAACCGAGCTCATGCAGTATAGGATCAAGTAGGGCTTATTTGGTTGTAATATAGGCTGTGGGACGGGTAGGATACATTTATATATACGAGTGGCTACACTTCCCTAAGCACTTTAATACGTGTACGTTAACATTCAAAACCCCACACTTATTTCAAACCATGACTCTACCTTCACATCACTATATATTAACTCCCTTCTACATTAAGCACAATTACTTCAAGAGCCACCACTTAGCAAGAAATATTTTTTTCACAATATATATATATATACTATCTCATTAGTTCTATCCAAAAGCCAAACCAACCACCCCCACACTTTAATTTTTACAAAGTTCATACAATTCAAATGCTCATGAGAGGTGAAAAGGTTCAAAAAGATGGTTAATTCAAAAAATTGGGTAATGCTTGAAATTTGGTTGCCAAAGAAAAAGGATTACAGACTCAACGGGGTTAACTACGATACATAACAAATGGGTGGATGAAGTATATATATGGTTCAACAAAAAATGCCTATATCACTTCCCAAACTAAAGAAGACTACTATTTCACTTTGCATACACACTGGACAATTTCTAGGCATCAAATATCTTGCATAGAATACAACAAGCCTCACACACATATGGCACATGACTCACTCTAGATTGGATCATCAAACACTCTAATCAGGTTACTTAGCCAAATTAAGAACATACACTTTAAGTCATTCTTACAAGAGTCGACAATTGACCCTAAGCGTCACACTAAAATACCCACTATATTCAAGGCATTAAGACATTAAGAGATTCTATTTCTATTTTCTCCCATAGCCCATAAGTTCCTACTAATAAAAAAGGCAAAACTAACTACACCCGATTCAAATGAAACCCTTGGAAAAGAACTGTGGCTTAAAAAAAACCAAAGGGGAATTGATACACTCCTACAAAAGAAAATCTTTTTGTATTTTTTGTTCTTCGACTTAAGTCTCCCAAGAAACCCATCAAATGATATCCATCGTCAGGACAAGTTAAAAATGATTTATGTAAATAAACTACGAAATTCTATATACAGCAACCCAATAAAGTATCATTCAGCCCATACTTAAAATGATGGCATGTCCCCTTGTCATACAAAAATAAAATAATGTGAGGTAAAGGAACTTCCCTCGAAGATCACTCTTGATCGAAGACAGTGCTGGGGTCGAGATGATAAGCCCTCCCTAGCACACAGAGACAACCCATAATTTTTTTCTTTGACTTCGCATGTTGAATGGCTAAAGCATCAACTCTAGTCCCCAATTACGTGACGGAAGTGCGCAGCCCAACTATTTCCTGTTCTAAGGTTGTTATCTGCGTACTCCGTCTAACTGTAGATGAGCCTTCAACCGTGGCTACTTGTTCCCGTGGGGTTGAAGATGGCCCAACTTGTTCATGTGGGGTTTAAGAAGGCCTAACTTCCTCTTGTTTTTCATCACTGTCCTCTGACGCCTCAGAATCATCACTATCAGCTGAACCGGGTGCCACTGTGTCTTTCCTAATAGTTACTTTGGATGCCCAAAATTTGTTTCTTTCTTTACCTTGCAATCCACAATGGGGTTCTCTGGCATCCCGACGGCCCAGCACAATCTGGTGACCAGAGATGGGAAGAAGAACTCATACCTCCGCAGTGTTGAATGGAGGAACATTTCCAAATGAATAACCTTGGCTACATCAACATCTTGTCCATTCACGAAGCACCCAATCAAACTCTCTGACCATTTACCTCAGTGGTGTTGTGGAATGGTAGTAGTCGACTATTGATGACGTACAACCAACACTTTCCTTCAAAGGTGAGTGAGGAAGAGTGGAATTTTCATCCTGGTACAACCCACATTACCTCTTTGTTTGGGGCACATATAGTTTGGAAAAACAATTACCAATTTGTTGATTCTCGCTTGTCAATATCATAGTAATCCACATCCCCACTAAATGCAGGCAAACGATACACTCTCCCGGTGGTTTCTATCGAGGCATTCACCCTCTTTTGTCGCACAGTGCAAATGTGATCCTCATGTTCAAAAGTTGGCGTATAATTCCCTAATAAGTATCAAGTTACCCTTCTCCAGCTCTTGGAAGAAGATGTCTAGCCTGCTTCTAGTCAACTCCCTATACATATTGGGGCATTCAACCTGGAGGGATCCCCTGTCAACTCCCCTTTTTTGGTACAGGCTTTCTAATAGCCTTCTAACCGAAATGGTCTTGGGTAGCTCTGGAGACAAACCTGTTGCGACAAACTGAGTTGAACTAGCTGATGCCCGTGCCCAGGGCGAGCCTTTATGACCACTTGATGAGGCACCGGTAGTGCGTCTCTTCTTTGAAGATCCCATGGTACCTACACAACAACCACCACTATTAATAATCGATGGAATAGGTGAACCAAGGGAAGTTACTCAGACTTCATCCGCACCATTGGTTACAATTTATACTTGCGTGCTACACTCACGAGGGACTGAAAAGTTGACGAAGTAGCGAGTTAAATGAGAGGCTAGAGTCAAAAGTAAGTCATTGAGCTTCTCAGTTAATGAAGAGCTTCCCTTGATGTGAGCAGAACTATCTATTTGAATTATTAAGAAAGCGACCCTCCATTCCTTCTTTGAGAAGTAGATTTAAAGGCTTATCGATTCTCCTCATGCTGCTCCCAGCCCTATCCCGCAGTCGACCGATCTGCTGCCTTAACTTTAGAAAGATCATTTTTGTTCAACATTTTTTTTCTAGAAGCAGGGAAAGTAAGAGAAGAGTGAATGAAAACTCACACAGAGCGGTAAGGAGATCGATGAGTTTTTAATCTTCCTCTTTATGTATGAAATTACTAACATAAAGTGAATGGACGAGCCCCTTCAACTTCGAAGCAAACTCATTGTGTCAATTCAACAAACACCTACTATGCATATGGCACCCAATGAACCCAAAGACCCAATTAAAAAGTCACATTCTTCATAATTAACCAATATATTCCCAACCTAACCAACCTAAGATCCTCACATACCAACATATATACCAACAAATAAAAACAAAGATAAGAATACCCATACTTCTACTCTTCTACACTTACAATAGAAGAGAAAAACAAATAATCCAAAAAAAATTGAAAAAGACAAAAAAAAAAACAAAAAACAAAAAAAGTAGAAGCATGTGCTTACTTGAGAATCATGTGAGGAATGGAGCTTGACTAGTGGTTGAGTAGAGAATAGGGATAAGGAGAGAATATTTGATTAAGTTAGAAAAAAAATTGGGGAGAAGATGGGGGAGGATTTCATGATTTTTGAATTGGGGAAGGGGGAGGGGAGGGTTTTTCTTTGTTTTGTTATATCTTTTTTATGGGGGGGGGGCAGGGGGGAAGAAGTGGGGAATGGGAGGTGAGATGGGGCTAAGTTTAAAAAAAAGGACTTAATTAAAAAGGGGAGGAAAAAAAGAAAAGAAATGAAAAATTTTGAACCTGAACGGCGCCAAGTCCGCAGCCGGATCTGCAGTTAGATCCGCGGCCTTGGACAGAACATTTGCACAATTCGTGGTTGATCCATGGTCAGATCCGTAGCCGTGGATTACGTATCCCGAAAGGTTTTTGCTTTTTTGCAGTTTTGACTATCTCCGGGATACTTTTGCACCCCCGAGTCTTTCCGCTACGTATGCCTTCATTCCTGCACCCTAGTAGATCGATCAATATTGTCACCATTCAAAAATTAATTATAAAAATAAGAATAAAAAATTGGGCTGCCTCCCAAAAAGTGCCTAATTTAACGTTGCGACACGACGATTTACAACAAACCATGGATTGTCTCCAAGGAGGCGCTTGATTTAACATCGCAATACGATGCAGGCTTTCATTATTACTCATCGCTTATATATTGGGGCTCTTCCAAAGATATCACCACTCTATCCCTCTTTTCTGCGACCATTCCAAGGTAATGTTTCAATCTTTGCCCATTAACTTTGAACTTGTTTGTTCCATCTTCAGATTCAATTTCTACAGCTCTGAAGGGTCCTGACAATCGGAACTTTAATTTACCTGAAAAAAATCTTAGTCTCGAGTTGTATAACAATACTAGATCTTCGGGTAAGAAGTTCCGATCTAGAATATGCTTATCATGCATCATTTTCATCCTTTCTTTGTACAATCTTGCATTTTCAAATGCATGGAACCTGAATTCCTTGAGATAATTTAACCCAATGAATCTACTGGTGCCTGCAATATCCATATCCAAATTCAACTGTCGCAGTGCCCAAAGGGCTTTACGCTCGAGCTATACCAGGAGGTGATATGTTTTTCCAAACACCAACTTGTATGGTGACATATCACTGGAGTTTTAAATGTTGTATGGTACGCCCATAATACAACATCTAACTTCTTCGCCCAATCAGTCGTTGTCGCATTCACTGTCTTGGTTAGGACACTTTTGATTTCTCGGTTTGACACTTGAACTTGCCTGCTTAACTTTAGGTAATAAGGGGTGGTCACCTTATGGCGAACTCCATACTTTTTCAACAACCGTGTGAATGTTTTATTGCAAAAATTGGTTCCACTATTACTGATTATAGCTCTTGGGATGCCAAATCGTGTGAAGATGTTCTTCTTTAGAAAGCATGGCATCCCCTTTGCATCATTGGTTGGGAGAGCCACAACTTTAACCTATTTGGAGACATAGTCAACTACCACCAGTATGTATTTGTCACCATACGAGCTAACTAATGGCCCCATAAAGTCAATCCTCCGCATGTCAAATACCTCCACCGCTTGAATAGTAGTCATTGGCATCTCGTGAAGTCAAGATATGTTGCTTGTCCTTTAGCACTCATCACAGCTTTTCACCCAAGCACGGGAATCCTTTAATAGGGCTGGACAATACAAACTTGATTCCAACACCTAAGCCGATGTCCTTATCCCTCCAAAGTGTCTGCCATATGGTGAAGCGTGGTAAGCCTACAAAATAGAAGGTTGATCTTTCTAGGGGATACACCTCCGGATCATGTAATCTACACATATTTTAAAAAGTAGAGGTTCGTGCCAATAATAAACCCTACAATCGTGAAAGAACATTTTCTTTTGAATTGAAGAGATTTCATAAGGTACTATATCACTTGCTAAATAATTAGCAATATCAGCATACCATGGTGTCTCCTCTATTGTCACTGCTAGTAACTGTTCATTCGGGAATGTCTTTGTTATATCTTCAACCTCTACCGCCTTTTCAGCTCCTTCCAACCTTGGTAGGTGGTCTTTTACCTGGTTCTTTGTTCTTTTTCTATCATAAATCTCCAGATCAAATTCTTATAGCAAAAGAACCCAGCGGATCAAGCCTGCCTTTGACTCCTTCTTTGTCATCAAGAACATGTTGTATGATCAGTATAAACAATAACTTTTGAACCAATCGAGTACGACCTGAATTTGTCAAATGAAAAAAATACAACCGACATCTTCTTTTTCGTCAATGTGTAATTGATAGACTCCTTTTCTTAATATATAGACTGCTGCCACAGAATTGGTATTAGAATTTTTTTCATTCTAATTGAAAACTAGACAATATAATTAATGTAGCAAGTTATAACGAAATTTCCCTTTAACCTTTTCTCTTTTCCTTCCCGGATATAACAACAACGTACCCATTATTGTCCCAAAAGTAAGGTCCCCTTTCCCGATGTAATAAAAAAAATAAAAAATAGAAAAGCGAAATGACATCATAGCGAAATTCCCACTTTTTTAAAAAAAAAAATTTAAGAGGGTCACAACTAAAAATGTAATGACTAATTTAGATCCCATATGCTTTCTGATTACTGTCGCTAGGCATACCTATTCCCAATAAATTATGTTAAAACAAATAGGAGTATAATTTTATATAGGCGTCAGAATGTGAGATTAGTCTTATAGAGATTTTTTTTATTCTTATTCACTCTTGTGGGGTTTGTAGTCGAGGTTTAGTCCTAATTTTTATTTCATAAACAGAAGTGTTATATTCTAACCCCTAAATTTGACGATATCGTGAAATTTTCGAAAGAGAATAAAAAGTTTTTATTTTATGAAAAAATAAACTTTTTGTTAAGAATAGAATTCTATTTAGAGTGAATGTCTATCTGGTGGAGAGTTTACTTTGTGATTAAGTCATATTTCTCCTATAAATAGATGGGTCTTACCCCATTGTAAATCATCCCATATCAATAATTCTCTCTCTTTCTCTGCAATATTGCTCTTGTTCTTTTATTATTTCATAACACGTTATCAGCACGAGACTCTAACCAATTGAGTAGAAGCTTTGAGATTGATCATAATAATTGTCAATTGTTCTATGAACTTCCTTCATGATAAAATTCTGGATTTAAGGTAAGTATTTTACTTTTCTCTTTCAAATTCTTTTATTCTATACTTTAATTTTATATACAAGGAAAGACAACAAAGTTTGATTATAACTCTAATGGAATTTAAGAAATTACACCCACATGAAGTGATAAAATTTCTATATCTTGCCATGATCAAATTCATGTATAATTGTGGGCAAAGAATTGAAAACACGTCCCATTGAATTTGCTCCATTCTCATTCCCTTTAGAGAATGTGATAGTAGTATGTAATAAGTCTAAAAGAAGACAAAATTATTACCATGAATAATCAATGGATATGGACGTGGCAATAAACGAAATATAATCGTCATCATTTGTGGTAATGAGAACAATAAGGATTCTCAAAATAATCCCACACTTTGTGAAAATATTTGTCATCGATTTGACATGAGATTTTATAAAGCACATACAGATGACTATGGTCCATTCATGATGTGAATGAGAAAATATCTTATTTGTGAATATATATTCGATTTTAGAAGAATATAAATGTGCTAGTGGTAGTGATTACACCACACTCACCTCTAAAAGGAGGTTTGAGATGATATAAGCAATAATATCATTATTATGGCATAAATGATCATTGGTCACGTACCTATTGTACGCCACAATATTTTGGTAATGTCATTATTAAAAGTCAACGATAATGCAAGAAACAGATCTTGCATATTATTTTGACCATGGCCATAATGATATAACTTTCTCTTTAAAAGAGATATTCTCCACATGAATGATGATGAATCTGTCGTAGTGCAAAATTAATTGAGAGCTCTGGAAGAGCCAATTATTTCTATTTTGGAGAAACACAATTGGTTACCAATAAGGTATTGTGTTGTAGTAAGTTTCAAAGAAACTTATGCAGTTTCCAAAGTATATGCGAAAGCGGTTGATTATATTGAGACTACAAATAAAGAAAAGATTTAATATCTTTTATTACTACATCTTGTAGTGGGGTAATATGTATATGAAAAGCTACCCGCTTTACTCTCCAATTTGTACTGCATAAACAAAAGAATATCACAATTAAGTGAATATTTATTGATATAAAACTCATATCATAATAAACTTGGAGTTTATTTATAATTGCACACATCATGGTGTAAATCTGAAATTTATCAATATTGATAATTTATCCAGTTGCCATAATTGGTTTTGCCATATCAATTTAAGCATGATGTGCAAAAAATGAAAGAGAATTCACATGGGTAAATATTAAAGAACTAGAAAGTTCTTTACGAATTCTATTACATTGTTTGTTCTCATTAACTAATTGACCAACTAAAATTGGGATTGAATCCCATGAATGCTGGAAATATCAAAGGTGAATATGGGCCCATTCACCTGCCATGTATACCACATAAGATGCATCTATGAGATGGTTACATGTGCAATTATTATTAACCTACAACCTGACCGGTGTGTGCGAGGTAACTTGCTCATTAATTTAATTCGAGCATAATTTCCAGATTTCCTATTCAAGAAGTTCATCTTGATAAGTTGGTTTACATCACAGCTGGTTTAGCAAAATGATTTATTGAGTGCCTCCACTTAATAGCTAAACTATTGCTTATGAGAACAAAGTTATCTATATCAGTTTGATATAGGTTATATACGAAAATATATTATTTTCTCCCCTCACAAGTGGTTCAGGGTCAAGAACCAAATAATTCCATCTTATTATTATTGATGTGTGGTGTATATTTTGATTAACACCATAACACACAAATATGAGTTCTCAAAGTTGAGGAAACAAGTTAGTTTTTCTAACATGAGGGGAGATAAGATACAACAGTTGAGAAAATGTTACGAGGAATGAATTATCATTTTTGCATCTAGATCCTCGAATAAAATAATATGAACTAGAAGTTCATAAAAGGATAATTCATGTGCAATTTATAGCAAAGCATGCCAAACGCATTTGCTGACCCAAATAAAGTAACTATATTCTCATTGCAAATGCTCCTATTAAGTCCTAGAAGGACAAAGTCTATGATAAGCTTAAAGCGTATAGACAAATCAGTTTCAAATAAAAGAAGATGAGGAAATGATCAAAATGATCATAATAAAGGAGGCAAGTGATCTGGAAGATCACATGACATAACACTTCATAATATCTCATGAGAGATTCAGGTACCTGAATATATGAATAAAGAGATTTCTATGTTATGTCATTATGAAAATACATTGAAACTGATATAAAATCTTTGTCGACGTCAACCTTCAAGAAGCTAGTGTACAAGATCGGGATGCGAAGGCTTAAGGATGTGAATTGATGCTCTCATCAGGGGGAGTTAATGCGCATTGCACTCTTTTTCCCTTACAAGGTTTTGTCCCACTGGGTTTTTCTTGCGAGGTTTTTAACGAGGCAACCAAAAGGCGTATTATTAGATATGTGTACTCTTTTTCCTTTTCTAGATTTTTTTTCCCATTGGGTTTTATTTTAGTTAAAGTTTTAATGAGGCACATTACTTATTGAGTAGACATTCAAGGGGGAGTGTTAAGAATAGAATTTTACTTGGAGTGAATGTCTATCTTGTGGCGAGTTTTACTTTGTGACTAAGTCATAATTTCTCCTATAAATAGAGGGCTCTTACCCCATTGTAAATCATCCCATATCAATAATTCTCTCTCTCTCTCTTTCTCTGCAATATTGCTCTTGTTCTTTATTATTTCATAACACTTTTGTCATTCTACTATTTCTTGGAATCTGTTTTTTTTTGTTTTTAACAATGGATTTTTACATATCTATGCCATTTATGAAACCTTATTACCAAAAATATTCATAATTTGTTATTTACCCGTGTAGTCCACACTTTGTCTACAAAATATATACCAATCCAATTATAGGCAGATTTTGCCATAAAAACGCGCTAAAAATAAGGCACCAGATCTGCGTATTGAATTTTGAAACGAAAGGATATCATATTGCTGCGTAATTCTCTCTTTCCTCAACGGAAACAGATCTGTCTTCTCTCACTCTATTACAATTCCGAAAAAACGCAAGTTACTGAAGCTCCAGTAATCATATTGTTTCTAGGAATTCAACAACGCAATACAAATTGTAGAATACAAAATTATTTTTCGTCGATATCAGTGCTCAAATTATCGAAATCACATTTGTTCTTCGTCTTTTTCTCTATCAACTACACTAAATCATGTCAAAAAATTCAAAGTTAAAAAAATCTATTCTTCCATATATTTTTCACCATTGATAGCCATTAAAAAACTTGAAAAATTTTAAATTCAAATTCGGATTTTTAAAAATCATTATTTATTTGGATTGGGTGTCGTTGTAAATAATTCGAAATATGTTTAGGAGTTTATATCTCAATTTTGAGGGGTTTTGGTGAAGAATAGACTTGGTTTTGACTGAATTTCAGATTGAAACTCGTCGAAGAAGAAGAAGAAGAAGAAGAAGAAGAAGAAGAAGAAGAAGAAGAAGAAGAAGAAGACATATTTCCAGAATTGTAGTTAAATTGTAGATAAATTATAATTGTACATAAATTGTAGATTGGGAAGACTAAAACTTCTACAAGTCTTCTACAATTATGTCGAAAATGCTAATTATACTACAATTGAAATGGGAATTGAGATATTAAAATTTAATGTATTTAGTTTGTAGATATCTTGTAGATATAATTTCTATAAATAAACTACAAATCAATTTAAGTATTGTATAAAGTTGTATTGTTTATAAGAGTATGCACAAAAGTACTACATTTAAACTATAATTAAACTACAATCCTGTGTCAAAAAAAATGTTGACAATAAAATTTGCTCTTCATCTACAAAATTTCTACACAAAAACTACAAATAAACTACAATTGCAGCCACACTGTCAACTTTATTGTCTTCCACGAGAAAATCATTTCCTTTACAAAGTGCACAACCCAACTACTCATTCAATCGGCCATTATGTAAATTAGTCAAAGAAATTGAAGTTGTCGATGATGAGGTGAAAAGTAGAGGAAGAGAGGAATATTAGTAGAAGAGATTCAGACACGGAATATTTACAAAAAATTAAAGGTAAATCGTGGGGGGGGGGAGGAAATTAATTGAAGGTAAATCGTGGGGGTGTGGGGGTGGGAGGAGAAAGAGGCGGGTAAACAAAAAAAAGTGAATATGTGATCCTAAAATCACGCCTAGAATAAATGAAGCAATAATTATACCCTTAATTTGAATTATGGTATATAAATGATAATTTGGCATGCTTAAATGTAATAAATACAAACCTTCAACATTGAGGGTAATAAGGTTTCATATATGGTATAGGTATGTAAAAATCCCTTTTAACAACTCATCATCAAATAAATGGGATGAACCTAAGTTAATATCTATGTGAGTACTATTATTATCTCTCTCTTCACTTTTAAAACCTTTTTAATTTTTTTAAGACATATCACCTGATTTTTTTCAAAAGAATACCCAGCTGATGGTCTTTTCATTATTGGACAACTATTGAGAAATAAGGGCATTGGCCTTTCACATTTTTATTATAGCTTAGGATTGATCTAATTCAATATTGATTCATGCACCTCTTTAGAAGATGACTTAATAGCCTGTTTGGCCAAGCGTCTTTTTAGTCAAAAGTTTATTTTTTCTTTTTTTCTTTTTTGGCCAAAAGTACTTTTGGCCAAAAATTGAAACCTTTGATCAAGTTTTTGGAAGGAAAAAAGTGATTTTGAAGAGAAGCAGAAGCAGAGAAAAGTAGCTTCTCTTCAAAAGCACTTTTGAGAAAGCAGTTTTTTAAAGCTTGGCCAAACACTAATTGCTGCTTAGAAGTGCTTTTCAAACTAATTAATCAAATACAAACTGCTTATCACCAAAAATATTTTTAAAAAAAATGCACTTCTCAAAATAAGCTGATTTTTACAGCTTGATCAAACGGGCTATTAGTACACCCAACACTTTGATAAGTTAAATGTTCTTGGTATGTGTGATGAAATACTACCTTTGATTTATTTGATATTGATTTTTGACTCATTTTTCACAAAATTAGAATGTCCTCAATTTTGAAATATCCAGTCTTGCTAATTTAACTACGTATTTTCATGAATATTTTTATGACAAGAAAACAGGAATCCTAGTCATGAGAGAGCAAGCGAAATGGATGAAAATAATATACACCAAAGATATTATCTATAAGGAAGTATTTAGTCAGATACACTTCATTTCTTTTTTGTACCTCATAAAATCCAAATATATAAGAAGTCACATGTATCTAATTAAAATATGCAATATCCCATCAGCTTGACCTTGACAATAGTTTCTCATACGACATCCACATGTATAGTTATTTACTATTGTATGGGCTATAATTTGATCTCATAATAATTAATTAGATTAATTATTTCTCTCAACTGATATAAACATAACAAACGGCGAGACCGTCCCGACCAAGAGTACTACTCGCATCCGCCTAGAAGTTTTGGCAGGGGTCAATGCTTTTCGAGTACGCTCGAAATAATCTCCTGACACAGGCCTGATCTCCAAGAAAGTCAACTGGTACAATAAATACCTATAAATAAAGAGGCATGTATCAGAAAAGGGGTTCCACTCTCTCCCCATAGGGGCTCTAAAAATACATAGTACAACGCAGAGTGAGAACCCAATACCAAAAATACAGAATAACGGTAGATCCACAAAAACATGATTGTAAAGATCTGAATCTCTCCATGGAGAGGCAGATTACTCCATTATCATGAATAAAGATCACTAACATCTTCTGATGTCCACACATATGTTCCCATTATCTTTTCCCTTATCAAATTTTAGATATGTTACGACTTGCTATGATTGGCCCTTTATTTTTAATAATTATTTTGAATTCATAAATGCTTGTAAACATTTTGAGTCGAACAATTTGGCACCGTCTGTGGGGATTCATAGCAAGACCGCGTAGCCTTTCCTGAAGTCAAATGCAAAGGAAAAACGAGGAACGAAGGGCTGCGAACCCGATGAGAGCAACCCTGATTCATCCCGTCAATACTCGGTCTATGAACCCTCGACTTAAAAGAATCAAAAAAGTTCAACTACGGTTGAACTTGAACTCAGGCCACGAGCCTTCGCCACATTAATTCAACGACAGTTGAAGTAAACCTCTGGCTATGAGCCCTCGACTCAAAAGAATCAATAAAGTTCAACTACGGTTGAACTGGGACTTAGGCCACGAGACTTCGCCACATTAATTCAATGACAATTGAAGTAAAACTAGGGCTATGAGCCCTCGACTCAAAAAAATCAACAAAGTTTGACTACGGATGAACTGAGACTTAGGCCACGAGCCTTCGCCACATTAATTCAACAATAGTTGAAGTAAAACTCAGGCTATGAGCCCTCGACTCAAAAGAAACAACAAAGTTCAACTACGTTTGAATTGGGACTCAGGCCACGAGCCTTCGCCACATTAATTCAACGACAGTTAAATTAACACTCTGTCTACCAGCCCTCGACTGAAAAGAATCAACAAAGTTTAACTACGGTTGAACCGGGACTCAGGCCATGAGCCTTCGCCATATTAATCCAACTTCAGTTGAATCAACACTCGGGCTACGAGCCCTCGACTCAAAAGAATCAATAAATTTCAACTACGGTTGAACTAGGACTCAGGCTATCAGCCTTCGCCATGTAATTCAACGACAGTTGAAATAATACTCGGGCTAGGATCCCTCGACTTAAAATAAATCAAAAAAAAGCTCAACTACGGTTGAACTGGGACACAGGCCACAAGCCTTCGCCAACTCAATTCATCATCAGTTGAAGTGAAATTCGGGTTATGAGCCCTCGACTCAAAAGAATCAATAAGTTCAACTACAATTGAACTGAGACTCAGGCCATGAGCCTTCGCCATGTTAATTCAACGTCAGTTGAAGTAATACTCGGGCTATGAGCCCTCGACTCAAAATAATCAACATAAGTTCAACTACGGTTGAACAGAGACTCAGGCCACGAGCCTTCGCCAACTCAATTCAATGACAGTTGAAGTAAAATTCGGGCTATGAGCCCTCGACCCGGAACAATAAATGACTGTACTGAGGGAAAAAGTAAGTAGGGCGAGCAATAAGGAAGCAACGAAAAAAGGGGGAATCCCCCTCCCCCCCCCCTCCACAATTAAAAGAGACGGACACGGGCCATACCCGTCCTCCCCAGTACAAATATTGTCCGAAACAAACCACAACAATAAATAATTAGAAAAAGAGAAGGGAAGAAACATAGCCACACACGGAAACAACCAACAAGAAAATCATCAACTAATCATCAATCACTGGGGATTACTAGTACCTTCGTCCGCGCCAGTCCCGCTGCCGCCTGCCCGCGCTACTCCACCACTAGTTCAGCCTTCGCCGGCACCCGCGGCGCCCATGTCATTCCCAGCTCCAGCCAAACTCCCACTAGGGACATCATCGATACCGGGCTTCGCAGCGTCAATGCCGCATTCCTCGCAAGCTTCTCGTGCCCTCTGGCGCGCCCCTTCGAAGATCGCTTCGGAGATAATACCAGCCTCGAACATATGCTTATATATATCCTGCTGAGCCTCGGAATAAACCCAAGCTTCATAGAAGCTACCCATAAATGCAGACTATTCCTAAATGCACTGGTTCTTCTCTTCCAGGAGTGCAATTTGCCCCGCGGCATCCTAAGCGTTCTGCTCCAGAACCCTGATCCGCTCCTCAAGGTCACTCTCCCTGAAAACGACGGCGGCCCTCACCAACAACAATTGGGAATTATTGACACAGGTGACCCCTTCGAGCTCGTCCGTCCGGGCGGAGGCCTCGGCCAGCTTGAGCTTCAGGTCGGCTACCTCCCCCTCTAGCGCGGCGACCTTCCTGCTCCATTCCGAAGTGACCTCCGTCACCCTGGTCAGACATAAGCATTTGCACTCCAACGATGCCCTCCGTCCAGCCTCAAGATCATCGCTCATCTGACGCAGCCGATCTTCCAAGGCCTCGACACGACCGAGCGCCTGGCTCCTCTGCAGCTCTTTCCGCGCCAGCTCTCCAACCAGCACCTGATTTCGGGGATCAACCCTTATACGCTCGTTAAGCTCCCTATATCGGTTTCGATACCGGTGACACCTCTCGAGAACCCGTATAAGTACCCAGACCGAACATTGGCCTGACGAAGGCTCTCCACCTGCAAAAAAACACCTGCAAAACAAAGCGAAATGAGCAAACGAGTTAGATATAGAAGCCCATGAGAAAATAGGAAACAAGGAGCTCGTAAATAATAAATAGCCTAGAGCACATACCCTCTTTCCCAGTGACGCCACCTTATTCATTAAACCCACAGCCGTCACCCCTCTTAGCGACTCGTTCTCAACTGAAGAACACAACTGGCCCAGCAGCGGCAACAGAGCAGACTCCCTTAGCAACAGATTCTCATTCACGGGAATCTCAATTACACGCGGCCTCCCGTCCGGGTGGACCGTCGCGTTTGTGACCCCATCATGAAATATACGGACGTCCTCAGAGTCCAAATCAGAATCGGACGGGGACCCCTCTCCCGCCGCCGCCACCTCCGTCGAAGGAGTATTCGAGTCGCCAATGTCCACAATCACCCGAGAGGGCTCTCCCACCTCAAACCTATTAGTAGAGTATTGAGCGGTAGGGGCAGCACTTTCCTCTCGCTCCTCTCGAGCCTGAGATACATCTGGCCTGCCTCCTGGAATGTGTGCCGCATCAATGTCCTCCCGCGCCCCAGAAGATGGGTAAGGAGTCCACATTTATTACATCATTAGCAGCGGGCTGAGCCGCTGAGGGGGCCCAAGGGGGAAAGACTCTACGCCTAATTAAAGGCCTCTCCTCCTCATCACGAGAGGGCGATGCCTCCCGGTGGGCGAACTGCTCCTGACAGATCCCCACCATCAAGTAAAGGGCGCACGGGAGATGGCGGTGCGGAAGATTCGACTGAGGCGGCCCTAAGCACCTAGTCGGCCGCCAACGCAACAAAGAACCTGACAATCGCACCAGGCCGCCAAAATACCAACTGGGGAGCCTTGCCGTGGTATACCCTCCCTGCAAATATGGAATTGGGTCAGTCCCAAGTCACGGCAATGACTAAAATTAGACACGCTCGAAGAAAGCAAAAACCTTACCAACAGCCGGCCCTTGGCCGTATCTCCTCCAGATAGATGACCACGAACGGATCCCCTTGATATGCGGAAGGATAACTTCAAGCCATCCGCGCAGACTAGTGAATAAAGGCGGGGGCGACCTGTTGGCTACAGAAACAATAACAAAACAATGACTATTCAAAAAAAATGAAGAAGGAGAGCAAATCCGACCCCGCCAAAGAAGTAAACTGGAAATTACGACTATGATTCCAAGTCTCTGGAAACCTTGGAGAGGGCTCCACCAAATGACCGGTCCTGATGTAGAAAAATCGTTCAAATTGACAAGACTCGACCTTGTCGTCCAGAGCGGTCACCAAGCCCTACGACCCGCACGGGACCATCCGGATCATACTCCACCGAACTCGTTGAGGGGCGTATAGAGTGAGTACGTGCTACAGCGTGACAGTCCGGCCTGACATCTCCGAGAACTTCAGCAGCATAGCCAAAAGCTTGTACAAAGATGGGGTAAGTTGCCCCGGACACACGTTATAATAGCGGCAGAAATCGACTACCAGG
The DNA here is from genome assembly GCA_032618575.1 of Nicotiana noctiflora. Lineage (NCBI taxonomy): Eukaryota > Viridiplantae > Streptophyta > Magnoliopsida > Solanales > Solanaceae > Nicotiana > Nicotiana noctiflora. The sequence continues at coordinate 23,542 of JASVEL010013519.1, read as the reverse complement.
TTGAGGAGTGGTACCCTGAACCCCATCCTGAGGGGATAAGAATAGAATACGCAATACTCGACATGATCGGTGTGGAACCGTTCCTCCGGCCGGGCCAGCACAACATCGGCATGAGAAGGGATGAGCCCTTGTTCGCTTAACAGGGTCAAACCCACTTCCCCCACTAGGTCATCTCCTCCATTTGCGTGAAGTCCACCGCCAAGTTTCTCGTTGCCGGGAGTATCTCATCTACTGAGGGTATTCTCTCAGTTTCATTCCGACCACCACACGCAAGTACTGGAGAAAATACTTCGATCGCCGGAGGACCAACCGGTACCAACGTCGGAAGACCATCGCAAGAAGAAGAGCCAGCCATTGATTCAGGTCACTAGAAAGACTGGGGGGAATGATGAAGCCAACTGAGAACGAATGACAAATGTTTCGCAGAAAGAATAGAATTCTTTAAGAATTCGCCAAAGATGAGAGCTACTAGTAAACCAAAGAGTGTTGGATGTCAAACATCTCAAACCTTCTTATAGGCAATTGAATCAAACCTCAGGAAATCGATAGGCGCCATTAAATGCGCATCCCAACCATCAGAAAATGGTTCAGTTTCACCAAAACCGTCACCACCATGATTGATACTGGCGAGTATACGTTGAAATCACGGCTACCACCTCGAATATCTCGAACATGTAGACGCCCTATCGGCCGAGGCAACCACACCCAGCGTCCCAGACTCGCACGGACGAAACATATCCTAATATGATTACAGCGTACCAACCTGTCACGACCCAAACTGGAGGACCATGACTAGCACCCGACCATACTTGCCGAGCACCAACGTACATTTTATCTAACCTTCTTTATTATATTTTAGGGTTGACGAGACCAATATAAAAGGTAGACATGGATCATGAACAACCAACAATAAAATATGATTGCATGAACCTACATAACATGGGATGACCGGACAATCAAGAAACTATATACATATGGTACAAGCTACCACGCTAAAATGAAAGACTATACAACAAAAACCAGCCGACAAGGCATACCAAACTATACATGAGTCGACACTTGTCTATGAGCCTCTAAAGGAACATAAGTGCTGCAACATAGCCGGAACAGGGCCCCGACATACCCATAATGTCTATAACAAAAATGCATACCAAGACCAAGGCAAGTCCGAGAAGGGATTTCGCCAATCACCGCCGAACTGGACAACCTACTGTGATGGTGGAGCTGCACCTGCTTGTCTATCAGGACCTGCAGCACGACATGCAGCGTCCACAAACAAAAGGACGTCAGTACGAATAAAGTACTGAGTATGTAAGGCAGAGAATCATAAATACGAACAATAATGTAAGCAGGGATAGAGGATATACAACCTGTAACATCTGAGTACCTTTGAGGGCTACTGACATGAAATGCATGATACATATGTATAAATACATAATCTTTTAAAACTTACGCCTCTTTGGGCATCATCATCATCATATCGTACCCGGCCGTAATAGGCTCAGTAAAAATATACCCGGCCATTATAAGGCTCGGTAGAATCGTACCCGACCACGTGGAGCTCCGTAAAACCCAACTGATCAGTGGTTGCACAATAGGTTCCGTACCCGGCCGACTATAGCGCGGCTTGGTAGAGTAAAATAGATACATATATATAATGCATGTTCGACTCCTGGAAACACCTTGTAGACCTTTCGGAGTGACGTAAGGTCGGTATCCTATGTACAACTTATTAGGACTAACTCTTCACTATGAACCTTATAGGAATCAGGAAGTCCAACAAGATTGAAAACATAATAATAAGAGAAGCAACATCAACATCAATCGTTCCATAAGAGGGGAAACAATGTAAGTACTGCTTAGCTTCTAAGAATAGAGTATCTTTGGAAGCTCGTTCATTATATTATGTTAATCGAAGTCGTGCAAAAGAAGGAAAGGGACAGCCACACATACCTTGTATATACTGCCACAACCTCAAGCTATGCAAACGTCACGACTCCTTAGTCTACAATAGGAGAAATGACATTATCGTTAACGTTTAAGCGTCGCAACTATTATGTACCAATCACATCCTATTTTGTGATGAAACGGACAGCACCTCCCCTATATATATGACTTCACACCATTCAAAACAATCACCAAACAGCCTAAACAACATCAATAATAAACATATCGAGCCTCCCAAAACAGTCCACACACAACCTAATCACATCATACATATGACGGCCACTATAGTCGTATCAAACGACCCAAAAATATTACGAAGAACTAGCAGACCACAACCCAACATATATATGGTGTTTTCCACACTCTGACTCCTCCAAAACTCCACAAAACAGTAATATAAAACGCAGCCCAACAGCAACACAAAACAGTCCACAAAACAGTCCGCTACAAGTGAATGACTTGAACTCACGGCTTCCGATCACCGTCCCGTGAGTTCTTACATGTATATAACGAATTACCATGAATTCACAGCAGAACTTGTCACGACCCGGATTTCCCACCATCGGGGTCATGATGGCGCCTAATAAATGGAAGCTAGGCAAGCCAAATATTAATTACACCTCCATTAATTACCAAATTCTTATTAAGACTTATTATTAAAAACATATAATTTACAGCGGAATAATCAAAATTAGCGGAAGACTTAGTCAAATATGATAAAGAAAACCCAACCATGATACACTACCCAAGACTGGTGTCACAATACTCACGAACTTCTAAGAATAATACACATAATTTGTCTAAAAGAAAATACAAGCTGTTTATCTCGATTACATGAGATAACAGAATGAAAAACATAGATAGAAGAGACAACGGGTCCTGCAGACGCCTGCAAGGCTACCTCGTAATCTCAATAGTCGGAAAATCCACAAGTCGCTACTGCCGCTGCTGCTGTCCGTAACCTGTATCTGCGCAAAAAGGAGCGCAGAGTGTAGTATCAGCACAACCGACCCCATGTGCTGGTAAGTGCCTGGCCTATCCCGACGAACTAGTGACAAGCCTAGGGCCAGTCACCCACATAAACCTGTACAGTTGCAATATATATATATATATATATATATATATATATATATAATACATTTATAAGGAAAGACTCTGCTCTGAAATAACGGTCAATAACTCATGATATCCAGAATAATCTAATCAACAGAATAAATCTTACTTTCATGTCTCAATTTCTTTCTCATTTCATATCTCGTGGTAGGCGTACCACCCGCTCCCAACTATCACAGTAATTATATCTTGTGGTAGGCGTACCACCCGCTCCCAAATATATCAGTAGGCTACCGGCAACTATGGCCAATGCCAAGATTTAAATCACTTTGTGGTCGGCGAGCCACACGATCTCATTTCTTATTATATAAGTGGTCGGCGCGCCACACGATCCCAATTCATAAATATATAAGTGGTCGGCGCGCCACACGATCCCAATTCATAAATATATATATTACCGGCATTTAGCCAATAATCTCTATATCAACAATATTTATAATTACCGGTTTTAAACCAATAATTGATAATAATTTCAATAATTTATCTTCATTACCGGTATAACACCAATAACTCTTAATCAACAATTTATTCATAACTAAATTCCTATTCCTTCAAGCTAGGATAGAACAAACACTTACCTCGAAAGTTTACGAACGATTCAATCCGTAGCAATGCCTTTTCCTTTTGAATTTGACTCCAATCCAATCGTATCTATACACAATTGATTTAATATCATCAATTCTACTTAACAAACTAGTTCATATTGCTAAATATGGTTTTTACAACATTCATCCCGGAATAGTAAAAATCGACCACCGGGCCCATATAATCGAAACTCAAGTTTCGAACCAAAATAAGTTCACCCAATCCTCCATGAGTTCAAATATACAATTTGTTCTTAAGTTCGACTCCAAAACGAGGTCTAGATCGCAATTCTTTGAAAGCCCTAACTATACCCATTTCTCAAATTTTTCAACCAATTTACACATGTTTAAGCCTAAGAATTTGATTGATGTTGATGAAAAATGAAGAAGACGAGTTAAATAATACTTACCCAATGAACTTTGATGAAGAAATACCTCAAAGATCGCCTAAGAGCTGTGGAGAAGAAAGGATTTTGTGAAAATGGGATAAAATCCCGTAAGTGTTCTGTTTTGGGTATTAATTCACTCGGCGGAAATTTACCCTTCGCGTTCGCGTGCACTGTGTCGCGTTCGCGAAGGGTTGGACAGAAATGGGCATCGCGTTCGCGTGGACACAGTCGCGAACGCGTAGAAGAAAATCTGGGGATTGCAATTTGGCCTACGCGAACGCGTGGTGCCGTACGCGAACGCGTAGAAGAGGCAGGCCAGGCTCCGCGAACGCGGGAGCCTGCACGCGAACGCGTAGAGGAAAAAGGCTGGGGTCCATGTTGTTGTACGCGAACACGATCCTAAGGACGCGAACGCGTAGAAAGGGAAAGAGAAGCCTTCGCGAACGCGACCAGGTGGACGCGAACGCGAAGAAGGAATGTCTGCTGCAGATTTTCTGCAGTTTTTCCAAGTCTAAAAACCACCCCGATGTCTATCCGAAACTCACCCGAGCCCTCGAGGCTCCAAACCAAATATGTACACTAACTCAATAACATCATATGAACTTGCTCGAGCGATCAAACCGCCGAAATAACATCAAAATCAATAAATTGAGCCTTAAAACTCAAGAATTCTTTCAATTTCCAAAACATCCAATTTAAGGCCGAAACACGTCAAACGACGTCCGTTTTCAACCAAACTTTACACGAAGCGCTTAACCAACATATATAACCTGTACCAGGCATCGGAACCAAAATACGAGCCCGATAACAGTGCTTTTTAATAAAAATTTAGTTTCATTTTCCTTACACATTTTCAGAAAATAATTTAACGGAAAAATTCTTTTACCGGGGTTCTAGACCTCGGATTTCAATTCCGGGCATACGCCCAAGTTCCATATTTTTCTACGGATTTTCTGAGACCGTCAAATCACGGATCCGGGTCCGTTTACCAAAAATGTTGACCAAAGTCAACCATATCAATATTAATATCAAAATTCTTCAACTTTTTCACATATTTTACATATTTCAACATAAATATTTTCCAGCTTTGTGCCCGGACTGTGCACGCAAATTGAGGCAACTATAAATGAGGTTTTCAAGACCTCAAAAACTCGGAATGATTAATAAAACAAGTGATGACCCTTTGGGTCGTCACAATCTCCACCTCTAAAACAACCGTTCGTCCTCGAACGGACAAAAGAAAGAAGTACCTGAGTCAGGAAACAAATGTGGGTAGCGGCTCCGCATATCAGACTCGGACTCCCGGGTCGATGCCTCGGAGACCGACCTCTCCACTGAACACGCACAGAAGGATAACTCTTCGACCTCAATCGTCGAACCCGCCGGTCTAGAATGGCCACCCGCTCCTCCTCGTAAGATAGATCATTGTCCAATTGGACAGAATGCCGAAGTCTAACACATGTGTGGGATCGCCGTGGTATCTCCGAAGCATAGATACGTGAAAACTGGATGCACGGGTGATAAGCTAGGCGGCAAAGCTAATCTGTAAGACACCCCTCCCACTCTGTCTAGAATCTCAAATGGACCAATATACCTAAGGCTGAGCTTGCCCTTCTTCCCAAACCTCATCACACCCTTCATAGGCGACACTCGGAGCAATACTCGTTCGCCAACCATGAAATCTACATCTCGAACCTTACGATCCGCACAAGTCTTCTGCCTGGACTGAGCTGAACGCAATCTCTCCTGGATAGTCTTGACCTTATCCAAGGCCTCTCGAACTAAGTCTGTACCCAACAACCGAGCCTCTCCAGCTCAAACCATCCGACTGGAGATCGACATCGCCTACCATACAACGCCTCATACGGGGCCATCTGGATGCTGGTCTGGTAGCTGTTATTGTAGGCGAACTCTGCTAATGGCAGAAACTGGTCCTACGAGCCTCCAAAATCAATGACACAGGCTCGAAGCATGTCCTCTAGAATCTAAATAGTCCTCTCGGACTGACCATATGTCTGAGGATGAAAAGATGTACTCAACTGAACCTGGGTGCCTAACTCCTGCTGGACCGCTCTCCAGAACCGCGAGGTAAACTGGGTACCCCGATCAGAGATAATAGATATCGGCACCCCAAGAAGTCGAACAATCTCCCTGCTGTAAATCTCTGCTTACCTCTCCGATGAGTAGGAGACAGATATTGGAATAAAGTGTGCTGACTTGGTCAGCTTATCAACAATGACCCAAATAGCATCAAATTTCCTCCGAGTCAAAGGAAGTTCAGTAACGAAATCCATAGTGATCCGCTCCCATTTCCACTCGGGAATTTCAATCCTCTGGAATACACCACCAGGTCTCTGGTGCTCATATTTTACCTGCTGACAATTTAGACACCGAGCGACATACGCAACGATATCTTTCTTCATTCTGCGCCACTAATAGTGATGTCGTAAGTCCTGGTACATCTTCGCGGCGCCTGGTGAATAGAATACCGCGAACTGTGGGCCTCCGCTAAGATTAACTCTCGAATCCCTTCGACATTGGGCACACAAACTCGACCCTGCAATTTCAATACCCCATCATCATCTAGATTTACCTGTGTGGCACCTCCCCGCTGTACCGTATCTCTCAACTCACGCAAATGAGGATCATCAAATTGCCTCTCACGGATACGCTCTAATAAAGAAGAACGAGCGACCGTGCAGGCTAACACCCTGCTAGGCTCAGAAATGTCCAATCTCACGAACCGGTTGGCTAACGCCTGGACGTCTAGAGCTAATGGTCTCTGACCGACCGGAATATATGCAAGACTACCCATGCTGGCAGACTTTCTACTCAATGCATCGGCCACCACATTGGCCTTACCTGGGTGATATAAAAAAGTAACATCATAGTCTTTTAGCAACTCTAGCCACCTTCTCTACCTCATATTCAACTTTTTCTGCTTAAACAAATACCGAAGACTCTTATGATCGGTGTATACTTCACATGCTACACCATACAAATAATGCCTCAAGATCTTCAATGCGTGAATAATCGCCGCCAATTCTAGATCATGCACTGGATAGTTCTTCTCATGAATCTTCAATTGCCTCGAAGCATAGGCAATAACCTTGCCATCCTGCATTAACACTGCACCAAGCCCAATACGAGAAGCATCACAATAAACAGTATAAGGTCCCGTACCTGTGGGTAAAACCAATACTGGTGCTGTGGTCAAGGTTGTCTTGAGCTTTTGAAAGCTCGCCTCACATTCATCGGACCATTCAAATTGAACACCCTTCTGGGTCAATCTGGTCAGTGGGGTTGCAATAGACGAAAATCCTTCTACAAATCGGCGATAATAACCCGCTAACCCCAAGAAACTCCAAATATCTGTGGCTGATATCGGTCTAGGCCAGTTCTTGACTGCCTCAATTTTCTTCGGATCAACCTGAATACCTGCTGCCGTCACAATATGACCCAGGAATGCAACTGAACTTAGCCAAAATTCACACTTTGAAAATTTTGCATATAGCCGGCTATCTCTCAGAGTCTGTAAGGCCACTCTGAGATGTTGCGCATGCTCCTCCTGACTACGGGAATATATTAATATGTCATCAATGAAGACTATTACAAACAAGTCTAAATAAGGCCGGAACACCCGATTCATTAATTCCATAAAAGTTGCTGGAGCATTTGTCAACCCAAAAGACATGACCAGAAATTCATAATGTCCATACCGAGTGCGGAACGCTGTCTTAGGGACATCGGATGCCCTAATCTTCAGCTGATGATAGCCAGATCTCAAATCTATCTTTGAAAATACCTTGGCACCCTGAAGCCGGTCAAATAAATCATCAATTCGCGGAAGTGGATATTTATTTTTGATAGTCACCTTGTTTAACTGTCGATAGTCAATGCACATTCTCATCGAACCATCTTTCTTCTTTACAAATAATACTGGTGCACCCCACGGCGAAACACTAGGTCTAATGAAACCCTTTTCAAGTAAATCCTGCAATTGTTCCTTCAATTCTTTTAACTCTGGCGGAGCCATACGGTATGGGGGAATGGAAATGGGCTGAGTGCTTGGAGCCAAATCAATGCAAAAATCAATGTCCCTATCGGGCGGCATACCTGGTAAGTCTGAAGGAAATACTTCAGGAAATTCACGAACCACAGGCACAGAGTCAATAAAAGGAACCTCAGCACTAGAATCATGGACATAGGCCAAATAAGCCAAGCATCCCTTTCCAACCATACGCTGAGCCTTAACATAAGAAATAACATTTCGACTAGTATGATCTGTAATTCCTTTCCACTCTATACGAGGCGAATTCGGCAGAGCTAAAGTCACAGTCTTGGCATGGCAATCTAAAATAGCATGATATGGAGATAGCCAGTCCATGCCTAGTATAATATCAAAGTCCACCATATTTAGGAGTTATAAATCAGCACGGGTCTCGAGACCCTCAATTACTATAATACATGACCGACGAACTCGATCAACCACAATAGAATCGCCTACTGGTGTAGACACATGAACAGGAACACTCAGTGGATCACTGGGCTGAACCAAGTATGGTGCAAAATAGGAAGACACGTACGAATATGTAGACCTAGGGTCAAATAATGCGGATGCCTTTCTATCACAAACCAAAATAATACCTGTAATGACGGCATCGGAAGACTCAGCCTCTGGTCTGGCGGGAAGTGCATAACATCGGGGCTGTGCCCCACCACCCTGAGCAGTATCTCTAGGACGATCAGCTGCTGGCTGGTCTCTACCTCTATCGGTCCGAGCTCCACCTCTATGACCTCTACCTCCACCTCTATGTCCTCTACCTCCGCCTCTAGCCGGCTGGGCAGGCTGTGAGGGAACTGGGGCCTGAATCATGGCACGAGAACCCTGCTGGTGAGATCTGTTAGAAGCTCGAGGGCAATACTTTGCAATGTGCCTAAGATCACCGCACGTAAAACAAGCCCTCGGCTGCTGAAAATAGCGAAGTGGTGGTGCACCGATAGGCTGCTGATCAGAGTAGCGTGGCTGAGAATTACGATCACCTGAAGCATCATGAGAAACCTGAAGAGCTGACTGATAAGGCCTAGGAGGATGGCCTCTATCATAAAAATCTCTATCTCCGGACGAGGTACCACTGAATCTACCCGAATTACGAGATCTCTTATCTGATCCATGTCTCGCTCCCTGCGACAGAGCCATCTCGATCCGGCGGGCTGCATTAGCCGCCTCCTGAAAAGTGATTTCAGTTCCTGCCCCCATAGCCATCTGTAGCCGAATTGGCTGATTCAAGCCATCAATAAACCTCCTCACCCTCTCCCGATCTGTGGGAAGTATGATAATAGCATGACGAGCCAGGTCCACGAACCTAGTCTCGTACTGCATGAAATACATAGAACCCTGATGAAAACGCTCAAATTGTCTGCGCATAACCTCCCGCTGAGTTGCTGGAAGGAACTTCTCCAAGAATAATTCTGCAAACTGCTCCCAAGTCAAAGATGACGATCCCGCTGGCCTGGATAGACAATAATCTCTCCACCAAGTCTTGGCGGAACCAGATAACCAAAAAGTAGCGAAGTCCACACCATTAGTCTCCACAATACCCATAGTACGGAGAACTTCGTGGCAGCTGTATAGGAAATCCTGTGGATCCTCTGAAGGAGTGCCACTGAATGTGGTAGTGAACAGCTTGGTAAACCTGTCCAATCTCCATAACGCGTCAGCGGACATGGCTGCACCATCATTAGACGGAGTCGCAATAATAGGTCGAGCTGCCTCAACTGGCTGAATCACAGGAACCTGAGCCTGGGGAATTACTGGCTCCGGAGTGCGCGTAGCAGAAGTGTGATTACCTCCTCCAGCCTAAGAAGTGGCTGGTGCTACCGGTAATAAACCTGCTCTGGTGATATGATCCATAAAACCTGCTATCCGGACCAAAGCATCCCGAAGATCCGGTGAAAACAAAGCTCCTCCTGGGACCTGAGCTGGGCCTACTGGAGCTGCTGGGGTTGGAACTTCCTCCTCGATATGAACATGAGGTTCTGCCACTCGTGCTGCTGCTCGGGGCTGAGCTCTGCCCCTACCTTGTCCTCTAGGACGACCTCGACCTCGGCCTCTACCCCTAGCAGGAGCTGCCGCTGCTGGGACCTCGGGCTGCTGGTCGGTAGATGAGGATGCACGTGTCCTTACCATCTGCGGAAGAACAGAGTAGAAGTTCAATTAACATTTAAAAGATCAAGTCGCACGACCGGAAAGAATAAAGGGAATATTTTCCTAACTCCGTAGCCTCTGGAGGATAAATACAGACGTCTCCGTACCGATCCTTCAGATTCTACTAAGGTTGTTCGTGAGTTGTGAGACCTGTGCAACCTAGTGCTCCGATACCAACTTGTCACGACCCGGATTTCCCACCATCGGGGTCATGATGGCGCCTACTAAATGGAAGCTAGGCAAGCCAAATATTAATTACACCTCCATTAATTACCAAATTCTTATTAAGACTTATTATTAAAAACATATAATTTACAGCGGAATAATCAAAATTAGCGGAAGACTTAGTCAAATATGATAAAGAAAACCCAACCATGATACACTACCCAAGACTGGTGTCACAATACTCACGAACTTCTAAGAATAATACACATAATTTGTCTGAAAGAAAATACAAGATGTTTATCTCGATTACATGAGATAACAGAATGAAAAACATAGATAGAAGAGACAACGGGTCCTGCGGACGCCTGCAAGGCTACCTCGTAATCTCAATAGTCGGAAAATCCACAAGTCGCTACTGCCGCTGCTGCTGTCCGTAACCTGTATCTGCGCAAAAAGAGCGCAGAGTGTAGTATCAGCACAACCGACCCCATGTGCTGGTAAGTGCCTGGCCTATCCCAGCGAACTAGTGACAAGGCTAAGGCTAGTCACCCACATAAACCTGTACAGTTGCAATATATATATATATATATATATATATATATATATATAATACATTTATAAGGAAAGACTCTGCTCTGAAATAACAGTCAATAACTCGTGATATCCAGAATAATCTAATCAACAGAATAAATCTTACTTTCATGTCTCAATTCCTCTCTCATTTCATATCTCGTGGTAGGCGTACCACCCGCTCCCAACTATCACAGTAATTATATCTTGTGGTAGGCGTACCACCCGCTTCCAAATATATCAATAGGCTACCGGCAACTATGGCCAATGCCAAGATTTAAATCACTTCATGGTCGGCGTGCCACACGATCCCATTTCTTATTATATAAGTGGTCGGCGCGCCACACGATCCCAATTCATAAATATATAAGTGGTCGGCGCGCCACACGATCCCAATTCATAAATATATAAGTGGTCGACGCGCCACACGATCCCAATTCATAAATATATATATTACCGGCATTTAGCCAATAATCTCTATATCAACAATATTTATAATTACCGGTTTTAAACCAATAATTGATAATAATTTCAACAATTTATCTTCATTACCGGTATAACACCAATAACTCTTAATCAATAATTTATTCATAACTAAATTCCTATTCCTTCAAGCTAGGATAGAACAAACACTTACCTCGAAAGTTTACGAACGATTCAATCCGTAGCAATGCCTTTTCCTTTTGAATTTGACTCCAATCCAATCGTATCTATACACAATTGATTTAATATCATCAATTCTACTTAACAAACTAGTTCATATTGCTAAATATAGTTTTTACAACATTCTGCCCGGAATAGTAAAAATCGACCCCGGGCCCACATAATCGAAACTCAAGTTTCGAACCAAAATAAGTTCACCCAATCCTCCATGAGTTCAAATATACAATTTGTTCTTAAGTTCGACTCCAAAACGAGGTCTAGATCGCAATTCTATGAAAGCCCTAACTATACCCATTTCTCAAATTTTTCAACCAATTTACACATGTTTAAGCCTAAGAATTTGATTGATGTTGATGAAAAATGAAGAAGACGATATAAAAAATACTTACCCAATGAACTTTGATGAAGAAATGCCTCAAAGATCGCCTAAGAGCTGTGGAGAAGAAAGGATTTTGTGAAAATGGGATAAAATCCCGTAAGTGTTCTGTTTTGGGTATTAATTCACTGGGCGGAAATTTACCCTTGGCGTTCGCGTGCACTGTGTCGCGTTCGCGAAAGGTTGGACAGAAATGGGCATCGCGTTCGCGTGGACACAGTCGCGAACGCATAAAAGAAAATCTGGGGATTGCAGTTTGGCCTACACGAACGCGTGGTGCCATACGCGAACGCGTAGAAGAGGCAGGCCAGGCTCCGCGAACGCGGGAGCCTGCACGCGAACGCGTAGATGAAAAAGGCCGGGGTCTATGTTGTTGTACGCGAACGCGATCCTAAGGACGCGAACGCGTGGAAGGGGAAAGAGAAGCCTTCGCGAACGCGACCAGGTGGACGCGAACGCGAAGAAGAAATGTCTGCTGCAGATTTTCTGCAGTTTTTCCAAGTCTAAAAACCACCCCGATGCCTATCCGAAACTCACCCGACCCCTCGAGGCTCCAAACCAAATATGTACACTAACTCAATAACATCATACGAACTTGCTCGAGCGATTAAATCGCCGAAATAACATCATAATCAATGAATTGAGCCTTAAAACTCAAGAATTCTTTCAATTTTCAAAATTTCCAAAACATCCAATTTAAGGCCGAAACACGTCAAACGACGTCCGTTTTCAACCAAACTTTACAGGAAGCGCTTAACCAATATATATGACCTGTACCGGGCGTCGGAACCAAAATACGAGCCCGATAACAGTACTTTTTAATAAAAATTCAGTTTCATTTTCCTTAAACATTTTCAGAAAACAATTTAACAGAAAAATTCTTTTACCGAGTTCTAGACCTCGGATTTCATTTTCGGGCATACGCCCAAGTTCCATATATTTCTACGGATTTTCTGAGACCGTCAAATCACGGATCCGGGTCCGTTTACCAAAAATGTTGACCAAAGTCAACCATATCAATATTAATATCAAAATTCTTCAACCTTTTCACATATTTCACATATTTCAACATAAATATTTTCCAGCTTTGTGCCCGGACTGTGCACGCAAATCGAGGCAATTATAAATGAGGTTTTCAAGACCTCAAAAGCTCGGAATGATTAATAAAACAAGTGATGACCCTTTGGGTCGTCACAATAAATGTATGAAATATAGCAGTAAACTCACCTTAATTGTTGGATAACTCAGCCTTTAACTTGGTTCTTCAAACTCTAGTGTTTACCCCCAATTTGAACTTGAAAGAGAGGAAAAATCAATTAGGGTTTGTGGATAATTTTTGGGAGGAAGTTTGCAGGGTTTTAGGTCTGGTTATTTGTGAAATATAAAGAGGGATATATTGCAGAAGATAACCCTTTTAATGGGCTCCTTTTCTGACCCAAAATTTACTCTTTTGGGCCGACATTTAACCAAGTAGCTGTCCCACCTACTTGCACCTAGCAGCTTGTGCAGCCTCACGAAAATGTCTATATCTCTCTATTCCAATGTTGTATTGATAAACCGTTTAATGCATTAGAAACTAGACACATATATCTTCAATTTGGTGGGTAGATCACCCCGTAATTCCAAGTATATTGGGAGAAAGACTTAATAATATTTGACCTAAAGTTTAGGTAAAACTATGAACCTAAGTTGCAACAACTTTTGTCGACTTTTGTTTCATAACTCGTTTGACTTCAAGAATTATGATACGGATATTATATGATTCAAATACCTTAAATCATGACCTCCTAAGTATACTAAGCATCTATAGGTTTACCCAAAAGTACGAGTTACAGCATCCTTGATTCGTTTAACTTCTAATACTTGTTAATCACCCTTATGCACCCTTGTATCACTTAAGATTAATCGAATTAACTTCTTATCATCTCAAGGATAATTCCTTCTTGGATTTGTGTTATCTAACTTATGGCATGAACTAACGTGTGTGGATATGGGTTGTAACACCCTCCCCCTTAGGAACATTCGTCCTCGAATGTAAGGGTTTATGGGGAGTCCAAATCATCGTGGATTCTAGCGGAAATTTTTGGTCAATTTTCCCCTATAAAATGGTCATTAGCAAAATTTGCAAGTAGTGAAGCTCAAAGTATGACCACACAAGGCTACACAAAGCATTATGGACATGGACATTATTTACATATCACCACTTTGTATTAAGGAAGAGAGTTCTCAAGTTATTGCTTATCTCATAAAGCTATTTTACCTTTATAATGTATCTTGCGTTCCACCAACATCCTTGTTATCATCATTTTGGAATAGGTAAGGGTATTTAGACTTCATCTCTTCTTCCGCTTCCCATGTCATTTCTTTCATATTCTTGTTCCTCCACAATACTTTGACGGAAGCTACATCTTTTGTTCTCAGCCTGCGGACTTGTCGATCTAATATGGCCACTGGCACTTCTTCATATGATAGATCCTCCGTAACTTGAACATCTTTGATAGGGACAACTCGAGAAGGGTCTCCAATACATTTCCTCAACATAGATACATGGAATACCGGGTGGACAAATTCTAATTCGGATGGCAATTCTAACTCATAAGCAAATTGTCCAATTCGTTGAAGAATTTTATACGGACCGATATACCATGGATTCAGCTTACCTTTCTTCCCAAAACGCATAACACCCTTCATTGGTGAAATCCTCAGGAAAACCCAATCACCAGCCTCAAATTCTAGATCATGACGTCGGACATCGGAATAAGACTTTTGCCTGCTTTGTGCCGTCCTCAATCGTTCCTGTATCACTTTCACCTTCTCAATGGCTTGGTGAATCAAATCCGGCCCATATAATTCTGTTTCACCGACTTCGAACCATCCAACTGGTGATCTACATCTCCTCCCATATAGTACCTCATATGGGGCCATTTTAATACTGGAATGGTAGCTATTATTGTAGGCAAATTCTATGAGTGGAAGATGGTCATCCCAATTTCCCTTAAAATCTAGAACACATGCTCGTAGCATATCTTCCAATGTCCGAATGGTACGTTCAGCCTGTCCGTCAGTCTGCGGATGAAATGCAGTGCTTGAGATTCACCTGTGTGCCTAAACCTTTCTGAAAAGACCTCCAAAAGTTAGCCGTAAATTGAGCTCCTCGATCCGATATAATAGATACCGGCACACCATGAAGCCTAACAATCTCCTTGATATACAACTTCGCATAATCTTCAGCCGAGTAAGTTGTCTTAACTGCCAGAAAATGAGCACATTTTGTAAGTCGATCAACTATTACCCAGATAGAGTCAAACTTACGATAAGATCGAGGTAATCCAATAACGAAGTCCATATTAATCACCTCCCATTTCCAGGTCGGAATCTCTATATTCTGAAGCAATCCACCGGGTTTCTGATGTTCTATCTTTACTTGTTGACAATTGGGACACTGGGCTACAAATTTTGCAATAGACTTTTTCATGTTATCCCACCAATACTACTCCTTGACATCAAGATATATCTTTGTTTTGCCAGGATGGATGGAATATCGGGATTGATGAATTACATCCATAATCTTTTCTCGCAACCCTGCTACATTCGGCATACATAATCGGCCCTGGTATCTTAGTGCCCCATCTCCTCCGATCTCAAAAGCCGTAATTTTACACTGCTGAATGTTCTCTCTCAATCATAGTAAGATAGGATCTTCATATTGCCGTGCTTTTACCTCGGCTACCAAAGATGATTCCGATGTATTCTGTACAGTAACACTTCCGTCATCAAAGTCTAATAATCTGATTCTCATATTGGCTAGTTGATGAAGCTCTTTAGTCAACCCCCATCTACCTGCATCAATATGTACTAAGCTTCCCATTGACTTACGGCTGAGAGCATCTACCACAATATCGGCTTTACCAGGATGATACAATATCTCGACGTCGTAGTCTTTCAGTAATTTGAGCCACCTACGCGGCCTCAAATTCAACTCTTTCTGCTTGAAGATGTATTGTAGACTCTTGTGATCTGTGTAGATGTCAACATAGACGCCGTATAAGTAGTGCCGCCATATCTTCAAAGTATATATTACTGCAACCAATTCCAAATCATGGGTTGGATAATTCTTTTCATGCTTCTTCAATTGTCTTGACGCATATGAAATCACCTTCCCATGCTGCATCAACACGCACCCCAAACCTATACCTGAGGCATCACAATATACCACATATCCTTCTGTTCCTTCAGGGAGAGTGAGCACCGGTGCGGATGTCAATCGATCCTTCAGCTCCTGAAAACTACGTTCACAAGTGTTAGACCACCGGAACTTGGTAGCTTTCTGTGTTAACTTAGTCAATGGTGCTGATATAGAGGAAAACCCTTCTACAAATCGCCTATAATATCCTACTAGCCCCAGGAAGCTACGAACTTCTGATGGTGTTGTAGGTCTCGGCCAATTCTTTACTGCATCAATCTTCTGAGTGCCGACACTAATACCCTCGTCAGATATCACATGGCCAAGGAATGCTACTGAGTTCAGCCAGAATTCACATTTGGCGAGCTTAGCATATAACTTACGATCCTGAAGCATCTGTAATACTATCCGCAACTAGCTCGCATGTTCCTCCTCCGAACGAGAATACACCAGAATGTCATCAATGAATACAATCACGAACACATCAAGATAGGGCCTGAATACAGTATTCATGAGATCCACAAAAGTTGTTGGGGCATTTGTTAGCCCGAACGACATCACCAAGAACTCAAAGTGTCCATATCTTGTTCGAAAGGCCGTCTTTGGAATATCCTTCTCCTTAACCCTCACCTGATGATACCCTGAACGTAAGTCAATCTTGGAGAAATACTTGGCACCCTGGAGTTGGTCAAACAGGTCGTCAATTCTTGGAAGTGGATACTTGTTCTTTATAGTAAACTTATTCAACTGCCGATAGTCGATACACATTCGTAATGACCCATCTTTCTTCCGCACGAATAGGACTGGCGCACCCCAAGGTGAAGTGCTAGGCCTAATGAAGCCCTTATCCAGCAAGTCCTTTAACTGCGCCTTCAACTCTCACAGCTCTGGCGGGGCCATTCTATATGGAGGGATAGAGATCGGTTGAGTGTCAGGCAACACATCAATGCTAAACTCAATCTCCCTTTCTGGAGGAAGGCCTGGGAGTTCATTTGGGAAAACATCCGGAAATTCATTGACCACGGGGATAGATTGTAGAGTAGGCAGCCTTCGCCTCTGCATCCCTAACGCGAACAAGATGATAAATGTAACCTTTTGAGATCATTTTCCTTGCCTTAAGATAGGAAATAAACCTACCTTTCGGTGTAGCAATGTTCCCCTTCCATTCAATGACGGGTTCACCAGGAAATTGAAACTTAACCATCTTCATACGACAGTCAACATTTGCATAGCATGAGGCCAACCAATCCATTCCCAGTATCACATCAAAATCAACCATTTCTAACTCAAATAAATCTGCCGAGGTTTGACGACTACAAATCATCACAGTGCTGTAAGGCCCCGTAACAATCACAGAATCTCCTATTGGAGTAGATACCGCAAGGGGTTTACTTATCAATTCAGGTTCAATGCCAAACTTATTAGCCACAAAGGGTGTAACATATGATAATGTAGATCCCGGATCAATCAACGCATATACATCATAAGAAAACACAGATAATATACCTGTAACAACATCTGGAGACGACTCGAGATCTTGTCGACCTACTAGAGCATATGTTTGATTTTGAGCACCACTCGAACTCGGTCCTGCACCTCTACCTCTACCACGACTTGTCGACTGCTGAAAACCCCGTGCTGGAGGTCGAACTGATGAGGAAGAACCAGACACAGATCTAGTCGGTTGAGCCATACCATCACCTCCCCTGTTAGGACAATCCCTAATCATATGGCCAGGCTGTCCGCAAGAATAACACGCATCAGAACCTCGACGGCACAGTCCAAAGTGGGCCTTGCCGCACTGATCACAACGTGGTGTTGGGGGCTTCGTCTGACTAGTATCCCTGTGATGTTGCGATCCAGATGCCTGCGAACTCTGACCCGGACTAGAATAGGATCGATCATATCGAGGCCTTTGAAACTGTGGAGGAGCACTAGCTACAGATGGCGCCGAACTCCTCGAAGACTGGGGCCTGGCGCTGCCTCTGAAGTCATCAGAATACCTTGCAAATCTCGCCCTCTTATGCTGGCCCCTATCGTGCTCCCTATCCGCCCTCTGCTGGCGCTTACGATCCTCTAAGGTCTGGGCATAAGCTTGAATACGGGAAATATCCATGCCTTCTACCAAGGAGGTTGTCATACACTCATTAATCAGATGGGGTCCCAACCCGTTCACGAACAAATGCACCCTATCACTCATCTCGGCCACCATATGGGGAGCATACCTTGCTAAAGAATCAAACTGCATACTATACTCTCGCATACTCAAATTACCTTGTCTAAGGTTCAAGAACTTATCAGCTCTAGCTCGTCGTATCTCAACCGGCAAATAGTGACGAAGAAAGGCCTCAGAAAAATCCTTCCACACAGCTGGAGGAGCGTTCGGACCCCTGGATCTCTCCCAATTATCATACCAAAGAACCGCTAAATCCCGTAGCCGATAAGAAGCCAACTCTACTGCCTCTGTATCACTAACATGCATAACCCGTAGTGTACGATGAACCCGGTCAATAAAAGTCTGCGGATCCTCCTTGGGGTCTGATCCGGTAAACACTGGAGGGTCTAAATTAATAAAATCACGAACTCTTGTACTAACTGGTTTATCAGCAGCACCTGTATTCTGCCTCTGAGCCTGAGCAGCTACCAAGCTAGTCAATAACTGCAAAGCACTCCGCATATCCTGGTCTGTAGTGCCAGACGGAGGAGCTGGAGGTGCTCGGTGCCACCTAATATCCTCTGGAGGAGACGGAGTAGATGAGGTATGAGACAGCATCTCACTCTGAGCCTCACTTTGGCCTGCTCTGGCTTGGGGCACCTGACTGGTACCCTCTCCCGCAGCTGTATCAAGTCATCTACTAATTGTTTGTTTCCTAGTCGAAGGCATTGCTGAAAGAAAACAAGGTGAATATTAGAGACGAACACTTATGACTCAACTCTATGCACGATCTAGATTCAGGAAGAAGGTAACAACCCTAGATGTCATGTAGCCTCCTGATTATAAATGTGGCGCGCTACATATCCATAATCAAGACTCTACTAGACATGGCTCATAGACAATCCCTAGGACAGACTTGGTCTGATACCAAGTTTGTCACGACCCAAACTGGAGGGCCATGACTAGCACCCGACCATACTTGCCGAGCACCAACGTACATTTTATCTAACCTTCTTTATTATCTTTTAGGGCTGACGAGACCAATATAAATGGTAGACATGGATCATGGACAACCAACAATAAAATATGATTGCATGAACCTACATAACATGGGATGACCAGACAATCAAGAAACTATATACATATGGTACAAACTATCACGCTAAAATGAAAGACTATACAACAAAAACCAGCCGACAAGGCATACCAAACTATACATGAATCGACACTTGTCTATGAGCCTCTAAAGGAACATAAGTGCTGCAACATAGCCGGAACAGGGCCCCGACGTACCCATAATGTCTATAATAAAAATGCATACCAAGACCAAGGCAAGTCCGAAGAAGGGATCTCGCCAATCACCGCTGAACTGGACAACCTACTGTGATGGGGGAGCTACACCTGCCTGTCTATCAGGACCTGCAGCACGACATGCAGCGTCCACAAATAAAAGGACGTCGGTACGAATAAAGTACTGAGTATGTAAGGCAGAGAACCATAAATACGAACAGTAATGTAAGCAGGGATAGAGAATATACAACCTGTAACATCTGAGTACCTCTGAGGGCTACTGACATGAAATGCATGATACATATGTATAAATACATAATCTTTAAAACATACGCCTCTGTGGGCATCATCATTATCATATCGTACCCGGCCGTAATAGGCTCGGTAAAAACATACCCGCCCATTATAAGGCTCGGTAGAATCGTACCCGGCCACGTGGAGCTCGGTAAAACCCAACTGATCAGTGGTTGCACAATAGGTGCCGTACCCCGCCGACTATAGCGCGGCTCGGTAGAGTAAAATAGATACATATATATAATGCATGCTCGACTCATGGAAACACCTTGTAGACCTTTCGGAGTGACGTAAGGTCGGTATCCTATGTACAACTTATTAGGACTAACTCTTCACTATGAACCTTATAGGAATCGTGAAGTACCAACAAGATTGATAACATAAGAATAAGAGAAGCAACATCAACATCAATCGTTCCATAAGAGGGGAAAACAATGTAAGTACTGCTTAGTTTCTAAGAATAGAGTATCTTTGGAAGCTCGTTCATTACATTATGTTAATCGGAGTCGTGCAAAAGAAGGAAAGGGATAGCCACACATACCTTGTATATACTGCCACAACCTCAAGCTATGCAAACGTCACGACTCCTTAGTCTACAATAGGAGAAATGACACTATCGTTAACGTTTAAGTGTCGCAACTATTATGTACCAATCACAACCTATTTTGTGATGAAAAGGACAACACCTCCCCTATATATATGACATCACACCATTCAAAACAATCACCAAACAGCCTAAACAACATCAATAATAAACATATTGAGCCTCCCAAAACAGTCCACACACAACCTAATCACATCATATATATGACGGCCACTATAGTCGTATCAAACGACCCAAAAATATTACGAAGAACTAGCAGACCACAACCCAATATATATATGGTGTTTATCCACACCCTGACTCCTCCAAACTCCACAAAACAGTAATATAAAATGCAGCCCAACATCAACACAAAACAGTCCACAAAACAGTCCGCTACAAGTGAATAACTTGAACTCACGGCTTCCGATCACCGTCCCGTGAGTTCTTACATGTATATAACGAATTACCATGAATTCACAGCAGAATAAATGTATGAAATATAGCAGTAGATAAGCCTTTTAATGGGCTCCTTTTCTGACCCGAAATTCCCTCTTTTGGGCCGACATTTAACCAAGTAGGTGACTCACCTACTTGCACCTAGCAGCTTGTGCAGTCTCACGAAAATGTCTATATCTCTCTATTCCAATGTTGTATTGATAAACCGTTTAATGCGTTGGAAACTAGACTCATAGATCTTCAATTTGGTTGGTAGATCACCCCGTAATTCCAAGTATATTGGGAGAAAGACTTAATAACATTTGACCTAAAGTTTAGGTAAAACTATGAACCTAAGTTGCAACGACTTTGTCGACTTTTGTTTCATAACTCGTTTGACTTCAAGAATTATGATACGGATATTATATGATTCAAATACCTTAAATCATGACCTCCTAAGTATACTAAGCATCTATAGGTTTACCCAAAAGTACGAGTTACAGAGCATCCTTGATTCGTTTAACTTCTAATACTTGTTAATCACCCTTATGCACCCTTGTATCACTTAAGATTAATCGGATTAACTTATTATCATCTCAAGGATAATTCCTTCTTGGATTTGTGTTATCTAACTTATGGCATGAAGTAACGTGTGTGGATATGGGTTGTAACACAACCATTACCCTTCGCCACGAATATCCGCACACGCGATCGTACCTCCTCCATGAAAAAGAAAATAGTGATAAGGCGCCATAAGCAATTATCGTCCTCACGCCCAGGAAGGGGCGCTCTTCGATCGGTCATATCCGCTTACCAGGGTCTGCCTCGACGAGACCATGATAAGCGGAGGGACTAACTGTATGGGCTATAATTTGTTCTCATAATAATCAATTAGATTAATTATTTTCCTCGACTGATATAAACATAACAAGTGGCGAAACTGCCCCGACCAAGAGTACTACCCGCATCCGCCTAGAAGTTTTTGGCCGGGGTTTATGCTTTCCGGGTACGCCCGAAATAATCTCCTGACACGGGCCCGATCTCCAAGAAAGTCAACTGGTACAACAAATGTCTATAAATACAGAGGCAGGTATCAGAAAAGGGGGTTCCACACTCTCCCCATGGGGGCTCTAAGAAATACAGAGTACAACGCAGTGTTAGGACTACATATGTGTTAGGGCCATATTTAAAGGACTGTGTAAACCTACTCTCAAATTATTTATATCATTTTCTCTCTGTAGCTCGGTCCTGAACTTAGAATTACATGTTCAAAAGTTAAGGACACTTGGTTCTGAACTTAGACTAAATAGCTCAAAATTTAAAGATAATAGGTCCTGAACTTACAGTTACAAGTTCAAAAGTTAAGGACAATAGGTCATTAACTTTGATTTTCAAGTTCAAAAGTTAAGGACAGACCGTCCTTAACTTACAGTTACACATTCAAAAGTTAAGGACAATAGGTCCTTAACTTTGATTTCCAAATTTAAAAGTTAAGGACAAACAGTTATTAACTTACAATTACACATTCAAAAGTTAAGGACAAGCAGTCCTTAACTTACAGTTACAAGTTAAAAAGTTAAGGACTTATTCCTTAATTTGACTTACAAGTTCAAAAGTTAAGGACAGAAAGTCCTTAACTTATAGTTACACGTTCAAAAGTTAAGGACAAACAAGTTCAAAAGTTAAGGACAATAGGTCCATAACTTTGACTTATAAGTTCAAAGTTAAGGACGATTGGTCTTGAAGTTTGAGTTCCAAGTTCAAAAGTTAAGGACATGTAACCTTGAAGTCCTGAACTTAGAGTTTCAAGTTCAAAAATTAAGGGTTGTAGTCCTGAAGTCTTGAACTTAGAGTTACAGGTTAAAAAGTTAAGGACATGTAGCCTTGAAGTCCTGAACTTAGAGTTTCAAATTCAAAAGTTAAGGACATGTAGTCCTGAAGTACTAAAGTTAAGGACATGAGCAAAAGGGTATTTTCGTCCGGGCAGTTAAAGTTTATTAAACTAGTGGCTAAAGGCTAAAGACATTTAAAATACTGGCATTAAAATAAAGACATTAGTTATTAGTGGCTATTCGTGCACATCGCCTGCATAACAAAATAGAGTCAAAATTGCGTGGCATAGCTACTTTTACGGTTGGCTACCAAAAAATAGCCACTGTTTATAAAGTCAATGAAAAATAGCCACTATTTGCTACAACAGGGACCGGTCTCGTATAATTTACGGGAGTTCTGGTGCATTGGTGTACGAACTCCAGCATATTATGCTGGACCGGTATACTTTGCTAACTCCTGTAAAATTTGCGGGAGATTGGAGCACCAGTGCTCCAAACTCCAGTATATTATACTGGATATTTATACTTGCTGGAACTCCCGTAAAATATGCGGGAGTTCCAGCATAATTATGCTTGAACTCTCGTAAAATTTGTGGGAGTTCAAGCATACTTATGCTGGAACTCCCGTAAAATTTGCGATCATATTTTCGAATTTTGAATAGTATTTTCGCTCAGATTTCTCTTTACATAAAAAGTGGCTAAATTTCGATGACTTTGAAACTTGGTTATTTTTCAACGACCAGTGGTAAACC
>JASVEL010013518.1:0-160247 GCA_032618575.1 Nicotiana noctiflora | reverse complement strand
GAATAGAAAGTATGCAAGAAGAAACAAATAGAAATTTATAAAGCTCAGTCCTTAGATCCTGGTTCTTGATTCTTGTCCATCATATTCTCAATTTCTCATCATCAAAACTCAAAGTGAAGGGCATATATATAAATTTATTTTTGGTTCAACTAAATTCATCACTTTTGGCTCGATCTATACAAAAAAGATTTATGCTTGTCCAAATATACATATATAAATTCAACTCATACTGAACCAGTAACAATCACCTTTAGAATCAAATAGCCTTATAATATATAATTTGGGATAAAGAACGAATGAACACACATTATGGGTAAAGTAAAACAACAGAACCATCACCAAAGTAACAAAGATAAGTAGGTATCATCACAAAATGATCATCGATCGTCACTAAGGGGAGAAGGAGAGTGCAAAGGAGTATGCTTCTAGAAGTAACATTCGGAACAAATACTCCCACACAATCAAATTAGAAATTTGGAAGAATTACAGAGTATTATATTGAGGATAACTGTTTTTGTGCAATATAAGAGGCAAAATTTTAAAAATTCAACACACTGATGTAGGACTACGAGATACGATTTGCACAGAGTCGGCTAGAAATATTTTTGTTATTTGTCATGTCAGATCTTTTAGGCTAGTTCCAAAAAGATTAGGCACCACTACGTGGAAATAATAAACTAATAATCAACAGCAGTAATATAACATTTTTTTTTTTTTTCAGTAATATAACATTCACTTAGCAATAAACTAAAATGTTTTTTGTCTTATCCTCTTAAGGTAGTTGTTTGGTTGATAATTTGCACAATATAGAATGTAGGAATTATATATGCGAAAAGTAATTCCTAAATTAATAAAAACTGATTTTTCACACACCTTTACACCTTAGCTAGTAAAGTTATTCATACTTGGATGTTTACACCAAGCTAATAACACACATGTATTATGTTAATGTTAAATTTTTTAGTTTGATGTAAATATTTACTAAACTTTTGCCAGTATCTCATCCTATTTTTTCCTTTCTGCGCTCTCCCTAGTTTGCAATTTCTACATTAGCGCAAAGTAAAGAATTCTCTAGTGATAATTGAGATTCGCAAATACAAAAGCTAGGTGAGATTGCTCCTCCCGTAAGAGGTCTCAAATTCGAGCCCTGGATATGAAAAAATCCTTATTAGGAAACGTTTACCCTCGAATGGAGCTCTATGCGAAATCTGAATATAATCAGACTCCAATGCAATACCAGACACCGGATGGGAAACCAAAAAATAAAAAGCTAGATACGAATATCCCCACGCAGAAAAAATGACCAGAAAATAGATCCTCTCATCTAACATGCCTGCAGAAATTCGATACGTGGCCAAAAAGTTAGATAGTAACAGCCTGCACTAGTCGCGAAACTGCTGTCTCACGACACTAAACAAAGCTTTCAATCATTAACTACACAGTGGTCCAGAAATATTCTTTTTTGGTATGGTCCAGAAACATTATTACAAAGTTTTTATAATTTAAAAACCGACTTTGACTATTCTTTATGCCATTTTCAATTTTCTTTTTTATTTCTCTGCATCAGTATTACATCCACTAACTTGACGTGAAGTGCAAATCAGAAGACCCTTATTATTTTGGCTACAACTACTAGTTCCATAGACAGACTACTAATATACAATTAGACTACGAACCATGTTATGCACTGGCCTGAGTTGAAAATTGAAATGGTTAAATCTTGATCTTGAACATCAACTTGTGACGAAGAGCAACGCAAAAGGGCGAGTTGGCGAGGGTTAGCGCTTGATCCATCCAGCTTGGCATTCAACTCTGCTTTGTGTAATTCAGGAGTTCTCCATTCTAGTGGAAGTAGCCTTCACCAGTTGTTAGGAGTCCACACTTACCTACCAGACATGAGACAAACATAAAAACATTATTGAACTGCATTCTCTGATTAATCAGAGTATGAATGCCAGTCTAGTCTTGTTTGGCATCCCATGATATGATCCCCAATCATTAGAACCTGCTGGCCAGTACAATCACACAGATCTAACACACACAATGTCTGGCAATAAGTAAAGACACTAAAAAAACAGAATGAGAGATCAAAAAAGAAAGAAACAGTTTTTTCTGCTGGAATATTTTATAAACCTAAGCTGCACTAGTTAATAAGTATTACATTAAGATTCAAATGGGCTTTGAAGGTTTTTAGTAGATAATAGCAGTTTACCACTTATATAGCTGCCAAATCGCCAGCAAACAAAGAGGTGTTTTTTTTACTGCTTCTTGCTCTTTCCATTTACCCCTTCTCTCGTTTTTTCTTTTTTTCTTTTCTTTTTTCAAATTCTTCTTTATTTGGTACATTAAAAAAATTCCATGGCACTGCATGTTCATTGATGATTACATCTGCAAGTATCACACCAATAGTAAGAAACCAATGTGCCAGAAGAGTCTATTGCATCATCAACAGACAATAATGAAGTGCTTATTCAAAGTACATAAATAGATGTGTCATCAGTAAATTGGCCTATTATTAGTATAAAAAAGCCATAAGTGGCCAAATTCAGGCAACCAGTTGCCAAATAGTATAAATTTTGTAAAAACACTACTAAATATTTAACTAATAATACCAGCATCGTAGTGATGAATGACCTGGTCATAATAAGGGATAAAAAGTTTCATTCTTTTATATGAGAAAGGTTGGTCAACAATGTTCAATTGGCACTACCAAGAAAAAATACTAAAATAAAAAGGGATGGAACCAGAAAGGACTAGTCCACCAATTTTAAAACCAACCATACAGCATAACAGAATACAGCATATGCAAGAAGTAAACATAAGAACTGACAAAAGATCTGTCCTTAGATTCCCATCAGCAAAAGATAATTCCCTACTAAGTGAAACAATAGGACTATAACTAAAGAGCCAAGGATTAATGGGTACTCAGCCTAATATGAGAGATCATCAAAAACCACTTTTTTTTAATAAGTAAAATGAAATTTCATTACCTCAGCAACCAGAAAGTGCCTCAAAAAGTTAGAACATGCTAGTCAAATTGAAAGTATACTCCTATGCATGTATCATGGTTAATTCAAATGCCCCTTTATCCAATTAAATTTTCACACCACACAAAAGAAATTTTACACCTAAAAGCATAACGGCAGAACATGGTTCTCTCTGATTATCTGATTCCTCATTAGAATAAAAATCAAGCAATTTCGGTTTTGTTGACACTATCTTCAGCTATGTAAGTGAACTAAGTGCTTGCCTCTATTCCTCTAACAGAAACAAATTACTCTGGGAAGAAATCTTACCTGAGATTTTTTGGCTTTTTCCAAGTATCAGTTTAATTAATTCTAGCTAGAGCCAATCTTACCATCAAATCACAAGTTATCCCACATTTTCTCTAATTACTTTGTTCCATGTAATATGTCATCTTATTCTCCCTGTAGTCTTGAAATTAGACTATAGATGTTTGCACTCTATACATCATGAAGCATAATGCAGTTGCCATCTATTGGAAAACAAAAAAGCAGTGCTTCAGGTCTTGGGGGAAAAAAGTCATACTATAGGCTTCAAGGGAAAAGCTTGAGGCCAATTATTCAAACACGGTATATACCTACTTCATCACTGACCAAGGGAGAACAGAGCTGGTTTCTGTAAATCTACAACAGTGTCTTCACTTAAAAGTTTGAACAGTCATATTCTTCATATACAGTGTCCTAAAACATTCACGCAAATAAATCCTATCTGGACAAACTGATTCGAAAGAAAATCACTTCTTTTTCAGAATCCCTTTCAGCAGAAGCTCAACAGCTATATTTTTTGTTATAAGTAAACAAATAGTTTATCCTCCAATTGCAAAAGCAAGAGTTACCTCACTCAGAATCCCTTCCTTTTCACTTCTTTTTCAGAATCCCTTTCTGGACAAACTGATTTGAAAGAAAATCACTTCTTTTTCAGAATCCCTTTCAGTAGAAACTCAACAGCTATATTTTTGGTTATAAGTAAATAAATAGTTTTATCCTCCAATTGCGAAAGGAAGAGTTGCCTCACTCAAATGTCATTGCCTTAGTTGTTGCCTTCACTCAGACTTGTGGTACTTGCACCTATCAAAGGTTAAAGACAGGCATTTGATTCCCTGGCTAGTTTGTAGCTCTCAAAACTAGGTTCTTCTTTTTCTTTTTCATAGGAGAAGATCTACTGATATTCAAGTGTAATCAAGTGAAAGGGAAACTCCAGACTGACCAAGAAAACTAGCAGGGAAGCTAAAAGCTTAAGAGAACAGCTAATCACAAACAACCATTCAGAAAGGTTTAGTATAGGAGGTAGCATCCTCAAGAAAATCTACAAGAGCCTTAATCCCATTTCCAATCATCAAGGTTCCGCTGGCCTATAAATTAAGAAATTTGGCAATAGTATTAAGAGAAGAAAAATATTACAATCCATGAATGATCCCCATTTCTATAAGACCAATGCAGATACCAACAACCTAAACAAAAATAAACAATAAAACAGTTGATAAACAATTGAACCTTCGACTATGTCTGGAATTGTTCATGAATTTCCACAGACCCCCCCCCCCCCCCCTCTTTTTTTCCTTGATATGAATTTCCATAGGCCATCGTCCTCTTTCTTTTCTCATCATTCTGCTAAGTCCATATGTCTTGGGGAAGGATTGAATAACTTTTTGAGTAGTTAATTAAATATTACCAAAAAATCTCATTGCAAATATTATTTGCAAAAATTTGCTCATTTTTCAAACTAACCATTCACAACTGATAGCTACACTTGCTTCTTGTCCATACTAACTAGAGAAAACTGCACAAAACAAGAGCATTCAAGCATATACCATCATCCGCAACAAGTGGTACAGAAAAGCTGGCCTTATAAGATTGAGAAGCTCAATCTATAACACATGGCTTCCACAAGCTACAACAAAATTGGGAAGCTCAATCTGTATAAAGCAGGCATTTCACATGCTACAGACTAGTACAGCTATGGATTTGCTCATAGGAATAGTTAACCAAATTTTGAATTTAGCGACAGAATATTAGTAACAGAAAATAGAAGGAAATTGAGAACTGACACAATTCTGAGACACTGATGTATTCCATAATTAAGATCTTCATATAGTATTCCACAACAAGAACAGAAATTACAAGATATCACAACCTTTGAATGTGAGCTAATAATAGATGCAAAAGTGTAAAGAATACAAAGTGCTATCTATACAAATGCACCTAAGGATATTAAACCGAAAGAGAAAAGAGCTTACCCTTTTCCCCTCTCTTTCTCTCTATTCAGTATCTGATGGCAAATAAGATGAATGGATGGTGTCTCCAACTTCAAGCGATAAATTCTGTAACCCTGGCTTCAATTCCCTGTTGTAAAACTCCTCATACTCCACTCTATCTCCACCTTTCTTCTTCACCTCAACAACTCTCAGCGACGGCGTCAACTCAAATATCTCAGCTGCAATTGTCAATGGTCCCTTTTCACCCTCTTTAGACCCCTCTAAACTCACTCTACAATCCTTCTTCCTCACCGCAAAGCTCACAACTTTAGCAATTTCCTCCAACTTACTTATGATCTTGGGCACAGGAGCCCCGGATACAAACCTTGCCCCATCTCCTCCCTCTTCAAACAACCCAGACAAATCAAAACCACGAGAAAACGATATGATATCAAATGCATTCAAGCTAGCTGGCCTAGGCAAAGTGGCAGGCTTCCTTCTCATCTCCATTTCAGATTCAGACTCCGATCTATCAGACATATAATCAACCCCTCCATCATAATCATCATCATTAACACTACACAACTTGTCATCCTCAATATAAAACTTGACATGTTTAAAACCCTTCTTAAACCACCTATTGTTCATAACGTCCTGAATAGTAATCCTAGTTTCAGGATTAGTATCAAGAAGCTGCCTTAAAAACTTAGTTAATTCGGGTGAAAACCATCTAGGACATCTAAATTCACCTTTATATATCTTCTTATACATAGCCATAATATTCTGATCATGAAATGGCAAATACCCTGCCATTAGCACAAAGAGTATCACCCCACATGACCAAATATCAACTTTGGCTGCATCATAACCCTTTCTTGCTAACACCTCCGGCGCCACATAAGCCGGGGTACCACAAAAAGTATGAAACAAACCATCTTGCTTTATCTGCTCTGAAATGGCACTAAGGCCAAAATCAGAAACTTTAACATTCCCATCTTCATCTAACAGTATATTTTCAGGCTTTAGGTCCCTATGGTAAACACCACGAGCATGACAAAAAGCTACAGCAGAGATTAACTGCTGGAAATATTTTCTAGCAACTTCTTCCTTAAGCCTGCCTTTAGCAACCTTATTAAAAAGCTCACCACCTTTGACATACTCCATAACAAAGTAAATTTTGGCCTTTGTGGCCATAACTTCATACAATTGGACTATGTTTGGGTGCCTAACTCTCCTTAAAATTGAGATCTCGCGTTTTATATGATCAATAAGACCAACTTTCAAGATCTTTTCTTTATCAATAACTTTTATAGCAACGCTCTCATTTGTCTTCACATTCCTAGCATGATACACCTTAGCAAACGTACCGTGCCCTAGTAATTTCCCAATTTCATACCTACCCAATAAAAGTCCTTGATTTTCCTTTTTGCCGAGACTTTTTGTCGGCGCTAGGTTGCTTCTACTGCTGGTGCTGGTGCTGGTGTCGCCGGCGGTAGTGGTGCCGGCCATCGATTCTCCAAACTTTAACCAAAAAGGGTATACTTCAAATTTTGCCCAAAATATTATCAAATAGGGGTTTCCAAATTTGCAACAAAAGGGTAGGTCAAGATTTGCGAAAAATAGGCAAAAGATCAAAAAGGGTAGTTGAAAGTCAGCCTTAAAAATGGGTTTTAAGAGGAGTTTATGCCATTGAAATGGTGGGCTGTCGTGTAGTTGGGAGATGTTGATGTTGTTGTTTGTGTTTTTGAGCTATATTTAGGAGGTTTGTGTAAAAGTAAGAAAATTGATTTGTGTATAGAGCTGTATGTATACTGTAATCTATTTTGTTTGTGGGGTTATTTTAAAAGGTGGTTGGTGTAGGGTTGATGGGAGGTGGGGGCTGGATTCGTATAAGCATTATTTTATATTTAATGCGTATAAGTATTATTTAACGGTGTGGGGAATCCACCAGCTGGAAATATCATGAAATTAAATTTGTCAATTCAGAAAAGGTTTTTGTGTGTAAACACTACAAATTACAAAACCTTTTTAATGAAAGAAGCAGAAAGAGAAAAGGACTAAGAGACCGTTTAAATTGACTTATTTTTAGTGTTTTTAAATTAAAATATTTTTTAAATTATTTTATAGTATTTAAATAAAATAAAAAAAATACTTTTAAATATTAATTTTTAAACTAAAATAACAAAATTATGTCAAAAGTAAAAAATTTTAAATTTATAACTTATGGCTTTTGATTTAAAACAAGCACGTCCAAACTCGCAAATAAAGGAAGACTTCTTTTGCCTTTTTATTTTTTAAATAATGATGCTTGAGTCACGTGACGTTCATGTGATTGCTTTTACGTGGTTGGAGTTTATTGGTTTTGAAGATATATGGTGTCTGTTTCTTTGAAGGAAATTTCACGATGGATAGTGGAATTGTTCTATTTATGGGTCCCAAAGAAAAAGACTTCTTTTTTTCTTTTTCCTTTTCTTTTTAAATGGTTTCCTTGTTTCTGAAAAGGAGTTTTATATTCGTAATTTTGAAAGCTTTTACAGCCACAAAGATTTGTACGATCACGATATTTTAGTGAATTCTTGAGGATTTTGTTTGGCTATAGATAATATTTTTATATTTATAAAGACTCAACTTTAGCATTTGAAGCTTTTAATACTTCTTTTAACATTAAATATTTATTTTCAACTTCAACCAATTATGCGTCTCACTTAAAAGATTTTATCTTGTGGAGTTAGAGAAAATTCTACCCTTGATGATCGCATGATTTTGAGGACATTGTATCTTAATTTCTTATTTGTTTGATGTATAATTAAACCGAGCTATTTTTTGTAGCCAAGGACTTTTAGTGGCTGTCTATGTCATAAAGGTTGTAGGCAATTATATATAACACATACCTGAAATTAGATTTATAGCTCTTGGACTATCTCAAACGCTATCATTATTTTTATATCAAATTTCACACCAAAATAATATAATATTAAATTTACTTCAAATTATTATATTATTTTTTACATAAAATCTTCTCTATTTTTTATATTATATTATTATCTTTTATTTACGGTTTATTTTTTTCCTTCAAACTAATACTATCCTTTTTCTTTTTGCAAATTCATTATATAAATTCACATTCACCACTTATATAATTATTTAGTATTATATAATTATTTTAAAGGATAAATTAATTAAAAGTGAAATCATTGATAAAAGATAATTAAATAAATATTACAAGTCAAATTTCATTTTAGTTTTCACTTTTCAATTTTAGCAACATTAGATATCTTACATTTGCATTTTCGTATTTTTAAATAATGGTTATACTTTATTATACAATTATAATAAAAATAAATTTAAATTATAATTTTATATAAATATAATATATACAAAAATTAATATATCAAAAAATATGATATAAAATTAAAATTATAAAGATCTTAATATAAAAATTAATTATATATCAATATATGATAAATTAAAATTATAAAAATAAAAAAATTAAATAAAATATTAATAAACCAATATAGAGTGATGAATAGTGTTGCGCCTTCTGTTATGTAATAGTACAAGAAATGTTATTACATTGGAACAAAAAAATATTATTTCTTGCACCAAATTTAAATTTGATGCAAAAAATAGAGTAGCATTAGAGATGGTCTTACTGCTTTATTTTCATTTTATGAGGTAAAGTGTGAATTTTACTAAGTTGAATCAATGTTGTTGTTCGACTTACTTACGTCATTTATCATATTTATCATATCTATTCAGTTATTACTTTCAAAATTATGCATAATTAACCAAAACAGATATGTAGAATAATCTTACGGGAAATTGGTTTATAACAAGTGGTCAAATGGTAAGATGACGGAGCTGAAGATAGATAAATGGCGAGTCAAGAAACAGTTAGTGCAGAACGCAATGTGTATGATCGATACCGGATGGATGGCGAAGGGAACGTGATTGGCGGAAGATGTTCAAAGATTTGTCATCGGACAATGTTAAATGAGAGAATATTTGCTAGCATTAAATGAGCAGTTATTACTGAGAATTTTCATTCAAGGTAAGTCGTTATATATTCATCAATGACACTTTTGTACTCATTTATAGATGAGCTTGATCCTAGGATCTTGCTTCTCTAGGTAGAACTATGAATATTGAGGTTAGCACTTAGCACCATTGCGAGGACACGAAATATTCTACAAACAAAAGTTATACTTCACTATTTTGCTCTCATACTTTACTATTTAGCTCTCACTTTAACAACTTCGTCGTTGCTATATTTTTACTTTTATTTTTTATCCGGAAAAAGCTGAGTTCGAAATTAACCATGCTTGTTGTCTTCTTAATTTCAATCGCTAATATAATAACTTTAATCTTATTTCTTTATCGTTTTTTAGTCAAATCAATCGATTTGTCTATAAATCATGCTACAAATCAATTACTATATTATATTGGTTTACGTGTAAACAATTAAACCATACGCCAAAGATGGTAATACTTTTGATAGGCATAAAACGTGGTAAACATGGCTTTGATATGTGTTGAGGTTTTGAATGAACCCTAATATCTTATCTCAAACTCTTGTCATATTTCTTATTTCAAGATATTTTGTCATCTTCCCTCTTCTTTATTTAGGTAAGATATGTTTGCTTTTGATCCTCTTTCGTTTCTTTTGCTTTTCCTTCTTTTGTATGGAAACAAAAATATCTCAAGGAAAAGCAAAATATCTCGTCATGATTTAGGCCCGTTTGTCCATCACAAAAAAAAATCATTAATTTTTTCGATTTTTTGTTTTTATTGCACTTTATTAAAACTAGTATTTGGTCATAAAAGTTTTAAATTGTAGTTGAAGTTAGATTTAAGAATTTTTTGAAATTTGAAAAACTCCACAAAAATTATTTTTGAAAATTTTCACTTGAAAGCGCTCACAATTCAAAAATAGCTTCAAATTGTATTCATGTCCAAACACAATCCTAATTTTCAAATACAATTTTCAACTTAAACATTTTACCACAATTTCACAGTTTTTATGTCCAAACGTCCACTTAGACTTTTCTTTTTATCTAATCTTCATGATTATGGTAGTAACTAGTAATCATCTGAAAAATAAAGCCCATTTAGTGCTCTAAATCACTCATCTGCATCATTTTCTCCTACTAACAAAATTGTGACAAGTTTCCTTATCTAATAGTAAGTAAAATCACTTTTACACCTGCATAGATGTGACCGTCTGTTTCTTTTTTAAAATATTTTCGTAGGAGGAACAATGAGAGATAATGAAAATTAGTTTTCTTCTTTTTTCCATCATTTATTTCAGATATACAACATAAGATCAGGAAAGAAAATATTGTTTTATATATTAGTAATTGTAAACCAAATGATGATTGCTGGTTTAAGCTTCAAGACTGGAAAAGGCCGAGAAGTTGAAGAATTGACGCAAGAAGAAACTTTAGGAAAAGCATATTATGTGGAGTAATTAGTAACCTAAAGAGAAAGATAACCATTTTGATGTAAAGGGGAAAAAATATCATGATAGCAAAAATTACAGAAAGGGGAAGGTTATAACAATCTAAAGGACAAAATAGTAATTACAATTACTGTATTACTAGTCAATGACCAAATTTCCCCTACGGTGTTCGGTACCTGTATTGGAGCCCAATTATAATCGGGTTCGCACCGTATAGGACCCCATTCGGGGAGAAACGCTCCCTACCAAAGATTTTTTCATATTTTGAGCAGGACGACCCAACGAAATTATGGCCTAAAGCCAAATTTTGCGAGGGGGCTTAATTTTTTTAATTATTAATTTTTTTAGTTTGAAGTACATTTGTCTACTTTTTTTATATACAAAGTTATTAATAATTTTTTCTAATAATTCTTTCTCGATTGACAATATAGTTAATCCATTAAACCTCTCTACAGACAGTATTGAGCTTAGTTAAGATTTTATTAATTTTAATTTCAAAAAACATATTTTTGTTGAAGTAAAAGTAACAGAAATTATTAACATTATTCTATAAGCATTTGAAAAAGAATCAAATCTTTTTATTTGATTGAGTATATCAATTAAACTGTTATCTTCTAATTGTACTTTTCTGCAATACTTTTAATTTAGAAAATAAATATAAACCATCAATATCAGATTGATTATTATGCTTCAAGGAACACTCAAGATTAACGCAGTATTTTTCTAAATCTTATAGCATGTTTGGCCAAGCTTTTTTTTTTGGGCCAAGCCTGCTTTTTTTGCCAAAAGCACTTTTGGCCAAAATTTGAGGTGTTTGACCAAGCTTTTGGAAAGAAAAAAGTGCTTTTGAGGAGAAGCAGAAGAAGTTTGGGAGAAGCAGAAAAAAGTAGATTATCTCCAAAAGCACTTTACTCAGAAGCACCTTTCAGAAAAATACACGTAGAAGCAATTTCAAAAGCTTGGTCAAAACACTAATTACTGTTCAAAAAATAATTTTCTTATTTATTAGTCAAATACAAACTACTTCTCACCAAAAAAGCGCCTTTTTTTAAAAGTATTTTTGAAAAAAGCACTTCTCAAAATAAGTTAATTTTAGAAGCTTGGCCAAACGGGCTATTAATTATCTCGTGATCTCAATTTTTTACATTAAATAGAAAATAAAAAATATTTTCATATGCTTCGAATTGTTCAAATCTATTTTGAAGTGAAAAAAATAGTCTTGTCTAATATGTATAAAAAGCAATTAACTCTAAAGTGCTCTTCATGAGATTTTGAGATTTCAATATCAATATTCTTGGTAAATTAGTTTTTTCTATATATCACAAGTTTCTTACGAAGTTTGGGTTTGCTTTACATTTCAGATACAATTTTCCAGAAATCATACTAATTGCAAATTCTTTTACCCCTTAAGCTTTTCATACCGTAAGTTTTAAAAAAATTTCTTTTTCCTTTAACTATATAGTAAATTAAACAATCTCATCTAAATTGAAATATATAAAGTATATAATATACAATAAACAGAGCCCCACAAATATAAGGCCTAAAATAATTGCTTACCTACTTCATGGTAGGGCCGCCCTGGATTTTGAGATAGGAGAAGAAGAGTTTTTATCGTCAAAATTGAATTGAAATATATTTAAGTATCCCCGAGAAAGGAAACGGGAAATTTCTTTTTAAGTCTTTAGATTTCACTTTCCTTCATAGACTTCTTCAATGTCTTGATAAAATAGTTGGGAAGCCATCATAATTACTAAGTCAGCATATATATTGTACATTTCTTATCATTTATGGATAGATATTGAATCTTGAATTGGTGGTGTTAGAGGTCGAGTAGCAAGTCAACCTAATGGTCGGCAGGGCGAAGCTATTTTGGTCGAAGGGTAATCAACAGATCATCATTTGTTGAAAAATTATGCTACGTATAAAATAAATTATTATTTATTATTGATCGAAAATAGATTTTGAACATCCGCCCACTAACAAAGGATATTCAAAATATAAATTTTCTTATTGAATTTTCTGATTTCGCCAGTAAATTGTAATTCAAATATATGTGCTTCCTTGACGGATAAGAAGGGCATTGAATTGTTTTTTTTTATTCTAGCGAGAGTATCAATATAGAATCAAATTATAAAGAAATTGTAGCAACATAAAAATGAAATTAAAGTGATTTGTTAATCAAAACAATATAGGAACCAATATTAATCTAATTATTCATAATCAAGCCGTTTGGACAATATTTAGAAGCAGTATTTTGAAAAAATTTTAAGATTTTGTGGAAGTTGAAGATGTGCGTAGATTGTTCTAATTTTTTGGGAGATTTTATGCATGGAAGTAGAGTTTGAAAAAAAAAATGTCTCTGAGAAACATTCTCAAGTCAAAATTAATAAAAACAGCTAATAAAAAAAATTAACTTTCGAAAACAAATAACCTAAACAAACATCAACACAGAAATTTTTTTTTTCGCATGTGTTTGTAAATGAATTAATTGATGTTTAATGCTGCCTAAGATATTTTGTGTAGTAGTCCAAATCATTTGAATGTCTTTATAAATGACAAACACCCTTTGTCTGCCTATATATGTCAAAAGTAGGACATCTTATATTTCTAAATGTAACTTGATTTGTAATTTATAACTTTATATGATGACTTAATATAAAGTTATATCGAAAATAGCCGCTCATTCTCGTATATATTATCTTTTCTAAATTTCACGTAAAATTATATTGGATATATTATTATTGTTGTTATAACAAGATTCGTCGGAACTTGCCAATGATTAACCCTATGTAGTTATATATTTCCAGAGAAAAGAAGTGAGATAATCTTACAGTCCATGCACACAAAATTTTAGTTCCCTGTTATATTATTCATCCTATGAAACGAAAAATTGCTACTAATAAAATGACAAGAATAAATGTACATAACATCAATTGCCGTGTAGGAAACAATTTATTAATTTCGACGATCAGAACTTTGACATCAAAGTTCAATTCTTAATCCCAGTTGGTTTCAACGGTCGGTTTGTAGGCCACCTACGTGCAATAAGGTGTCACCCATTAATTTATGCTTATGTATGAACTGCAACTATTGTATTGAACTTTTTTAATAGATAACAAATGTTTCCAACTAACAATACAAAAATAAATCTTGTTTATTAGACATAGTGTAATAAGAAACAGCTAATTGTGTATCATGTAAAATGAACGCGTAAACATAATAGCCAAAAGACACTACGTTGTTGCTTCCGTGTAATAGGTAGAAGTACTTTCTTGCTAAGGAGTACTTGTTGTACCTGTTTATGTTTAGACAAGGTGTGTATGAAAAGAGATACTGTATCCTAATATATCCTAACTTGGGGCGGCAAACCGACGTGTCGGGTCGGGTAAGCGGGTCAAACTGATGATTTAGAAAATGAATAAATTATCCGATTCGATCTGTATTTGAGACAGATAAAAAACAGGTTTATTCGACGGATAATATGAGTATTCATATTATTTATGGCTTCTTAAATATGACCACTTATGAAAAATTCTTAATCTTTCAAACTTAAGTAACTCCAATTTGAGGCTTTATAAATATAAAAATTAAACACACTATTATCCATTGGTTATCCATTTGGTTAACCATTTTATAAGTGAATAATATAGTTCTTTATCCATATTTGACCATGTTTGCAACAAATTATATGTGATACAAAAATAATTTGCAATCACAAAATAAATATGAAGAACTATAATTTTATTCATAAAATGACGCGGGTACAATTTTGTTTATCCCCTTGATATTTCTCTCCTGATTATCTGTAATTCGAGAGTTAGAACAATGTGTTTCTCGAACGTAGGATGATGCAGGCTTTCATGGATTTATTTGATATCCATGAAGTATGTTGTGGATCTTCTTGAAGTATTTGATTATCAAGAACTATCTGACCACGTCTTGATCTCTTTATGAATATCCCATCAGTTTATGGGATTTTCGAGACGATCTCCATTTTTGAGATATTTTTTAAAGGATTATGTAACCCTTTTTTATGAGAGTGACCTAAGGCTTTGGTAGAGTAGCCCTAAGCAACACTGATAGACTCCTAGGATTTCAAGAGGTCTTGTAGTATCTTGAATCTAGGATTTAACTCGATCCATTAAGATTTCGATGTCTACAAATGCCCCGTACTTCAAGGTTTGTCAGGGTGTAGTCTTGGCGAAACTTGAAGACGAGACTTGAAGTATCCGATCATCACAATAGAAAATTTTGAAGCTTGTAGTTTCAATTTGCAAGAGAAAGAGATGAAGGGCAGAACTGGTCCCACTAGGCGTACCAATTTGTTTGCAACAAATTATATGTGATACAAAAATAATTTGCAATCACAAAATAAATATGAAGAAACACAATTTTATTCATAAAAAGATGCGGGTACAATTCGGTTTATCCCCTTGATTCTTCTCTCGTGATTATCTCCGTAATTCGAGGGCTAGAACATCGTGTTTCTCAAACGTAGGATGGTGCGGGCTTTCATGGATTTATTTGATATCCACGAAGTATGTTGTGGATCTTCTTGAAGTATTTGATTATCAAGAATTATCCGGCCACGTCTTGCTCTCTTTATGAATATCCCATGAGTTTGTGGGATTTTCGAGACGATCTCCATTTTTGAGATGTCTTTTAAAGGATTATGTAACCCATTTTTTTATGAGAGTGACCTGGGATTTTGGTAGAATAGCCTATAATAACACTGACAGACTATTATGATTTCAAGGGGTCTTGTAGTATCTTGAATTTAGGATTTAACTCGATCCATTAAGATTTCGATGTCTACAAACACGTGTTTAAATGGTTCATTATCCAACCTAGATAAATAATATAAGTGGATAACTGTTTTGTTTTAATTATTCTGCCACCTCCAATCCTAACCGTCATTATATGGGGGTAGAGTCGTCAATATGGGCTTCGCCTGTTGGGCCAGCCCAGCCCAGCCTATGATTTAGTAGGGGTGGGCAAAAATATTTGGAGCCCGTTTAAAAACGAGGCTTTTAAGCCCAACCCGAGTAAGCTCGTGGCCCGTGAGGCTTGCTTGAGGCCGGGCCGTGGGCCTAATAAAATATTTATTTAAAATATATAAAAAATAAAAAATATATTGCCTTTAGAGATAGAAAGTCAGAATTCGATCTTTACTAAGAGGAACCAAAATGTGATTTTGGGAAGTTTCAAGAGATGGATGTTGTCATGTATTGGAAGGACCATTCTAGAAAATATCTCGATCTTTCAATGATGGTGCGTGATGTACTTAGTATTTCTATTATCACTGTAGCACCAGAATCAACATTTAGCATTCGAGGCGTGTTCTTACATAGTACAGAAGTTGCATTTAATATGAAAATGTCCAAACACTTGTTATTACTCGAAATTGACTGCACATGTTTTCCCAAACTCAAACTGGTAATATTTTTTTATGAATTTAAATATTATTAATTTTTTAAAATTTAATTATTTTTAATATTCAAGTAATAAATATTGCATATGAATAGTAGATGAAAGTGAAGATGTTAGGATAACCTTGTCACAAGCAGATTCAATGTGTTTGAAGAAGATGATGTGTTGGATGTCTCATAAGTATCATGAACGTTCGCTTGAATAGTTTGTTTTAAGTTTTGACATTTAGTGAATGAAATATAGTCTAGTCATTTACTTTTTTTAGTATTTACTGTGATATATTAGAACAATATTAGAGTTATTAAGTTGTACGACTTTTTCAACCAAGATATTTTTTTAACTTTTAAATAATTATCTTTTTTAGGTTAGAACTTAAAGAAAAATTATAAAATTATATTTTTAAAAATGATGGACCGGCCCGTGCGGGCCGCGGCCCACATAGGTCTGGGATGGGCTGACCATTATAAGGCCCATCAAAATGGTGGATTTGCCCAGCCCAACCCGTCAAAACTAAAGCTCATATAAACTAGATTGGACTAGCCCGACCCGACCCATATTGACAAATCTATATGGGGGGTGAACTCGTCTAGTCTTCATTTTCTATTTTTTATGTTCTCCTTCACTTAACAATAAGATGGGCCAATTTACTTTGACTTCACGTCTAAGTTAATTGAAACGACGCAAAAATTTGAAGGTTATAAATTTTGACATTATTACAAATGCCTAGCTCCTTTTAGTTATTGAGTTCACAGTGAAATATTTTATTAGATTAATATAAATATAGGGTTTAGCAAAAATTAATGAGTTCGGATGAATCATTACACCCCCCGCCAAATTAACTATAGTCAACAATCTCGTTTTGAGTGACAATGCACTTGTACCTTCTAGTATTTTTTGTGTATTGCGAGAAACGTTATTAGAGTTTCGTTCTCTAGCATTTCTAGCTAGTTTTTGTTGCTTTGTTTTTCTTTCAAATAAAATAAAATTACTCCGTTATCACAAAAAGGTGCAAAAAAATTGAAGAGCTTTAATTCAATTTGGGTGCACCGACCACCGCCCACACGCTGCGCACATTCCGCCCTCATACCGGGCACCACCCCCACTACAAGTCGTAAATGAAGAATGCAAGAAGGAAAAAGGTGGAATTTAATGAGAGAATAAATTAAAGATATATCTTTGAGTAATTAATGCTTGCTTTATCCTTCTTCCTTCCAAAGAGAAAGAACAGACAATGGAGTAGCAAATTATTCACCTAATTACAATTAGAGGCGAATCCATGTTTTAAAGTTTATGGGTTCTTACCACAATCTCAAATTATATACAATAATAATTATGTTCAAAGTTTGATATGTGTAATTATTTAATAAAATTTTATAAATATACAAAGTCTACACAAAAGTTAATGGGTTCCCGAAAACGCATATACTCTAGATTCTCCCCTCTCCTAACTACGATCCGTCCTTTGCTCCCCATCTCCAAACTTAAAGGGATGCACAGAATACGAAGAAGGTTGAAGCGCACCCCTTGGTGCACCCCCATTGAATCGCACGTTATTTTGGCTAAGTCATGTATGTTTTTAAACTTCCGTCTGCAATAAGTTCAATAGCATTCACACATGAAAGTCAACTACTACTCAAAATAACATGATAACAAAAAAATGTCGACTCATGAACATGTTGATCCTTTTATTCCAGGTTTCCAACATAGAATTATTTAAGAGCTCTTACTTTGGAATGACATAATTGTTAATCAACTTATCCGCCATCAAGCCCACCAATTAATTAACATTTGTGTTAAGTAGGTTCACTAAAGGGGATGAAGGCTCCCGATTGAAACCAAATAACATTCGTGTTAGGTAGGTTTACTGAGGAGATGAAAGCTTCCTATTGAAACGTTTTTTAATTCTTATTGTTCGAACTTAAGACGTCTAGTTAAGGTGAAAGGGACGTTAATCTTCCCTTGTAGTACATTAACTTATGAAATATTTTTTCATGAAAAAACCTAGAAAAAATAAATAGACTTACTTTACAAGTACTAGGCCTAAATTTGGGGAAATCGTTTCAAGCTTCTCTAGGAAGAACCTATAAATGAAAAGAAGGGGAAAGAAACTATAGAAGGACAGTGTGGGTCGTGATCTTTAATAGAGAAACCGGAACTTTAGGAATAAACTTTGGGCCTCAACTTTTTGTCAAGTATTTTAGCGGTATCCTTATACAAATGCTGCTGAAATTTATTTTTTCTAACCGATATATATTATACAAGATTATATACATAATATGTTTGAATTATATACATTATATATTCATCGATTATTTTAGTTTAAATAGTTGGATAGGCTGCTATTTATGTAAATTCTAATCCATTGATTTGGATACGAATATGTCCCTTAACCCAGATGAATAGATTAGTGGCCCAATAAACGTTTTTATAAGATAGCCCATCAGTACTAGTACCCGTTGAAACGCATAGTCAGCAGATAGCCGAAAGAGCATTTATGTGTAGAAATAACATAAGGTAGCCATTATCTAAGGTGGTATTTATTGTTTATCCAGCAATCTTAATGTTGAGCAAAAATAGTCATTATCCTATTAAAATTCATATGAAAAGATACTTTTACCCTTTCTCCCCTTGCTTTTCTTCCCAAACCCTCACTTCTCTCTCTGCGTGCCTTCTCCATAATCCAAAATGAATTTTTCCCCAAACCCTCTCCACTGCCCATGTTCACCGAAGAAATAAATCAAAACTGTATCTACCAGATTAAATTAATTGAGTAAAAATCGTAGAAAACTTTATTTACACTAACAGTTACTAAACTTTATACGAGATCTGTATTGTTCTCCACTGATATGCCTTAAATTGCTTCATTGCATTTAATTAAGTCAAGTTTGGAGATAGTGGATTTTGTTGCTTCCCAAAACTAGATATGTATGTTTTGTGTGAGACTATTACTCTTTTGACATGTCACTGGCCTGAGAGGATTGATGACATTGTTGACTGGTTAGCCTAGTTTCATCTTGTTTTTTAATTGCTTATTTTCTTAGACTAACAAGCTCAAAAGCTAAGGACAATAGGTCCTGAACTTACTGTATAAGTTCAAAAATTAAGGACAATAAGTCCAAGTCCTGAACTTAAACTAATAAGCTCAAAAGTTAGGACAATATATAGGTCTTAAACTTAGGCTAAGAAGCCCAAAAGTTAAGGACATACAGTCCTTAACTTACAGTTGCAATTCAAAAGTTAAGGACAATAGGTCCTTAACTTTGGTTTTCAAGTTCAAAAGTTAAGGACATATAGCAGTTACAAGTTCAAAAGTTAAAGACAATAGGTCCTTAACTTTGATTTCCAAGTTCAAAAGTTAAGGACAGACAATCTTTAACTTACAGTTACACATTCAAAAACTAAGGACAAACAGTCCTTAACTTACAGTTACAAGTTCAAAAGTTAAGGACAATAAATCCTTAACTTTGACTTACAAGTTCAAAAGTTAAGGACAAACATTAACTTATAATTACACGTTCAAAAGTTAAGGACAAGCAAATTCAAAAGTTAAGGACAATAGGTCCTTAACTTTGACTTACAAATTCAAAAGTTAAGGACGCTTGGTCTTGAAGTTTGAGTTCCAAGTTCAAAAGTTAAGGACATGTAACCTTGAAGTCCTGAACTTAGAGTTCCAAGTTCAAAAGTTAAGGACATGTAGTCTTGAAGTCCTGAACTTAGAGTTATAGGTTAAAAAGTTAAGGACGTATAGTCTTGAAGTCTTGAACTTAGAGTTTAAAGTTCAAAAGTTAAGGACATGTAGTCCTGAAGTCCTAAAGTTAAGGATATGAGCAGAAGGGTATTTTCGTCCCGGTAGTTAAAGTTTATTAAACTAGTGGCTAAAGATTAAAGATATTTAAAACACTAGATTTAAAATAAAGGAGAAATTTACCTAGAATACAACCCTTTGAAGACTTATTTATATTCCTTACAACTACTTTTATAAAATTACTTTTGATACAACTTATTTTAAATCTTACCTTTTTAATAAAATTATGTACAACTTTTCATCTCCTAAAATCTCTCCCTTGAGATTCTCTCTCACTATTAAGTTTTTCCTCAATTTCTTCTGTAAAAAATATTTAATATATCACAATCATCTATAATTTGAGAATCATCTATTGAATGAACCAATTATTTGTCAATATCCGATAATTCTCGAATATTATAGTTCTGGCCTTGTGTTCCACATAAATCTTGACATTACAGAATATTTGAAGGAAAATCTATCATCTAAACTATTGAATTTGCTTAGGAACACACATTTTGAATATTTCCTTGAACTAAAG
Source organism: Nicotiana noctiflora (assembly GCA_032618575.1). NCBI lineage: Eukaryota > Viridiplantae > Streptophyta > Magnoliopsida > Solanales > Solanaceae > Nicotiana > Nicotiana noctiflora. The sequence continues at coordinate 139,816 of JASVEL010013518.1, read as the reverse complement.
AAGATCAGTGCACATAGCCGATTATATTTGTTTCCCCAGTTTGCTTCTTCTTTATCACTCCATCAGCAAATGTATTCACTTTCCCCAACATATATATATATATATATATATATATATATATATATATATATATATATATATATATATATATATATATATATATATATTATACAAAAATTGAAACTGGAAAAAAGAAAAGAAATATTATTAACAAATATACAATACACAATATAATATATACATATACTAATGTATTACTGTATATTTTCTTTGAAATTTTCATACCTAAAACATATCAATAGCTATTAAGTTTTCCCTAATTTCTTCATTAAAGGAATTGAGTATATCACAATATCTCAAGCCTCTTCCCCATTATTAAAAGATATATCTCGTGTATACCCATAGTAAATATAGTATATAATATATTTTATACTATAAACTTATATGAAAATGTATATAAGTATACAATACAACTTACCTTCATTGTATAGTATCACTTTAGTTCATCTGATGTATGCATTGAGAGGAAAAATTATCTAATGTATACTACTAGTAAATATAGTATACAATATATGATATAATATAAACTTATATGACATATGTATAAATATATAATACAACATACTTTTTATTGTATAATACCCTTTTTAGTTTATCAAATATATACTACTAATAAATATATTATATAATATAAACTTATATGACTCTTCGTATATATAATATACAATACTTCGTATCATTGTTATATAACGGTACGCTAGATCCTATTCAATTATTTCAGTATTAAAGTTTACATGCTATATATTGATTTTGATGTATTTATGTTCTCTTTTTTTAGGGTAATTTTTACTTAAAGGTTATTTCTCCTGCTACTAGAGAAGAAGAATTTGATAAAGAATGGATAGTGATTGTTTAGAATGTAGTGAATAAGGAGATACAAATAAAAAGAATGGATAGTGGTGTAACGACCCGACCAGTCGTTTTGAGCTCTGGCGCGTCATTCAGCAGATTGATGCCATGAACAGCTTCATCTCAGGTATATTGGCTTGTGTGTATGGTCAGAATTCAAATTCAGGAAGTTTGGAGTCAAATCTAAATGAAAATTCTCATTTTGAAAGCTTAAAGTTGAAGAAATGAACTACAATTGGAATTTTGAGTAAATGACCTCGGAATTGGGATCTAAAAGTTCCAACATGCTCGTATGATGATTTTAAACTTGGACGTATGTCCGGATTTGGTTTTTGATAACCCGTGAGCATTTCAGCGTATATGGTGGAAGTTAGTATTTTAGAAGGATTTCATAAATTTGGGTTGGAAGGCATTTTAGAGTTATAGAGGTCCGATTGGGATTCTGAGTCTGCGAATAGATCCATATGGTGATTTTGGAGTTGAGAACGCGATCGGAAGTGAATTCGGGTGTCCGGAGGTCATTTTGAAGTCATTTGGCAAAATATATGAATTTGAAGGTTTATGAGAAAATTCGACTGGAAGTGAAAATTTTGATATCGGGGTCGGAATGCAATTTCGAAAGTTCGTGCAAGTCCGTAATGTCGAGTGTGACTTGTGTGCAAATCTTGAGTCAATTCGGATTGATTTTGGTAGGAAATGGAACAATTAATCTCTTTAAGGAAAACTTAAGTTGGAAAAGTCAACTCAACGTTGACTTATGAGTTCGAGGGATCGGAACTGAATTCCAATGATCCGGTTAGTTTCGGGGGATGATTTAAGACTTAGGAGCGCAATCGGAAGTAATTTTGGAGATCCGGTGAAGAAGTTAGCCTATTTTGGCGAAGTTGGAATTTTGGCGGAATCCGATCGATAGGTGAGATTTTGATCCGGGAGTCGGAATGGAATTCCGACAAATGCAGTAGCTCCGTTAGGTGATTTTGGATGTGCCTGCAAAATTTCAGGTCATTCGGAGGTCGTTTGGTCGGGTTTTTGATCGAATGTTGGTTGCGGAAGTTTAAATGAAAACTTAGGCTTGAATTTGCTTGGATTCGATGTTTTCCGTGTTTAAGGGCGTGTTTTTATGATTGGAACAAGTTTGCATCGTGTTATGGAGTATGTTGGTGGTTTTCGTTGGGGGCCCGGGGGCCTCGGGATGAATTCGGGGGTCCAAACGGACCATTTAGAGCCAAAGTGAGCAGCTGATTGCTGCACTAATTGCAGCAGATTTTCAGCAATTTTCGGCTACTTTGAGAGCTGATATCGTGTAATCTATAGGGAATCACAAAAATTGCAAAACATGAAAGTTGTAGAACATCGTGTCTAGTTTCGAGAAAGCTAAAGAACTCATAATTTGGACATCTGTACTAGACGTTATGATCGACGAAAAATGACTGCTGGAGCAATAGGATGTACAACTTGTACAGCGCAGCAGGGTACAACCCGACGAAGCACAGACAGATTCTTTATTACACGAAATTGGGTTATTTCTTTCATTGATTTCATTTCGTTTGGATGATTTTTGAGAGCTTCAAGAGGGGATTTCACCGGGTAAACATCGGAGATAAGATTCTTGACTCAAAAACATAATTTTATGGTAGAATTAACATCAATCTTCATGAATTTGGGTAGAAATTGTGAAGGATTGTGGCCTAGAAATTGAAAACAAAAATTTGGGTTTTGAAAGGCCAATCGAACTCCGATTTCGATAAATTTTATATGCACGGACTCGTGGCGAGACGAGGATCGCGTTGGTACTAATTTCGGAATTTTTTGAGCAGCGGGCCCGGGGTCGGATTTTTACCAACTTAGTGTATTTATGCGAATTTTATGTAAATTGAAATGAGTTATGATTCTTTGACCCGTATTTGACACAATTATTGTGGTTTGAAACGATCCAAACACACTCGAATCATGACAACTAACTCACACAAAAGAGCTATAATTCAAATCACCCGTACCATCATAACATAGAACTGAGATCTCGTCTCACGTCATAGAATTAGGGTACTTGAATCCTCCTCGAAAGGTCATAACATAACGTGGCCTTGCCACAGCCCATGATTCTATCCAAACACTATTACTCATGGAGCATCTCAAGTCACCATGCTCAAAACGGTCAGCCACGCACATATTTAGGTCTGTACTCAAGCAATCAATCACACCCGCGGTGATACATTTAATATATGCTATCAAATCCTGAATGGATACAACCGATGTGCTATTCCCCGAGCGGTACCCAATACGGACTATTCCTTAAAAGCTAGGAAGTATTGTATACAAAGTAACTTATAGGAAACTATATTTTCCACATCACACTGTTGCGGCGCGCAACCCGTTCCAATAACATACCCGTGGCGGTGTGCCACTCGATCCAGATACCATACCTGTGGCGGCATGCTACCCGATCCACGCATAAATCTCGCAAGAGGAAATGCACATTGAGTCAAGTTGCTCATTACAACAAACATATATATAGCCTCAAGCTTGGCCACATGAAACGCATCCGACAACGTTCCTCAATACCGGAACTGAATCAATGGTAAATAACTCTACACTGACATCCGCCACAAAGGCCCAACTGACAAAGCAATACCTACCATCCGTCCGCTGGTTTTGGGTGCAACTACCATGTTGAAGCATACTCTGATGCACTCTGCTATGCAATTTGTGTAATTTCCGACATAGTCCATATCACATTAGTCTAGGCAACCTAACTTATGACAACCAGTCTGCAATCGAGTCTCATAACCCAAATTCATTATATAGAGCTAAGGGAGAGCCACTAGGGCTTCCAACTTCCAATGATCGCTAAACGGTGCCGATACTCACGATATACAACTACTGCATAGGCGGATTACGAGAACTTCTAGTCTCCAACACATATATAACACATGAATCACTGTGCCTGATTCCGTACTTCACCGTACGAATACATAATGCACATCAAGCGTCCATTCATACCACGAAAGCCATTCAGAAATTTTACTATGCCATTAGCGACTCAATTATTACAGTCGATCCAACAAGAGAATACCACCATACCACTAGATATTATCAGTTTACATTACCTTTTTCTTTTGGACCGTATACCCTGCCAAATTACTAGAATAGCAGTACCATTTTCCTTAATCACCAGAAAGATCGATTCTAAATTCACCCTGCAGCTGCCCGCGCTGCTCAATAATTTTTAATGACTTCCCGTATATTATGAACAAATCTCAAAGCCTTGAATATGCCATTATCAACTTTCCATAACACATCGCATATACCATACCACACTAAGATAACATGGGAATTCATATCCCCTTCCTACGCCGCAAACATCGGCGCACTCAACTAGTCAAGGCCTTTCATGATCCCATATAGAGAAAACTCATTACACATTCCAAGCTTTGCATACCGACAAGAATATACTCACTTTTAAACCACGGTAGGACCCATCACAAACTCTTTCTCCCAATCCATTACATAAGTTTAGCTGCCAGGACTGAGTCCTTCTACCCACATCGAGCTACGCAACTACCAGCACTCAAGAGCTTGGTTGCACCATAGCTGCAAGACTTATCACTTCGAACACATACCAGGAATTGATTGTATCCCTATCATACCGTTCCGGTTTATTAACAAGTTACTCTATTTTCCTTTCTGATTCATCTTTAATTTGATATTAGCCTTTACTATAGCACTACAATATCTAAACTCATGTTATCACACGAGACTCGTATACAAGATCACACGGTCTAAAGCCCATAGGTCACTTAATACTCTCTCAATGTTTCTCAAAAGTACCACATTCTACAATACTTTGTTTTGAAGAATTTCTTGCGATTTTTGAATTCGTTATCATTACTCTCCAATATAGATACATAGAATCTCATCATTCACATATCATTACACAAGTCTTGATCCCTTCTAACGAAACCACCGTCTTTAGCCACATACACAATCTTAAGACACCTTACCGTTACAATGCAAAATCTTGAACACCGCAAAACCATTCTCGGAAGTCATTCACCCTTATTCGGCTGTAATTCACCTGTCTTATTGAACAGAACCACTCGTGCCTTGTTAGAACTCGGACACCGTAGAACATGATTTCGTACATATACAAACAACCACATTTCTGCTCTATTCACTGAGCATTTTTTATCAACACCAACTCAAAACATCCTAAGACTTCTTCACATCTACGATGCACCATACAACCTTTATCAAAATTTTCCTTCACACTCGCCATTCTCGGCTCAATTTCCACGACCACAACTGATTTGCCTACATACTTCAAAACATAGCTCGGAGCCATACATCAAAGCACTTTTAGCCGCTCATAGCATTCTTTACTCAATTGATGCCTCAATGTTACAGTGAGATTAAACTCAAGCTATTTACAAGCTTCGGCGGAGAATCGAATCATCAGAAATCTTAACTCTTTTGCAATTCTTGTATTCATTCACACACAACAACTAAGCCCATTCTTTAGATGACAAAATCTTTTCTAAGTCCCAATTTTTTCCAAAAATTTCAACAGAGTTTCCATTGTAATTTGGCCTATCCACCTGCCAGAGAATCACCGAAACCATCCTAACAATACATCCACAACTCGACAAGACATCACAATGCATCTCAACAACACAAATCCCAATACTACACAAATTATATTATATAAATTAGTACATGAACATGCGCTGCACCTGCTCGAATCATAACATATATCAAATACACTTCAATTACACATCAGAATCAACCCACCTATTTTGCCTTAATCTAGTATTTTAGTACAACACCTTCCACCGGGATACACATAGCATAATCACTTTAGTCTTCCCGAGTCTAAACTCATTTTACTACATGTAAGACACTTTACCTTCCAACTAAGAGATATGATAAATTTTCACCACGCCCGTAGCTCGGGGTTACATAACAGATTACAATAAGGATCTAACACTTGACAACTCGTACATTATTAAGCTTCCATTTCCACAGTTAGGAACAATACCGATCACACAAAATTTAATAATACCAGTTTGTGAAATCAGCACTTTGGTGCTCATGTCATAGACAAAGATTTGGCCTCAAGTCCTCCCGACTGGCCCAACATGAACTCACAAAGATTATATCTCGAACCTCGATCAGGGAATCACAAGCCATCAAGGCAATTATATTACTGAGTGCTCGAAGCGTACACAGACGTGTGGAAGGAATTTCAAAGATTATATCTCAAGCTGAATCAAGTACGCACGATAAGAATTCCAAGAAATGTGAAGTGTTTCCTAATGGTTTGCAACCTCCCGAGGATAAGTACAGGCGTCCCCGTACCGATCCACAAGACTCTACCAACCGGCTCAAGACTCATGGGGCCTGTTGACGCGTGATTTTTGACCCTACCCGAGATGTTTTTTATATTTTTTGCTAAAATATTTAGTTTAGGCCTAGTATAGCTATTTTAGCTAATTTTGACTCTTTTACTTTATTTCTACCTTAAGATAAAAAATAACAAAAAATATAGTTTTATTAACGTTTCGTAATCATTTTTAAACTTGAAAAATACAAAAATATTACTTTATATTTTTATCTTTTTATAAAAACGAAAATAATAAAAATAGTTGCATTAACATTTTGTAGTTACTTTAATTTTGAAAGAAAAATATAAAAAAATAACTTTGTTTTAATTATTAGTCTTATAGTTATTTTGGTTACCTAGGATTAATTAAATAACGCCATTCTCGGTTCCGGACGAAGAATAATATTCGGGTTCAAACTACCCGGTTTTATAATTTTCGGACATAGCCCGTAATAACCCGACACTACACTAAGGGGGAGGGATGGGAGAATGATTAAAAAATGAAAAAAGAATAAAAAACAAAAAAAGAAAAAGACAAAAGGAAAATGACAAAAAGAAAGAAAAAAACAAAAGAAAAAAAGACAAAATAACATGGACTAATTTTTAAAATAGAACAAAAGGCATATGAAGGGGACTTCACGGTAGATTGGGGGAGGGAAACAATATTAAAAAAAAAGGAGAGAGGTACTGTTGTTGGATTTTTCTGGAGGAACTCACGTTTTTAAAAGAAGAGGTTTTTCTCTTCATCTCCTTCATATATACACAGCGGCCGCATAACTCTAAGGGGTGAACGACTGGAGGGACTGGAGGCAGCGGCAGCTATCAAGAGGAGACTCTCCAGGGTCTTGAACAAAATGAATAACGCCTAGGAGGAGACCTTGATGAAGGGAGACCTCTCTGCTGCGTTTTCTCCTGGAACTGCCTACAATCTGAAGGCAGCAGCAACAGAAGGCAGCCGTTCTTCTTCAGAGGCTTCAGCAGCAATACGTCCGCGCAGCCACAAACCAATGACCCCACCCCCTGAAATCCCTTCGTCATTGCAGCACCCCCACTCCAAAGCTTCTTCAGAAAACAAAAACAATACACACACAGCAAAAATCAAATCCTTTCCTCTCCAAGCAAAAAGAAGCAACGACTCTCATCTTCAACAAAAGATGACCAGCCAATCTTCTTCTTCTTCTAAACACAAAAACGACCAGTAACCCCTAGATCGAGTGTACACGCAATCACGCTCACGAACTGATCTGGAATTATTTTGTGTCTGATTCGTGCGGAGGTTCGGAGTTGAAGTAGTCGTCCGAGGTCCATTCGTAGTTCGCATTGTTTCTGCTTTAGCTGACTGGTTTTCAGCTTTCATCAGACCTGTTTCAGTCATTTTATTTGCTGTTCAATTAGTTCTGATTTGAGGTCGCCGAAAGTGTCGAGAAGCTTCATTTATTTTGCTCGAGGTCCAATTCTAAACTCTTGCACATTCTTTTGTTTTCAAATGATGTTTCTGTCCGTGTTTACTTAAAAATAGTTATTTGCCTTTGTGTTTGATCTTGTCTTCTTTGAGAAATTGATGTTGCTCATACTAAGGAAAATGATTGACCCTGATTCTGATTACGTGCTGGCCGGGTCTAAAGTCTTAACTGTGAGGCTCTTTTGTCTGAAAAAATCAGTTAAATATAGTAAGCCGTTTCTATTTTTAAGCCATAGGGATGTGATTATAGGTGCTTTCTTTGGAACTTATAAGAAAACTAATAAAAAAGAGAAGAAATTTGATGGGAAAGATGGTAATACATTGGACGTGGAAGATAGATTTCAGTTGCACAGACTGAAATGAGAGTTGATAAAGAAAGACTTTTTCATGCAAGCACCAGCAAAGTTAACGGCTTGTGATTATCATCGGGGTCTTGATATGATCGTTGTTGGTTTTTTCTAATGGGGTCTTTGGTCTATATCAAATGCCTCATTTCGTGTGCATTCATTTGTTGTCTATCACGAGAGAGAAGGTCACCACGGCAAAATCCCCTGGAATGCACCTGAGCTTTTTGATCTTAATTAATTACTTTAAAATATTTAGATTTGGAAGGACCGTTTAGCAAATTTCACGGTCTTTCCCAAAGTTAACAATACGATAGACTTTTTAGGCACGACTCTAATAAAATTACTTTCCTAAATACGGGTGCGCATTTATGTGACCCAAATCTTATTCTCGGCGAAACCGAAATGCATTAAAGTCGCAGGCGTACTGGTTGCGGTGTGACTCGAAATGTATTTTCATGACGTCGCAATTCTTCTAAAATTAAAAGCGGAGCATTAAAAGCACATAATTAAAATATGTATGAAAGAATCAGATAGAAACAAAAATTGCAATTGAGCGACCGTGTTAAAACCACGGAATCCGGGAGTGCCTAACACCTTCTCCCGGGTTAACAGAATTCCTTATCCAGGTTTCTAGTTTCGCAGACTGTATTACGGAGTCATAAATTTCCTCGGTTCGGGATTAAACCGGTGACTTGGGACACCATTATTTTCCCAAGTGGCGACTCTGAATTAAATAAATTAATCCCGTCTCGATTGTCCTTTAATTGGAAAAACTCCCTCGCGTGCCCTCGCGGGTGCGTAAAAAGGAGGTGTGACAGGGCCTTGTAACCTAGGCTCTGATACCAACTTGTCACGACCCCAATCAAGACTGTTTTAGGCTTGAATTGGCGAAGGTTACCTATAAGTTACTTTGTATACAATACTTCCTAGCTTTTAAGGAATAGTCTGTATTAGGTACCGCTCGGGGAATAGCACATCGGTTGTATCCGTTCAGTATTTGATAGAATATATTAAATGTATCACCGTGGGTGTGATTGATTGCTTGAGTTCAGACCTAAATATGTGCGTGGCTGACCGTTTTGAGCATGGTGACTTGAGGTTCTCCATGAGTAATAGTGCTTGGATAGAATCGTGAGTTGTGGCAAGGCCACGTGATGTTATGACCTTTCGAGGAGGATTCAAGTACCCTAATTCTATGATGTGAGACGAGATCTCAGTTTCTATGTTATGATGGTACGGGTGAATTGAACTATAGCTCTTTTGTGTGAGTTAGTTGTCATGATTCGAGTGTGTTCGGATCGTTTTTTTATTGGAGCCTGTGTTGTGATCATTGTGGCTTAGGCCGATGCTGAGGTGTCGTGTCACCAATGCGGTGTGTTATAATCGACAAGATCGTTGGAGTCATTAATGAGTATGAGCATATTTGATCTAAGCTCGCTAGAAAGGTAATATCGAGGTTTGGCTCCGAAATCTATTGTGGTCATATGAGTAAAGTGATGCAAAGTGTGAATTCAACAAAGTTATGCATTAATGTTTGGGTACAACGTGTGGAGATTGATATGGTGGTCGAATGATGGAAACAGACTTGGCAGGAAATTCAGGATGTTGGAATTTGGCCTAATGTCTTATTCGCTCGTATAAAGAATTATATCTACAGAAAATTATAGCTAATATGCTCAACTAAGTAGTGGTAGCACAGGAAGGTGCATGATGTGTTAAACAAGTTATTTGAGACTACATCATTGTAGTTCTCGGCACGTTCGAGGACGAACGTATGTTTAAGTGGGGGAGATTGTAACGACCCGACCGGTCGTTTTGAGCTGCGACGCGTCATTCAGCAGATTGAGGCCATGAACAGCTTCATCTCAGGTATATTGACTTGTGTGTATGGTCAGAATTAAAATTCAGGAAGTTTGGAGTCAAATCTAAATGGAAATTCTCATTTTGAAAGCTTAAAGTTGAAGAACTGAACTACGATTGGAATTTTGAGTAAATGACCTCGGAATTGGGATCTAAAAGTTCCAACATGCTCGTATGATGATTTTAAACTTGGACGTATGTCCGGATTTGGTTTTTGATAACCCGTGAGCATTTCGGCGTATATGGTGGAAGTTAGTATTTTAGAAGGATTTCATAAATTTGGGTTGGAAGGCATTTTAGAGTTATAGAGGCCCGATTGGGATTCTGAGTCTGCGAATAGATCCATATGGTGATTTTGGAGTTGGGAACGCGATCGGAAGTGAATTCGGGTGTCCGGAGGTCATTTTGAAGTCATTTGGCAAAATATATGAATTTGAAGGTTTATGAGAAAATTCAACCGGAAGTGAAAATTTTGATATCGGGGTCGGAATGCCATTCCGAAAGTTCGTGCAAGTCCGTAATGTCGAGTGTGACTTGTGTGCAAATCTTGAGTCAATTCGGATTGATTTTGGTAGGAAATGGAACAATTAATCTCTTTAAGGAAAGCTTAAGTTGGAAAAGTCAACTCAACGTTGACTTATGAGTTCGACGGATCGGAACTGAATTCCAATGATCCGGTTAGTTTCGGGGGATGATTTAAGACTTAGGAGCGCAATCGGAAGTAATTTTGGAGATCCGGTGAAGAAGTTAGCCTATTTTGGCGAAGTTGGAATTTTGGCGGAATCCGATCGATAGGTGAGATTTTGATCCGGGAGTCGAAATGGAATTCCGACAAATGTAGTAGCTCTTGCAAAATTTCAGGTCATTCGGAGGTCGTTTGGTCGTGTTTTTGATCTAATGTTGGTTGCGGAAATTTAAATAAAAACTTAGGCTTGAATTTGCTTGGATTCGATGTTTTCCGTGTTTAAGGGCGTGTTTTTATGATTGGAACAAGTTTGCATCGTGTTATAGAGTATGTTGGTGGTTTTCGTTGGGGGCCCGAGGGCCTCGGGATGAATTCGGGGGTCCAAACGGACCATTTAGAGCCAAAGTGAGCAGCTGATTGCTGCACTAATTGCAGCAGATTTTCAGCAATTTTCGGCTACTTTGAGAGCTGATATCGTGTAATCTATAGGGAATCACAAAAATTGCAAAACATGAAAGTTGTAAAACATCGTGTCTAGTTTCCAGAAAGCTAAAGAACTCATAATTTGGACATCTGTACTAGAAGTTATGATCGACGGAAAATGACTGCTGGAGCAATAGGATGTACAACTTGTACAGCGCAGCAGGGTACAACCCGACGAAGCACAGACAGATTCTTTATTACACGAAATTGGGTTATTTCTTTCATTGATTTCATTTCGTTTGGATGATTTTTGAGAGCTTCAAGAGGGGATTTCACCGGGTAAACATCGGAGGTAAGATTCTTGACTCAAAAACATAATTTTATGGTAGAATTAACATCAATCTTCATGAATTTGGGTAGAAATTGTGAAGGATTGTGGCCTAGAAATTGAAAACAAAAATTTGGGTTTTGATAGGCCAATCGAACTCTGATTTCGATAAATTTTATATGCACGGACTCGTGGCGAGACGAGGATCGCGTTGGTACTAATTTCGGAATTTTTCGAGCAGCGGGCCCGGGGTCGGATTTTTACCAACTTAGTGTATTTATGCGAATTTCATGTAAATTGAAATGAGTTATGATTCTTTGACCCGTATTTGACACAATTATTGTGGTTTGAGTAGATTCTACACGCGAGGCAGCGAATTCCAAAGGAAAGGGCATTGCGGACGAGTCTACGACCGGCTAGAGGTGAGTAGTTTGTGTATATGGTAGCCTGAGGGTTCGAAACCCCGGCTTAGCACATTGTGACGCTAGTAAGGCGTGGCTCGCACCCCGTGGCAGGTGCGGGACTGATTGTGACTGGGCATTGAGACTTAGTCCATCCCGAATGAGTATGATATGATAATTGTGGTTGAAAAACACTGTGTTTGATATAATTGTGGGCTGTAAGCCGTATTTGGGGCCTTGTGCCGACCTGTAGTATCCCTAGAAGATAGTTATATATGTGATAGCTATACTTGCTTAATCACTCATCTCAGTCTTGGTTTGGAAATCACCGTATTGAATTGCTAAGTCACATGTTTTGAAAAAATTAAATAAAAGTTAAAGTATTTTCATAATTAAATGAAAAGGAACTTGTAAATAAATAGTCTGAGCTGTTCTTGTGACTTATATGATTGTTGTGGAGTGAGGATGGATCGGGCTGCACGCTGCAGCGGTTGATATGATATGAGAATCGGGCTGCACGCCGCAGCGGTATTGCGCTTGGGCTGTAGGAGCCCCTCCGGAGTCTGTACACACCCCTAGTGAGCGTCGTCGACGTTAAATGGATCGGGCTACACGACGTAGCGGTTATGTGCATTGCATTGCATTTGTATTTGTTAAATTATTCTGTGGTAGATATATTGTACTGTTGATGCTAGTTCGTAGGAGATTCGGACTGTAGTGTAGCTTCATATTGTGGTATTTTGTGAATTTCCTACTTTCAGCTGCCTTTATATATTTATTACTCACTGAGTACTTAGTACTCACCCTACTCCTGCACCTTTTGTGTGCAGACTCAGGTACTCATGAGCAGTAGACAGGCATTTCCGGTGGTTTCAGAGTCATCCGAGTTGCTGAGGTAGCTGCTGGCGTTCGCAGGACCTGGCTTCTCTTCTTATTCCAGTTGTCCTTTGTATATACATTATTCATACTTGAGTATTTGGTTTAGATATTATTATCTGATCATGTTTAGAGGCTCTAGACTCGTGACCCTAGATCTTTGGGTGGTTATTCAGTTTAGCTTTATTGTCGAAATAATATCCAGGTAATTTATTTGAGCTTCATGCTCGGGTGAGAGTGTAAATGGTCGGGCTTGCCTAGCAGGTGTGTTGGGCGCCATCACGATCGGAATTTGGGTCGTGACAAGTGGTTGTTTAGAATGGATAGTGGTTGTTTAGAATGTAGTGAATAAGGAGATACAAATAAAGACATAAGCTGGTAGTGGCTATTTGTGCACATCGACTCATTTATATTTAGTCGATCCAATAACTTTTCGGTTGATTGATGAGCCAACCCAACCCATATTTATACTGGCCACATAGGTAAATTACATCGGACGAACCTTTTAGAATTACCATTTATAGGATCCTGTTAAGAATCTTTTGTAAATAGCCCCACTGAGAATTCTAGTGATTTTCTATTTTTGTAAATCCAAGTGATCCTCAAATAAAATCTTTAGTGATTGCCATATTTTTGCAAATTCCGATGATCACCATATACTTTTTTTTTTTTGCGATTACTATGTATTTCTTGTGGTAGTTATTTATGGCAGTTACTGTTTGATATTATTGCATGTCATTTTATGTATAATTCTTATGTTTAGATAACTATTTATGCGATTTCCTGCCGGAATTACTAATGCTCTTTTGTTTTTGTTTTTGTTGTTGCTTTACCTTTCCTTTTCTAAGCCGAGGGTCGATTGGAAACGGCCTCTCTACCCTTTGGGTAGGGGTAAGGCTTGTCTACATATTACCCTCCCCAGACCCCACCTTGTGGGACTATACTGGGTAGTTGTTGTTGTTGTTGTTATGTATTTCTTGTAAATTTTGATGATCATCATATTAAAAATTCTGGCGGTTGCTATTCTCGCAAGACTTTTTTATCGGGGTCAAAAAATCAATTGTTCATATACCAATGCGGCAATGCCCAAGCAATAATATACTTGTTTCGTCTTTTCGTTTTATCTTTTTAAATGAAGGGTCACCTGAAAAGTGTGGACTAGTTTAATGTTTTCGAACTTCTATTGGTTTAAATTCTGTCTTCAACTTCGCTCGATTTCTATAAAGGAGGAAGTGAATTGGCACGTCCATAACCAAGTATTTAGACAATATTGTATGACCAAAAAAATATTTAGTTTTTGTTTAAACTAATTAATGATGAAATATAGGGTAAATCTTAATAAAGACAACTAACTCTAGACCAAAGCATGTTAATTACGAGAATCAAATATAGTCGAACTTATAACTCTTTTTAAGATTATTAAAAGACCAAATATAAACGATAAGCTTATATCTTTTGCGTATTGATTTGTAATGTAAAAGTAAAGAAGGAGAGCCATTCATAACTAGGAGATCTATCTTTATTGATCCAAGAAAGACAATTACAGAGATTTGTCGCCAAGATTTGTAATTTCTCGTATTTTTCACCTATACCTTCATCGGAAAAATGCTCAATAAAACTTGGGAAGCCACTCAATTACCTCAAGATGGGAAGGCTTTACCTTACAAATGGGTGTACAATATAAAGCAACGCTCAGATGGTAGTGTGGAAAGACAAAAGGCTAGATTGGTAGTAAGGGGTGCTATACAGAGAGAAGGGATTGATTTTAATGAGACTTTTTCCCCGGTGGTCAAGATGACCACCATTAGACGCATTTTAGCAGTTGCTGTTAAGAAAAATTGGGATCTTTATCAATTGGATGTGAACAATGCATTCTTACAATCTTACATGGCGGCTTAAATGAAGAGGTTTATATGAAATTCCCAATTGGTTTTACGCCACCTTTTCCTAATCATGTTTGTAAGTTGAAAAAGTCCATTTATGGTCTTCATCAAGCTTCTCGTCAATGGTATTCTAAGCTTACTAGTGCTCTTAATTTCGAGGGATATACACATTCATTAAACGATTATTCTTTGTTCTTTAAACAGACAGATTCATCTATTTCTCTCATGGTTGTTTATGTCGATGAAATATTGCTAACAGGGAGTGATCTTAAGGAATTGACAGAATTGAAAGAATTTTTACATCATGAGTTCAGAATGAAGGATCATGGGCACTTACATTATTTTTTGGGAATGGAAGTTGTACGAGAGCCTCGTGGTCTGATTCTGTCTCAGCGGAAGTTCACCCTTGATTTGTTGAAGGAATTTGATTCTCTACACAAGTCGCATGTCTCTTCCCATCCCATCTGCTCGACTACTTGCTCAAACTGGTGAATTCATTCCAGATCCGACCTTGTATCGCTATTTATGGGCAAATTAAATTACTTGACACATACAAGGCCAGATTTATCCTACATTGTACAACATCTTAGCCAGTACATGCAGGATCCTAGGCAGCCTCATCTCAATGCTGCTCTTCGTGTTCTCCGTTATTTATTGAAGGATCTTGGTCTTGGACTCTTTATGTCTTCTTCACCTTCATACCAGCTCCTTGTATTTTGTGATTTTGATTGGGCAGCTAGCCCCAAATCGAGGAAATCTATTTGTGGATTCTATATCTCTCTTGGTTCGTCCCCAATTTCATGGAAGTCGAAAAAGCAAACATACATTTCCCTTAGCTCTGCAGAAGCTGATTATCGCTCAATGCGACGAGTTGTGGCTGAACTTACTTGGTTGGTACGCCTATTTGATGATCTTTCCATTCCAATTTCACTTCCTGTTCCTCTCCATCCAGACAGCCAAGCATCTATTCACAATGCGAAAAATCATATTTTTCACGAAAGAACCAAACACATCAAATTAGATTGTCATTTTGTGAGAAAGCAGTTCCTCACCGGTCTGATTTCACTCTCATATATCCGCCCATCTTCTCAGCTCGCAGATCTATTTACCAAGTCGCTCACTGGGCCGATTCACCACCATCTCTTGCACAAGTTGGGTGTCCTTTCACCCCTCCTCCAACTTGAGGGGAGTGTTGGTACTGGAATTAACATCGATTTTTCCGATGAAAGTATAAACACGGAGAAAGAAGATAAGAAGGAGAAATATGATGTCTGAAGAAGCTAGGTTACACGTTTGGTTTATGTATACTTGTCTAACGGGCCGGGTTAGCCCGGTTCCGGACCGGCCCAGACCGGTAGAAATCAAAATCGGCCCGGACCGGTAACCATGGGGCCGGGTGGCCTAGGTTATAGGGGATAAGGGGTTTGGTCCGTTCATAATTAATTAACGTGTTACCGGACCCGTTTGGACCGGTCCGGATGAACAGTGTTCATTTCCGGTTAAACCAGCCCGGAACCGGCCCGGTTCAACAGTAAATTTGTTTTTTTTTTGTTTTTTTTTGAATTTTTATGCAGGTGGGGCCCACTCAAACGATCAGATTCTTCAAGAATCCGTTGGCCAACGGATATATTGATAAAATAGACATTGTTTTTTATTTTTAACCCTTTTCTATTTTACAAAATTAACCTTATGTAAAACTATAAATACCTCTCCCCCTCTTCTTCATTTCTCACTCAAAATTCATTTTTCTATCTCCGTTTCTCTCATTCTCCCATTCTCTAATTATCAAGTTCAAGTCTTAATTTCTCATATCATTTTCTAATTTTATTTGGTTCACTTTTGTTGAATAATTGAATTTCAATTATAGTATTTTATCATTCGGGTTTTGAACTTCAAGTTGGAATATTTGCTTTACGTTTGTTCATGTAACATCGGAATTGTATAACCAAGTGCTCAACTTATTATCCAATTCGGTGCACTCCCTCCAACTCTTTCTCTTATTTAATATTTTAATTGCATATTTTTGTGCTTATTCTTTAATTTTTACAATATGTTTAGGGCTGCTAAAAGAGCGTGTAGAAAAGTTACTGGTAGGGAAAAATAAAAATAGAGGTAATTCTTCAGCATCTGGTAGTAATAGTACCCCAATATCTCTTGTTCCTGAAATATCGCCTAATGAAAATATAGATTATGAACAATTACAAGAAGATTATGGAATAGAAGATAATGAATTAGAAACTGAAGATGAGATACCTGCTACACCTACTAGTGTTGGGGTTGGTAGTATTGGAGTTGCTACAAGGGGTGGTCATCATGGAACTAGTAGTAGACCACATGCGGCTCCGACGACTAATCGTAGAAAAAGAAGTAAGGTTTCGAATTTTTTTGAATTAATTGAAGATACTGATATAGTTAGATGCAAAATTTGTAAAGGTGATTTTAAATATTTGACTGGAGGAAATTTAAGGGGAACTGGAACACTTAGTGGACATATGAGAGTTTCACATCCGATAGAATGAGGCCTTCATGATGGTGAAAATCAAACAACTATTAACCCTGCTACTGGAGGATTAATAAAATATGATAAAATGAAGGATCGTGAGGAGTTGGCAAAAATGATTGCTTTAGGTTGTCTACCTTTTTCTTTTGCTTCTTCATCATATTTTATTATGTACATTCAAAGAATTTACAATCCGTTATTTAAAGGTATAGCTAGAAGTACTTGTAGAGCTGATATTTTCAGACTTCACAGACAATACCAAACATATTTATGTTATTTTTTTAATATTTTCCTTGTAGAGTTTCTCTAACTTCTGATATTGGTCAAGCTGTTAATGGACGTGATTATGTGACTATTACATGCCATTGGATAGATGATAGTGCTTGTATGCAAAAACGTATTATTGCTTTTAGATATGATAAAGATCAGAGTCATACCGCTGCATTTATAAGCAGTACTATTTGAGAAGTTGTTGAATTTTATAATCTCAACCAAAAAGTATTGTGTATGTCTTTTGATAATGCTTCTAACAACACTGCCGCAATTTCAATATTAAAAATGCATTTCCAACCACCTGTTAATGAAACTTTTCATGTTAGGTGTGCATGTCATGTTTATAATTTAATTGTTAAAAGTGACCTTGATTTATTTTCAACTGAGATTAGTCATGTTAGAAGAGCAATTGGTGTCATTCAAGGAAATAAAAGACATTCTAGAATAAAGGAATTTAAAAATAAGTGTGTCCAGTATAACGTTCAACCCCGATTCATGCCAGAAGAAATTATTACAAGATGGAACTATACATATATATTTTTAAAAGTTTGCTACAAATATAGATTCCCAATAACTGAAGTTGCTAATGCGCATTGTAGGATCCAAGCCGTATGTTAATAACTGGTACTTGGGAGGTCATTAATGATGTTGTTAAATTTTTACATAAATTTTATACTGCTACTGTTGAGTTTTCTGGAGCTTATTACCCTACTATTGCTAGGGGTTTAGTACATATAGCGGAAATTTCTTTTCTACTCTTTGAATTTAAGAAGAAAGAAGATATACGGCTGTTGTGGAAAATATGCAAGCCAAATTCAAAAAATATTTCTATCCAATTCCTTCGATTTATTTAATTGGTGCAGTTTTAAATCCTTCTATTAAAATGTTTGATTATCATCAATTAATGAATGATTTATATACTTATATGGAGATTGGAGAAACTGAAACTCCAAATTTATATGCTTCTATGAACAAACTAAATGATTATTTACAGCAATTATATAATTATTATGCAAATATAATTGATAATGCTGCAGGTAATGCTAATCCTACTGTGCAGTGTAGCACTTCTGCTACTGTGACTGAAGAGGAAGGATTAGATGATAGTTTTAATATTTTTTCTACTTTTTCTAACACTCAAACAAGTTGCAGGAACATTGATGAACTTCAATTCTACTTGCAGAAGCAGAAGGAGCCTCGCACAAAGGATTTTTCACCGTTGGAATGGTGGCATGAAAATGGAAAGCAATTTCCTGTTCTTTTCCCAATGGCTCGGGACGTGCTGAATGTGCCAATTTTAACTGTTGCATCCGAGAGTGCATTTAGCCAAGCAAGACAACAACTTGGAGATACGCGTCACTCATTGGGAAGCAATGCTTTGAAAGTTTTAGTATGTTTCAGAGATTTGATTAGATCGGAAAGAAGAGATCAAGGACGTGAAGATATTGATAGCCCAGAAGACGAGAAACTTGGAGATATATTAACAAATGGTAACCCATCCGAATTAAACACTCCTGAAGAAGGCCACTCAGTTCATATTGATTATGAGGAACTTAGCAGGGCAATGCAAAATATTTGAATTTACTTATTGTTATTTGTTAAAGATGTAAACATTTCAATTTGTAAGTTTCAAATTTGAATTATGAAATATGAAATAAAAGTAGCACTTGCAAATTGCAATAAGTGCATTTTTTCTCATCTTCCTTGCATTCTTTAATTTAAAATTTTAAATTAATACAAATTCTTAATAAAACTTACAATAGTTTTACTTTTGAAATTCACACTTAAAGTCTTAAATTGAAACTTTAATTTTGAAATTTGAAATTAATGTAGCATTGCAATTTATACGTGCAAGTTTTTCTCATTTACTTTGTATTCTTTAAATTAATACAAAGTATTAAAATAAATTACAATAGCTATACGAAATTACAAAAAAAAAATTAAAAATACATTAAACCCGGCCCGGCCCCCTCAACCCGTAACCCGTACGGTTCAATTTTTACCCGAAACTAACCAAACCCGTTAAACCCATTAACAGTAGGCCCAGAACCGGCCCAGTTTCAAACCATATGGGTTCAAAATAAACGGGCCCTGCACGGCCTGGCCCACCCGTTTAACACCTATAGGTTTATGTCTTAAAGAAAGGTGTATATGCTATTGGGCCAGAATTATTAGGATTTGGTCTCAACCTCAAATGGGCCACATTTCTTTGGACTCATTTCTACATCAAATGGGCTTTACAGAATCAGTTATTTCATTGGCCCATTCTGGAGATAAATCAAATGCTACAGGATACATAGTAAAAGGAATTATTCTCTTGTAAATATTTCATTAGTCTATTACAGAGTTTGTTATAATAAGCTAATAGAACAGTGCCACTTGGCACATTTTGTTTAGACAAGGTTCTATTATTTTTGCATATATACTCTACACAAATTTTCAAAATCTTTTCTTCTTTCTCTTCAAGATTCTCCTCTTTCTTGTTCTCACCTTCCTATTTATATAGTAATTATTTTTTTTTATCCAACTGTTCTTAG
The DNA here is from genome assembly GCA_032618575.1 of Nicotiana noctiflora. Classification (NCBI taxonomy): domain Eukaryota; kingdom Viridiplantae; phylum Streptophyta; class Magnoliopsida; order Solanales; family Solanaceae; genus Nicotiana; species Nicotiana noctiflora. The sequence continues at coordinate 119,952 of JASVEL010013518.1, read as the reverse complement.
CTAGAGGACCTTAGTCTGTTCATTATGCATTGGGTTCTTCCCCTTAAACGTCACAACATATGCTTCGTCAAAAAATTGTTTGACCTTAATAGTGCTCGAGATACTCGTTATTATGACATCTTATGAATACGATCATGACTCAGTCGACAGTTTTTAGTAGGAAGTGTTAAAGGAATGATCTGTACCCTATTTGTTAGCGAATATGTTGAGTCGGCTAGAGCACGTGAGTTATAGCACCAGAGAAATGTATACTCCTATTAAACACTTCATAAAATCTTCCTTTTCAATCCAAACACATTATTGGCTAATATCTTTTTCTCTTTTAAGTTTCTCTAATTTGAATTACCACATGCACCATTAATGTTGTACATTATATTGGACATGTATAATTAGGGAATGATAGCATTGACTACTAAAAATGCTATGTGAAAGGCTTTACCAAGAACTAAAGTTGTTCAATATATATTTTGAATTGAGACTTTGATAAAAACAAATTACTAATAGGATTGAGGAGCAGATGCCTTCCTTCTCAACTCAAAATGGAAAACCTAACTCCACCTTTATTCAAAAGTTCAACTGCAATTCCTAAATCCAACAAAACCCAACCCCAACCCCAACATATATTATTGCAAGTCAATAGCGAAACCATAATAAAGCAAGTCAAACATCGGAAAGGAAATAGAAAGGAGAATGGAAAATAAAATTCATCAACCAAGTGGGATAATATTAAGTGAATATGGCAGATGGTACGTTGAAAAAAAGGTGAAAATAATGTTCTCATTTTCACATTGTATTAGTGGTAGTAGTACACATTAGTCAAAAAACGAGAGGAACAAAAAGAAAGTGGTAGGATAGTTATACTACTTCTGAGTTTTCACTTAAAATGAAGCAAAGTACATTTTGGGAACTCGACTGCTAAAATGGGATTAATTATATATGGTTCTAAATAATTATACAATCAGATCATACAGAAAGTAATTACTACAAGTAGATTTTCATTGGTAGCTTTAGTTGACAACTTGATAAAAATAATAACTAATACGTATGTCATAATAGCTTAAACCTACATGATAATATATACAAAATTATTACAGAGTATATAATCATGTGCTCAGGGATATACTTTATAAATTGGACTTACACTTACGAACGAAAAAGGAAAAAAGAAATTATATACAAAAAGATAGAAAGCAGCCAAAGGAGTAAATTTGTACCACCAGCACAAACTATGAGAGAATTAGCAGCAAGAACAATGCTCTTGGATTTGTTAAAATATGTTAATTTAAATTTAATTATAATATATAGAGGGATAATTTCACATAAATACAACTCACACATTTGACTTGCAACATAATAGCCCAGTTATAACTTTACAAATTTGTAGCCCAAAAATAATCGGCTAATATTTGAAAAAGAGTATTTTCTAGCTTTTTTTACTTGGCAACACTGTTTAATCAGGACAAGTAGAGATTTAGATGAAGTCATGAGATTTTTTAATTCTTCCGTCATATAATTTTGATATTTCTGCCCCAATTTATCTTTACTGCTGTAAGTTGTCCCCCAATTTTTTGCTGATTTTACTTATATGCTAAAATTTAAAAACAATTGCTGCAAGTTCGAGATTTGACGGAGAATCAACAAAGAAAGTAGATTTATACATGAATTATTTCAGAAAAGGGAAGAAAACATGAAACAAAATTAATTGGATTATACATATGCAATACTTGTATAATGATGTATAACTGTGTATAAACTTGTATATGGAATCTATAATAATGTATATCAGACGAATAAGAGAAATAGAAGAAGAAGATAAGTGATGTTATGAATATATATACATATTTATATATAATTATATATATTTATACACAATTATACACATTTATACACACTTATACAATAATGTATAAGTGTGTATAAATAGTGGTTATACAATATTTATATTAGAGCACATCTTATGTTCAGTATTACACCTCTATTTCAGTATTAAAATATCAAAAGAAAGTTTTACAGAGGAAGTTAGATCTGAAAATTAAAGAGGAGAGAAGATGGAGATGGAATTATTTTATAAAAGAAGATAAAGCTAGAACGTCATCTGAAGAACTTGAAATTGTCTGAATACAACACAAGACCTCTTTTTCATTTTCCGATGACTTCACTCACTTCATCATCGACCTATTTACCTTAAAAGTTGAAGGAAAAAAAATAGATCTGCAAGTCTTCAACCTCTTTCCAGCAATTTGAGAAGAAACAAAAAAATATTAATGGAGGATAAACACATTTTGTCTTAAAAAAAATTCACTTTGCACAAAAAAAAAGTACTCTAAATAGAAATAGCGATTTAGTCTCCTTGAGGAGATGTTTAATACAGTAATGGAGAAGGCCTTCATGTTAGGTTGAATGAGAGAATGACTGCTGAAGTTAAAAGAGTAAGAAGTATTTGGATATAAATTTTGGTGAAAAGTTGAAGAAAGAACAAAGAAGGATACATGAGACTGTCACTAGGTTAAATAATAAAAATGGGCTATGCATTATCTACAAAATGAGCTATGCCGAGTAAAGTTTCAAAATATGGACTATTTTGTGTTTTAAAAACGGGCCAACTGACATAGGATGTAATTCCGTGTATATTATAATATGGCTCCAAATGGGTAATCAACTTTCAGGTAGATGGTTGGTATATTTATATTTTGTACCTTTTTATTAGAATTCAAAAATCTTAGTTGTCATTCCATTTGGAAGTTTTCGTTTGGTTTCACACGAGGTTAGGTTAGTCATTAGTCATCCATTATTATTCTCTCACAAATTAATAATTCAAAAAATACATTCTTATCTAGCTTATAATAAGGCATATTGTAGAAATTAAAAATCAATGTTTACACGTTGGAATTCAAATGCCGTGAACTGAATTGTCTTTTTTTGTCCAAATACCTTTTCTTTTTTGTCATTTTATGTTATACAGTTTACCTAGACTTAAAAAATTTAGAATATAAGCCATCAAAGACATTCGTATTAGCTTACTAAGATTGATAATGATAAATTTGTAAGGATATATTACTGAAATAGATGTGACTATTCAAAGCGAAATAGACAAAGAATGCAAGTTATGCTTTTAGTTTAATTGTATAATAGCGAATTTTTATTTTAGATCATCTCCAAGGCTGTACCATTTTTTGTACCTAATTCAAATTTGTTGCAAGATTAGTGTTTTTTCGCTCCAACGCAACACTAATTTTTGTACCATAATAGAGCATGAATAGTGTTGCTCCAAATTTGGAGCAACACTATTCATTACTCCAAATTTTGTTTACTATTATTTTATTCAATCTTTTTATTTTTTGGACTTTTACTTTATCATATATTGTGTATATAATTAATTTTTACATTAAGATCTTTATAATTTTAATTTATATTCTATTTTTTGATATATTAATTTTTGTATATATATTTATGTTAATTTTATTGTTATTATTATAATTGTATAAAAAGAAATACAACCAATATTTAAAAATAAAACATAAATAATAGCATGCCAATTGGAAGAGTTGGTGGAAAGAGTTGGCATGAATGCTAGGAGGAAGCTTCCTCCTTTGATGTCACCCGTGACATCAAGAGGAGGTAGTTTGATGTCACCAATGACATCAAGAGGAGGTCCTTACCCCTATAAATAGATGCACTCTTTCATTTGTAGAAACCATCCCAAAACAATACAATATATTGTTGTGAGTAGAGAGTTAAAGAGAGAAATTTTCTTAAGTGTAATTGGAAAATCTCCCATTCCTTTGTAAATAATAGAAAGACAATTGTTCTCTGGTGGACATAGGATTATTTTGATCCGAACCACGTTAAATCTTGTGTTCTTTCTTTTACGTTTCCGCTAACAATTGGTATTAGAGCGACAGGATTCTATAACGATCCAAGGAGGAAGAACAAGCAAAGATGAGTTCCGTGAAGTTTGAAATTGATAGATTCAATAGACGCAACAACTTCAACATCTGGAATATCCAGATGATGGCGTTACTGCAGAGGGAAGGTTCAATCCATGCTATTGACGGAAAGTATCCTAAGGATATATCGGCTCCCGACATGGAGAAGATTGAAGGGGATGCATTGAGTGCAATCCAACTATCCCTTGCACCTAACGTGCTTTGTGAAGTGAGTACAGGTACCGAAGAGACGGCCAAACAGTTATGGGAAAAGCTAGAAGGGCTATACCAAGACCGATCAGTGATGTTGATGTTGTTACAATGACGTCTTCACACATTTAAGATGGGGTCAGGTACTTCGTTACAAGATCGTTTAGATGCGTTCAATAAACTTGTCATGGACTTACAGATTGCAGGAAAGGGAGGAGGAGACGCTTGCATGTGCTTTGCTATTTTCATTGACTTCAGGATATCGTGATATTGAGAATTCAATAATGTATAGCAAGGGGCCTATCACGCTTGAGCAAGTGCGGCAAGCACTTAACTCTAGTGATGTGCGGAGACACGTCGAAGGAGACAGAGATGACCAGGCAAGTGGGCTCTTTGTGAGAGGCCGGACTAGCCAATAAGGAAAGAGCAAATCAAAGTACGGATCAAAGTCTCGTGTGAACAAGAAGAATACAGAGTGTTGGGGTTGTGGCAAGAAGGGGCACTTCGAACGAGATTGCCCAATGTCAAAGTCCAAAGAAAAAGCGAGTGCATCTACGGTTGAACAGGTACATGATTTTGATAATGATTATGTACTAACAACATCGTGTAATAATAGCAATTATGGAAACAAATGGGTGTTAGACTCTGCTTGTACTCTGCATATGACGTTCCGAAAAGACTGGTTTAGCAGCTATGAGAAAAGTGGAGGAACCGTAGTAATGGGCAATAATGCAACTTGTGCAATAGTTGGCATTGGCTCGGTTCGAGTTCGTTGCCATGATGGAGTCGTGAGGACTATTACACAAGTCCATCATGTTCCTGATCTGAAGAAGAATTTGATCTCCTTGGGTACTCTGGATGAACAAGGCTACAGGTACATGAGCGAAGCAGGAACTATGAAGGTGACTAAAGGTTCTTTAGTCATGCTGAAAGGCAAGCTGGAGAACGGCCTTTACACATTGGCCGGAAGCACCATTGTTGGCTCTGCAAATGCATCTACAGTGCAGTTATCTAATGATGACAAGGCAAGATTATGGCACGTGAGACTGGGTCATATGAGCGCACCTGGACTGGAGATGCTGAGCAATCGTAACCTTTTGGAAGGTGAGAAGATCAACACACTTGACTTCTGTGAGCACTGTGTTCTAGGGAAGCAGAAGAAGGTCAGCTTCAGCACTGGCACACACAAGACAAGAGGAGTGCTAGACTACATCCATTCAGATTTATGGGGTCCCTCTAAACTTCCATCGAAGGGCGGAAAGAGGTATCTTCTCACTTTTATTGATGATTTCTCACGAAAGGTTTGGGTGTATTTTTTGAAGGCAAAAAGTGATGCTTTTGAAGCATTTAAAGAGTGGAAGGTTTTGGTTGAAAATCAAATGGAGCGGAAAATCAAGTATCTTCGCACAGACAATGGCTTGGAGTTTTGCAATGAAGAGTTTAATGAATTATGCAAGGTTCGTGGGATCTCAAGACATAGGACTGTCAGGCATACCCCATAACAGAATGGAGTTGACGAGAGAATGAATAGAACTCTTCTTGAAAAGGCTCGTTGTATTCTCATAGAAGCCAAAATTTCCAAAGTATTTTGGGTCGAAGCAGTTCACACAGCTACTCATATTGTCAGTCGATCTCCAGCATCGACAGTTGACTTTAAGACTCCGAATGTGGTATGGTTAGGTGAACCCTCTAACTATTCGTAGGGTATGTAGATGGAGTAAAAGGGTACAAACTTTGGTGTTTATCTTTACTCAAATTTATAGTTAGTAGAGATGTCACCTTTGATGAATCCTCTATACTTGATCCCCGTAAAGTTTCCGTGGAGTTTTCAGGAAACAAGAACAACGAGCAGGTGGAGCCTCCGGTGGTGCTTGCCAAGGAAAAGGATCGAGAGACTCAGGTTAAAGATGAGTCAGAAGATGTAGATCTTGAAGAACTTGCTGTCAATGAACCATACACAATTGCGAAGGGGAGGGAGAAGAGGCAGACACGAGAACCGGAACGCCTAATAAATCAAGCAAACTTGATTGCATATGCGTTCGTAGCTGCACAAGAAGAGATTAAGGATCTGGAGCCCTGCTCGTATATTGAAGCAACTTCTTGCAAGGATGCTGCACAATGGCGGTTAGCCACGACGGAAGAGATGGAGTCTCTTCACAAGAATCAGACATGAGTCTTAGTGAAAAGACAAAAGGGGAAGAGGACAATTGGATGCAGGTGGATCTACAGAAAGAAAGAGGAATTCCTGAAGTGGAAGATGCTAGGTTTAAGGCGAGATTGGTTGCAAAAGGTTTCAGTTAGAAGAAGGGAATTGACTACAATAAAATTTTCTCTCCAGTAGTGAAGCATAGCTCAATTCGCGTTCTACTAGCATTGGTTGCACAATTTGACTTGGAGCTTTAACAGCTTGATGTCAAAACTGCTTTCTTACACGGTGATCTAGAAGAGACAATCTATATGGATCGGCCTGAAGGTTTCCTAGCTGAAGGAAAAGAAAATCATGTATGCCAACTAAAGAAGTCTTTGTATGGTTTGAAGCAATCCCCTAGACAGTGGTACAAAAGGTTTGATGCATTCATGACTACACATGAATTCTCAAGGAGTGCATTTGATAGCTGTGTGTATCACAAGAAGATGTCTGGTAACTCAATGATTTATTTATTGTTGTATGTTGATGATATGCTTATTGCTGCTAACAACATTACAGAGATAAATGCTTTGAGGAAGCCATTGAGTAAGGAATTTGACATGAAGGATTTAGGAGCTGCAAAGAAAATCCTTGGTATGGAGATTTCAAGAGAAGACGGTGTTGTACATCTTTCTCGGAAGAGGTATATTGAAAGGATTCTCGAGAGATTCAATATGCATACGTGCAAGCCTGTAAGTATACCATTAGCTCCTCATTTTAAACTTTCAGAGTTACAAATGCCTCGGTCCGAGGATGAGGTGGAGCATATGTCAAAGATTCCTTACGCCAGTGCAGTTAGTAGCATTATGTATGCTATGGTATGCACACGTCCAGATATTGCTCAATCTGTAAGTGTGGTAAGTAGATACATGTCCAGCCAGGAAAGAGGCATTGGGAAGCTGTCAAGTGGATATTGAGATATCTCAAAGGAGCTTCTGATGTTGGTCTGACCTTTCAAAAAAGAGGTGGAGGTATTTCAATTCTCGGTTATGTGGATTCTGACTATGCAGGAGATCTTGATAGAAGAAGGTCCACAACTGGATACATCTTTACCTCGTTGGCATTGCCGTTAGTTGGAAGTCGACTTTACAGTCGATTGTCGCTTTATCTACGACAAAAGCAGAATACATGGCAGCAGCGGAGGCAGTGAAGGAAGCTATCTGTTAAAAGGTTTAGTGGCGGAATTGAGTTTGGTTCGGCTGGAATCAACTCTTAGATGTGATAGTCAGAGTGCTATTCATCTAATGAAAAATCAAAGATTTCATGAGCGCACTAAACACATTGATGTCAGATTTCATTTCCTTCGAGATGTTGTTGAAGAGGGAACTATCAAGGTCGTGAAGGTTATCACAGACGATAATGCTGCGGATATGTTGACCAAGATAGTCCCGCTCGCTAAGTTTGCACACTAAAAAGACTTGGCGGGGGTGTGCGTCAATTGATGCAGCTCCGAAGAGAACAATTGTTAGGTGGAGGTGGTATGTTTAACTATGGCTTGATTCTTCTTGTTTCTTACAACGGGATTGCCCAGTAAGCTTAGAAGTTTTGGCCAGAGTTGTTCACACGCACACTCGAAACGCAAACCAAGGTGGAGATTGAAAATGTTGGTTTATGTTTTAGTCAACAATGGCATGCTGAAAATGTTGGTTTAGATTTAGTCAACAATGGCATGCAATTGGAAGAGTTGGTGGAAAGAGTTGGCATGAATGCTAGGAGGAAGCTTCCTCCTTTGATGTCACCCATGACATCAAGAGGAGGTAGTTTGATGTCATCAATGACATCAAGAGGAGGTCCTTACCTCTATAAATAGATGCACTCTTTCATTTGTAGAAACCATCCCAAAAACAATACAATATATTGTTGTGAGTAGAGAGTTAAGAGAGAAATTCTCTTAAGTGTAATTGGGAAATTTCCCCTTCCTTTGTAAATAATAGTAAGGCAATTGTTCTCTGGTGGACGTAGGATTATTTTGATCCGAACCACGTTAAATCTTGTGTTCTTTCTTTTACGTTTCCGCTAACAATTACGTATATACGAAGAAGTATTTTACATATATATTTATTGGCGATAATAATGAGTCGAGCATTTATGGGAGAATAGAGGCGAAAGTTAAATATTTATGTGGTACTTAAATTAAATTTGACTATAATGTAATATTTATTTAATTATCTTTTATCAATGATTTCACTTTTAGTTGATTTATTCTTTAAAAAAGTAATTTTGTAATAAATGATTATATAAGTGATGAATGTAAATTATATATAATGAATATGGAGAAAAAAAATAGAATTTGTTTGAAGGAAATAAAAAATAAAATTTAAATAGAAGATAATAATATAATATAGAAGAGAGAGAAGAAATATTATTTTTTGTTGTCTAAAATGGTGTAATGATTGGAGTAAATTTGGTGTTATATCATTTTTGTGTAAAATTTGGTGTTAGGGTTGGAGATGGGTGCACCCCTTATCACTATTTGCCGCGAAAGTAAAATAATATTTTAGAGCATATTCCACTAATTGAATCAACCATAGTAAATTTGAAAAGAAAAGATATAAATATTTCATATTCACAAAACCATCAAATATTTTAAAATTAATTCAATTTATTAAAATACGCTGTGAGACCAAATGAAGTAATACATGCATTTGAAACTTGTTGTGTTCTAAATTGTTTTTTTTTTTTCCATCATATATATTTGTAAGACGTAAACATGGGATTTGTAATATACAATTACTTGTAGACGAGAATTTAGTGGTACATGACTTTGGATGGAGTCAAGGTCTTTTATCAAAAAATTGTGGCACGATTATTGTCAGTTTATGCTTGACTCTTATTATGTGAATATTCTTTTGTCCATATATTTCACATCCTCTTCCTAGAAATGATCGCGCTGCCTCCTTTGTCAAAAGTGTAGCAGATTAAAAAGAGAATAACTTGTTTTAAAAAATTGTATATTCAAATAATCATGTCTCTGATGATTAATGTGAGTTTTAGCTTCTGCAGTAGAGTAGATGTCACATGATTAACATTAACTAATCTTTGTTAAAGTAACACGAGAGATTTGCTTTGAAATGAATACTTATTCCTCAGTAATTATTGATTCTTCTCCAGTCATTTCCCATTTTTTATTTTATTTTATTATATAAATGAAATTAGCGGCCTGTCTACTTTATGAAGAATTAATGGACGTGAACTTCATTAGCAGAGCAAATTCCTGCTCCACACTTGAGTGTATCAAGTCAACGAATGTCAAACATCATTCCTTCACACATATGTTTGTCAAATAATCATGGTTAGTCGGTATATTTCCTCCTTTAAATTATTAAAAGTAAAGTGAAATTATTTAATTTAATGTGAACACCAAGTGTATATTCGTGTTTCTTTCCCAATATCAACAAAATAAAGAAAAATATTTTGAAAAAAGAGAGTATATTTTTAGATAACTCTTTAATACTATGTGGGATTCAATAGCTTTATATCTTTACAGGGAAAAATTTATAAAACATAATCAGTTACTAATAATCTTACTCTGCATGGTGGTAACTTTATCCTACTTGTTAACAAAATGTAATATCAGCCGATACATGACAAATAATTCGGATAAAGGATCTGCCACAAAGCAAATCTACCCAATAATTCATGTGTGATTTATTCTCTCTCTCTCTTTGAAGAAAACGTAATAATCACTCACGAGAATGAATAACTCACGAGAGATGAATAGACAAAGGTCAAACTAGATTTCTGGCACCGTTTGACGCCGAACACGCGTTTAATATTGAATTGAAGTTGCTCAGTCCGTGGTACACGTTTCTAAAAAGTTTTTCTATAGATGTAAAACAACTTCATTCATAGAATCTGAATATGATATCTCTGATTAAGAATTAAAAAAGTGCTTATCACCTACTAATACCATAACGTTGATCGCTCGTTATGGTAATGAGAGGTTGGAGATGAGAGACTCTCGAGTCTAAGGATTTCAAATTCAGTAGGTCTAAGACAGAGTATATCTGGAGTATAAGTTTAGCGCAGAGTCGAGCGAAGAAGTAAGCAGGGTCGTGAAGATTGGATCTCAGGTCATTACCAAGAGGAATAGATTCAGATATCTTGGGTCAGTGATTCAGGGGGATGGAGAGATCGATGGAAATGGAGGCTTGCGTCAGGAGTCCCGTGTGACAAGAAAGTTCCACAGAAACTCAAGGAGAAGTTTTATAGAGCTGTGTTAGACCTACCATGTAGTATGGGACGGAGTGCTGGCTGGTGAAGAACTCTCGTGTTCAGAGAATGAAGGTTGCGGAGAGGAAAATGCTCAGGTGGATGTGCGGGCTCACCAGGTTAGATAAGATTAAGAATGAAGGTATTCGGGAGAAGGTGGGGGTGGCCCCAGTGGATGAGAAGCTGCGGGAGGCAAGCTCAGGTGGTTCGGGCATATGCGGAGGAGAAGCCCAGATATCCCGGTGAGGAGTTGTGACCGGTTGGCGGTGGTTGGCCCGAGTCGAGGCAAAGGGAGGCCAAAGAAGTATTGGGGAGAGGTGGTTAGGCACGACATGGCTAGGATGCGGATTTCCGAGGATATGGCCCTTGATAGGAAAGCCTGGAGGTTTAGTATCAGGGTTGTAGGATATGGCCTGCTAGAATTTTTCGCCATTCTCTCCCGGGGCTGGTCGGGGTTTGGTGGGGCTCTCCATAGATGGACTGTGTATTGTATTGCGCCCTTAGTTAGTGGTTGTTGTTATTGCATGTCATTTTATTTACTGAATGTGGCTAAATAAATATTTGTGGATGCCTTTTTGTGTCAGTTTTTTGTTTACCTCTCCTTTGGCATGTCTTATTATTTATGGTCTATGTTTACATAATTATGTATGTATTCCTGTTGGAGTTACTATATAATTTTTTTTTTCTTTCCTTCCCCTAAGCCGAGGGTCTATTGGAAATAGCTTCTCTATCCTTGCAAATGGGGATAAGGCCGCGTACATATTACCCTTCCCAAACTCTATCTTATGAAACTACACTGAATAGTAGTTGTTGTTGGTGTTGTTGATCGGTCATTAAATAGTCACCTGGCCTGTAGGGAAAAGATAATTTTTGCTTTTCCAAACCAACAATAATAATTGATTGACAATGCATTTGAGCTCATAAATATAACAGTGGAGTACTTGTCTCCAATGGAAGCGTGTGCTTGGAGAGTATTTAATTGAGAAGTTTATACAATGAGCCTCTTAAGTTTCTTGACAGTTTACTTATCTTACGTCTCAGGGTCGTTTTATACTGTGTATAAGAATGGTGTGGAGTAAAATGTACTAATAATGCACCAATTACTAATTCAAACATTAGTTATACAGATATTATTTTTTATATTTATTATTTAGTGTAGTGTATTAAAAATTAAATGCATTAGCTATTTACAAATGTGTCCTTCATATTTTTTAGCTTTAAGGACTTTAAGAATAATTTTATCTTTAATCACGCTAATGCATACATTAAAACCTTGGTATTGCTAATATTATAGTTTGTTATGTATTAATTATACATAGGATAATGTCAAATAAATTGTATAACTAATACTTGCATCAATAATACTAAATTAAAAAAGTGAATCAAACAAGAATTAATAATACCAAAAGCTAATACTATATGCGTTATGTTCTCTATCTCTATCGCATTCTACCAAACTACCCATTAGAGATTTACAACGTTTTTGTTTTAAAATATTGAAACTTCAAACTATTCTTAATCACACTACTAAAAGAAAAACGTAGAATCCAACAAAAAGAATCAAGTAAAGAAACAGAGAAAGAGAAGAGCTTTAACAACAACAATAACAAACTACAAACCCAATAAGTTTTTGCAAAATGGTGTGTTAAAAAAATAAAATATATGTGGCCTTAAAATATACGCACCCTTACCCTATTATGTAAGGGCAGAACGAGAATAGCTTTAAGAATTTGCTTAAATTAAAAAAATATTTTAAGAATTCTATGGTTGAACCCCAAAGGAAGTTTAGGTTCAACAAAACCTCCCACGGGTCCTCGTCTATTTGTGTATCTCTCTCTCTTTCCTACCATTTCATTTCTTTTTCTCTTTCCATATATAAAACCAAAACCATTTCGTTGGACTTATTTACCTCCACTTGAAACCCCTTCTCCATCTACTCTTATCAACTCTTTATGGCATTTAAATCAACTACTTCCAACTGAAAAAACAAAGAATTCCAATCCTACACAAAAATGAAAATCTTCTTCACTTTCTTCATCTTCCTTTCTATTTTCACATTCTCAAAATCAGAATCCACTTGCAAAAACAACACAGATTTATCTTTAGTTTCAAAGGCTTTCAGCTCTGTTTATGGCTTCAACATCACTTGGTTCAGCTCAAACTGTTCCTCTACCACTCCAATAACAGTGATAAAGTTATCTTCAAGAAATCTAACTGGCACAGTCTCATGGAAATACTTAAGAAATTTGTCACATCTTCATACTCTAGATCTCTCAAACAATTCCTTAAAAGGTTCTGTTCATCCTCTGTTTTGGTCTATTTCATCTTTGGTTGAAGTCAACTTATCCAAGAATAAGCTAGGGGGAACAATTGCTGTCACAAGTTCATCATCTCCTATTCAGAGACTTGATCTTTCTTTCAACAGGTTCACCAACTTAGGCTCTACTTTTTATGGTTTTCATAATCTCACTTCTCTTGACCTTTCACATAATGATCTCAAGATTTTACCGTTTTGGTTCAACAACCTAACCAAGCTTGAAAATTTGAGCATTTCTAGTTGTAACATTTATGGCAATCCTAAACCCATTTCACATATCAAGTCACTCAAACATTTAGATGTTTCTTTCAACCACATGAATGGTACATTTCCTGATGAATTTCCTCCTATTTCCAGTCTTAAATTCTTAAATATCTCATTCAACAACTTCACTGGCCTAATCCGTCAAGACCAGTTTGCAAAATTTGGTAACTCTTCTTTTATTCATGCTGGCCATTTGCAAACCATGAATTTAAAATTACCAAATCCCAATAATTCCACAGAATTTCACATCAAACATCATAACTTCACAACCCCACCACACAAAATGTTGCCTATCAAACAGAAACCTACTAAACCAATGGACAAAAACACCAAGAGAAAAAAACCCAAATCAAGAAAGAAAGTTTTAATCATAGCCATTTCAGCTGCTTCTGCATTTCTAATCTTGGCCCTAGGGTCAGTCATATTATGTCTATACAAGAGGAGAAAAACAGTGGCTAGGAAAAACAAATGGCTAATCTCAAAACCAATTCAAATACCATTCAGAATGGACAGGTCAGGACCATTTTCATTTGAAACAGAGTCAGGAAATTCATGGGTAGCTGACATAAAAGAACCAACTTCAGCGCCAGTTGTAATGTTTGAGAAGCCATTGATGAACTTTACATTCAAGGACCTCATAGCAGCTACATCTCACTTTGGGAAAGAATCATTGTTAGCTGAAGGGAGGTGTGGGCCCGTTTATAGAGCCGTACTTCCAGGTGACCTCCACGTGGCAATTAAGGTCCTAGAGCATGCTAGGGAACTAGGTCATGATGATGCTATTGCTTTGTTTGAAGATCTGTCCAAGCTTAAGCACCCTAATCTGTTGCCTATTTCTGGTTTCTGCATTGCAGGTACAGTTTTCTTCTCTTCTTCGCTTTCCTTTTGACCATTTTCAATTTTACATGCAGGGGTCAGTAAAAAATCTGATAATATTTTTACTATATTGTGTCTGATTGGGTGAAATTTTAAATATGTGGCACTCTTTAAATGGGGTTCCCCTTATTTTCAGTAAGGAAGAAAAATGGAGAAATTGTTTGTGTATATTTAAGGGAAGATATTAGAGGTGGAACCATATTGAATGTATTCACGTGGAGGATTGAGAGGAGAAAGAGTACAGTCAGTAGTGAGTAATGAGACAGAAATCCTTGCAACCATAGAAACGTAAGCAGTAGTTATGATAACAAGCAGTAAATAGGAATGCGTGAATAATTTGGATGTTAGTACTATGAGTACAACATTACATTTGAAACTGCTTTAAATGCTCTTTGTAAATTGTGTCCATTTTTACCCAGCAAAGTCAAACTTTCAAATCTTATGGCAGATTGGGATTTGAAAAAAAATTGAACTGTAAACGTCATTTATGATAATGCTCTTTGTAACTTGTGTCCATTTGACATAACAGAGTCAAAAGTTTTAAATCTTACCAGATTGGGAGGATGGGTGTTGAACTGCCCAACCTTATTTTATGATTTTGGAAGAATGTTGCATAAATGTTTTCCATAAATTATTTTTTCTTGGAGACCTTTTTTTAAGCATTAATGGTTCCAAAAGAATGTTTTATTCAATTGAAAATGTCTTAAAGTTGGAAAGCTAGAGTAGAATTAAACAGTTAAGCCGCCAAATTTGTTTTTTTATATTATACTATTATAATTGGAAAAATTATTTCATGAGACGCAGCAGTTGATTGTACAATCAAACTCGTTGTAACTTGTAAATTAAATTGAAGAAAAGTTGCTCCATTTGAAAAGAACAGAAACAAGGAATCCAATTTATCATTCCTTTCAATCAAATCATATTTAAAGCTAATTTAATATTCCACTTGACGCAGGGAAAGAGAAGTTAGTGTTGTACGAGTTCATGGCTAATGGTGACCTCCACCGATGGCTACACGAGCTTCCAACTGCTGCAACAAACGTGGAGGATTGGACTACTGACACGTGGGAGCAGCAAAATGGGTCCCACCTGATATTGCCGGAGAAAATGGAATGGCACACGCGCCACCGCATTGCAGTGGGCATAGCGCGTGGACTAGCCTACCTCCACCACGCTCAGTCAAAGCCGGTGGTTCACGGACATTTGATACTGTCTAATATATTATTGGCTGATGACTTTCAACCGCGAATAGCCGACTTTGGACTGAGTCACGACCGTGTCAGTGGATCTACTGAGAAGGATGTGTACGATTTTGGAGTCGTACTGGTGGAGTTACTAACCGGGAAAACCGGTTCGGATGAGACGATCAAGTGGGTGAGAAGGCTAGTAAAGGATGGACATGGAGCAGATGCGCTTGACTCGAGACTAAGACTCGGTGGTGACTCAACGAGTGGGATGGTGGAGTGCCTCCGAGTTGGATATTTGTGTACGGCGGAGAGCTCAAATAAGCGACCTAGAATGCAACAAGTTTTGGGGTTGCTAAAAGACATACACCCCACCAACTCGGAACACATTTGAGTTGACTCAGTACAACTCAGTAACTGCTAACATCCTAATCTCTATACTACCACTCTCAGCACAGCGCGTGGTTGGCACGACGAGGAAATACTGGCTGGCAGCATTGAATTATTGTACTACCATGTGTTTGATTGACGTCTGAAAAGTCAACAGTACAAGACATCTCTCCACTAAGGTTTCCACTTCATCAAGGGCATTGAGTCACGTGCATGTCACGTGCTTTCATCGCCAGGAAGATGCACTTCAAAATGTAGTGAGAGGGACATGTTTGCTTGGTTGTCTAAGTTTATTCGTCTTACTATCCTCCTCTTTTTTCTTTACCTTTTTCCTTTTTGTATTTTGTATATCTAATTAGAGATAAAAAAGAATTTGCACAAAAATATGCAGGTAAAGCTTGGTTTTTTACGGAATATTTATTATTCTTGTTTGGTTTAATCAGAGAGTAGTATTGTATTTGAAGTGGAGCAGAGAAACCAGAGAATCCCACTTATTGCTTGTCTCTTCTAATGGGCATTAGTATCATCAACTCCTTTAGTTTTCTCTTTAATTTAAACATTTCTTGTTCGTTTGTTCTTTTCCTTTTTCATTTGTTGCTTTATTCCCTTTAATTTTTTTAGGAGCAGTCTTTAATTTTGCTATAGAGGACAAAAGGTGGTGATGAGTATCTAATAAAGTGGTTTAGAACAATCTTTCCTAAAGTGACTGGGTCAAATATTGAACCAAATGAGGACCTTTTAATTTTATCTTATTTCATTATATTTAACCTTTCCAGCATTTGGATGCCAACCAAGGCCACATGGGGTGCCTTTAATTTTCAAAATAAAATAAAAAATCATGTATATGAAGTATTAATAGTCAATTTTGCGCCAAAATTCCACTCTATCAACTAGCACATTATTTTGACCCGTTCTCAATGGCAGACAGTATTCT
Organism: Nicotiana noctiflora; assembly: GCA_032618575.1. NCBI lineage: Eukaryota > Viridiplantae > Streptophyta > Magnoliopsida > Solanales > Solanaceae > Nicotiana > Nicotiana noctiflora. Next base: position 103,451 of record JASVEL010013518.1, on the reverse strand, counting down.
AATTTCTAAGCATTGATTTATCCTTTCTTCATTCTCTTTTTGTTTCTAAAATTTTGGGATAAAAATCCAAAAGAATCATATTTGAACAATTAAGAAATAGAAATGGATAAACACATGATTGAGGATATCGAAGAAATTGAGGTAAAAGATTATCCATTGGCTATTGTATGTTCCAATGAAGATTTGGCCTTGGGGGTCTGTTTATTTGGGATGAAAATAATGAGGGAAAGTATTTAAAAAGCAAAATCAACATGTATGGAAGTTCCTCACTTTCAAAGGTTTGGTCCTTTTCTCCTTTTCCACATTTTTTTTTTTCCTTCAGATTTAATCTCATCATTGGCCTTGTAAAGAGAAGTAATCAATTAAAGAAAAAGCCAGAAACACCTTTTGCCCCTTATCTTTTTTTGGTTTTCCCAACCAATATTGGAGGAAATGGCGAACAATGTTAGCTTTTCCTTTTTTTGGTTTTTTACATGAGAAACTTTAACGTAAGCTAATATCACAAATAGAAATGTCATTCCTAAATTACAGCAAAGAATAAAATGTGATGATAATTGGAATATTTAGGGGTAAATAGAATCAACGATCAAATTTTTAACGATGTGAAGGTCTTCCAAGTAAAATAAAAAATAAAAAATTGGGGTGGGGGGTTGAGGTGGGGAAATTGGTAGGTCCAACTATACTTTTTGAAAATAAAAAGGAGCTTCGAGGGATCTCCAATAAAGAAAATTGGGACATGTTCAGATCTAGAAATAAGAATAGATAAGAGAGAAAGGGTTATCCAATTACGAGGGAATAGAATGGTCCATAAACCAAACCTGAGAGTGTAGTCCCACCCAGATGGAAAAGCCAGTAGTACCAATCAAGGAAGCTTTGCTCAAGAGCTTTCTTTCCTGACCGGCGAGCAAGGGCGGCCACTTCGAGATATTATACCAACAATAATAATAACAACCCAGTATATTCCCATAAAGTGGGGTCTGGGAAGTTAATATGTAGACATACCTTACATTTAAATGAGAGGGCAAATAGGCTGTTTCCAATCGACCCTCGACACAGTAACCTTGACTTTGAAAAGGGCAGCTCATGGTGGAGCACCCTCTAACAGATTCGCTCTATTATTGCTTCATATTCTTAAGGGAGTGATCGGAATGGGCAATAAGTCCGGCTGAATTCAAAGTATGGAAGACATTCAGGACGATATAGTCATACTGTTATCGCCCCATACAACTAAAAATCCGAAAAAAACAACCACGAAAAGCAACCAAACACGCTTGGTCGATATTAAGCTTGTCCCTTTACCTTAGGACTAAAGTTGGTCGCTAATTAGCGACCAACTTTGGTCTCTCATGTAAAATGACCAAATTAACTTTGGTCGCTCAAGTATTTTAATATTATAAATTTGGCGACCAAAGTTGGTCTCCAAATATAAATAACGTTTTATTTTTATTTATTGTTAATCATATCAATCAACCAACTTTGGTCGCTATATTAATAATTTTTATAACTTTTTATTTAATGTGCGATCAAAATCGATTGCCAATGGCAAGAATTAGTTTTTTTTTTAACTATAAGCGACCAACGTTGGTCGCCAAATTACCAGAAATTATTTTTTAAAAATAGAATAGCGACCAAGTTTGGTCGCCATTGCCCAGAAAATTATTTTTTTAAGTGAAAAGCGACCAACTGGAGACCAAAGTTGGTCGCTTTTTTTTTTGGTATATTTTTGGCAGAAATTATTTGTTTTGGCTGCTACACCACATGCCAACTTATACCAAATATCCTAAACAAACATTTTATGCCAATAACAACAACACTAAAAAGCAACAAAATATAAAGATCAAAAGAACTATAACATTAAGTTAACAAAACTAAGTTAACGTTTATTACAAGCTCATTCGAAAACTAGTTCTATTGTCTAGTTCAATGTATATAAAGTACTCAAGGAGTGTTCTTGTAGCATCCTCGTTCGAAAGTTGGATTGCCTCGGCCGACTCGTTAGGTGGTTGACTGCGTATGAACTCCCCCACATCAGCTGTGAAGCGAACCTATAAGAAAAATTATATTGAATTAATATAAAAGTAAAAACATTACATGTATAGTCGAGGCTCGACCCTCGACCCACCTTTCTGAATCAGTCTCTTTCTTCTTCTTTACAATACGAGATTCATTGAATAGCTTACGTTCCTTCATTGGTATCATAAAGCTGTCTGGTGGCTTTGGTGATTATCCTTGTGTTACTATTACTGGGGATGAACTTAGATACAGAGAATAACTTGGATACAGTAGCTGACAGGGTGTGTCTTTTGATCAGTTGTTATTCTCGTTAGCGACAATGATGTTGAGAGTGCAATGACTTGTGCTTCAAATAGTGATGGTGTAGGCAGGAATTTTAACATTTCCTAAGTAGATAAAAGAGAGAGTGAGCTCGAGGGGCTGATGTTGTATTGTGTGATTGATACTGAGCCCGCGGAGCTGGCACTGAGCCGAGAGATTGATATTGCACACAAGGGGGCAGATTTCTGAGCATTTCCTACGGATTAAGCATAATTATTTTTTTTTACTATTTTCAAAGAGAATTTCTTGTTATATTTTACTAGTTTTATTGTTTATCTGGTTTTACTGCTTAAGATAGCATTACTTGTGCCTTTATGGGATTTTATGTTCTCAATCGTTATTTATTATTATTACTCACTGGGTCGGAGTACTCACATTACTCCCTGCACCATGTGTGCAGAAACAGGCATAACTGAGTTCGTTCCTGAGTGTTGGTTTCCTTCCAGACCAGGTGGACCCAGAGAGACGAGGTAGTTGTCGACGTCCACAACCCCATTTCTTTCTTATCATCTGTATTTCATTTATCTTCGGACTATGTTCTTAGATACATGCTCTTAGTATTTCATTTAAACTTTGTAGTAGCTCATGACTTGTGGCACCCCGATTGCGGGCTGGATTTGGGATGGTATCCTTGTTATCATGGACATTCTGCATCATTGGTTACCTATTCCTATTTTAAGGATGTCAACAGTAACTATTAATAATTTGAGGAGTTAATGTACTATTGGCTGGCCTTATCTTCACGAGAGCCGCCATCACGACTATGTGTGTTTAGATCATGGCAGAGATCCTCTGAACATTTATGTTAGAGACTACAGGATGATATCCTGGGAGATCCCCTATTACTATCTCTATGTACTGAGCTATTCTTCTGTGATTCTATTTTGCATTGACTATTAGTACTTTTAACTAAACTGTCTTATTTTATACTGTTTTAGTATGTTATAAATGTATAACCGGTAGGGCCCTGACCTGATCTCATCACTACTCGATTGAGGTTAGGCTTGGCATTTACTTGGGGTACCGTTGAGGTGTACTCATGACCTTTCCTGCATATGTTTTTGTGTACGAATCCAGTATCTTCTGCTCTGCCATACTATCCATGAGGTGAGGCAATCCAGAGACTTCGAGGTATATCTACCGTATCAGCAGACCTAGAAGTTCCTCTCTATTCTTCTTTCAGTTGTAGATTTCTTGTATTTCCCTTTTCATTTAGACTACTAGAGGTAGAACACTATGTAATTATTTAGCTTGTGATTCATGAGATTCCGGGTTTTGGGAGTGCTATGTTCAGTCAAGAGTGTTATTATTGTATATGCCGAGCCGCATTCTAAATATTTTATTTATATTTACATGTTAGTTGGATAGTTTTGTATCTTTTAAATTCATTTTCCATAATTTGTTAGGATTACCTAGTCGTAGAGACTAGGTGCCATCACGACAGTTCACGGAGGGAGAACTTGAGTCGTGACACATGAGCTGCTAGTGCTTCGATCTTTGGCCTACTAGAGAGTTTCTTTTACCCTTTTATTAGTTATGGTGTTCACTCGGGACAATGTACAATTTTAAGTATGGGATGAGAAGATTGTCTATGTGACTTTCTATGCTATTTTAACTGTGTTAGTTTAATTGAATAATGCTTCTTTAGAAAAATAGAAAAAATCGGACTTTTCTCGACGATGGATCTCCTATACAGTTTTCTTGAAGGTTAAAAGTCTAACAAAAAAAATTGAGAAACATAAAAATCACAATACTAATCTCCCGAATTTTCCTTGTGCCTCAGTTCTTTTTCATGGGATATAATTCGAACGGGATCATAGTTTTTATTTTTATTCTAGAGTAGATTAGGATTTAGCAAATAAAAGAAGGAGGATGGGATTTTAGGCGCCCTTTTGACTTGTTTGGCAGTAGCATATTTAGGCTATATGTTGTGTAGTACATTTCATATGGGTTCAAAACGCTTATGATGCCTTGCTGAGTAGATAACATGCTTATTAATGCCTATGTCTCTTTTCTTGACTTGTGTCACTTTGTGCTTAAGGTTTAATAGTTTGTGCTCCGTGAGTACTTGCAATTGTTTGAGAATCAGGATGGAACCGTCCTTAGTAAGTCATGTGCCATGTGTGGTGAGAAATTATGTAGTCCGTGTCATTATATTAGAGTTTAGAACTCGCCCAACATGTAAGTTGAAGCGATATCCTAGGCTTTGCTTGGTTTGAAAAATAATTTTAGGCTTTTTTAAATTTTATTTTACATCTTTTTGAGCTTAATGCATTCCAGAAATAAAATTATCCCTAATCAAACCCTTTTGAGCCTATAAACTCTTATTTGGCAACCACATTATTAGCCTATTCCCCTTTATTCTGAATTATCATTATTTTGATCCTTATACCGCTTAAAGCACTTTAATTGTAAAATAAGAGCTAGAAGAAGTAAGGAGGGAACTTGGTTGACTTTTGAGTGGAACCAATAAAAGAAAGAAATATGCACTGGTATTGTAAGGAATACACCACTAGCAGAAATGGCAGAGAAAAGATAATATAATATGTAGCAACGAAAAATAAGCATATTTTGTCCTTACTAGTGGGTATGAATCAAAATAATGCTAAAAAAAGAAAAAATATTATGGGAGTGATATTGTTTGTGAAATTGAAGTTGTGTTAAAGAAAATTATGGTTAAAATTAACTTTGTGATGTATTAAAGTGCTTAGAAGGGTTTGCTAGTCCTAAATTTATCCTACCCATTCCTTAGCTCAAATTACAACCATGAAAAAGTCATTATTAATTTTAGATCGAGCAGACCTACATTATTAGACGTTTGCATAATAGGAAAGCCTATGATACTTTGTGCATGCATGTGACTTTTTGTGAGAGTGAGGAATGTAACTACCCGAGGTCGTTTTGAGCTCTAGCGCGTCATTCAGCAGTTTGAGGCCATGAGCAGCTTCATTTAAGATATTGTGACTTATACGCATGGTCGGAATTGAACTTCCAGAAGTTTAGAGTTGATTTGGAAAGGAAATTCTCATTTCAGAAGCATTAAGTTGAAAGAATTAGCTAAGATAGAAATTTGGAGTAAACGGCCTCGGAATCATGATTTGAAGGTTCCGCCATGTTCGTATGATGAATTCGGACTTGCGCGTATGCTAGGATTAGGTTTTGGATAACCCGGGACCGTTTTGGCGCCTATTGTGGAAGTTAGCACTTTGGAAGAAATTTTATAAGATTGGGGTAAAGTGCAATTTAGTGTTATCGATGTCCCTTTGAGAATCCGAGTCTGCGAGTAGCTCCGTATGGTGATTGTGGTGTTGGGAACGCGATTGGAAGTGAATTCGGAGGTCCGTGAGTCATTTTGGAGTCATTTGGCTAAAGATAGAAAATTGAAGGAGTTTGAGAAGTTTGACCAGAAGTGGACTTTCTGATAGCGGGGTCGGAATCCGATTCCGATGGTTGGAGTAGGTCCGTAATGCCGAATATGACTTGTGTGCAAAAGTTGATATCAATCGAACGTGATTTGATAGGTTTAAACATCGAAAGTAAAAGTTTAAAATTCTAAAGTTCATTGGAGGTTGATTCGTGGTTTTATAGTTGTTTGATATGATTTGAGGCCTTGAGCAAGTTCGTGATGTGTTTTAGGACTGGTAGGTATGATTTGTTCGGGTCCCGGGGCCTCGGGTGTGTTTCAGATAGTATCGTACTCTTATTTGATGTTTCAATATCGTTTCTTTTGGACATAAGGGCACCATATTAAGCAGATGAGCTCCAAATTAAGTTTTCATTGTACCATTAGATCCGTATCATAATTACGGACCATAACAAAAAAAAATCGTCGAATTTAGACATCGTATGAAGGATTTATGCTCATTTCCGTATCGGAAAAAATTATTAGTTCCTGGTGTGAAGATTTATTCTTCACGAATGCGAGAGAGGTTCGGAAAACACGAAGAAGGATTTTTGGGTTGACCGGTCAATGCGAAAATTTCCATTCATGAACGCGAAGGTCTCCCGCGAAGGCGATGAAGAAATATCGCCTCGAGAATGTTTTAAACTGAGAATATTAGTATTTGGGCATATCTTGAGTTCTAGAACTCCGTTTGAGGTATTTTTCATAGTGTTGTTCTCGTCTCAACAAAGGGGTAAATATATGACCTTTATTTTTATGTTTCTCCATGATTATTTCTGTTGGTTTCTATTTTTTTCTGTGTTTGGAGTATAGAAATTAGGATTTTTACCATAAAATTTGAAAAATGGCAAATCTTTGATTTGAGGGTCGATTCATGGACAAAATTGGATGAATTTTCGGATATAGAACGAATTAATTATGACTAATATTTATTTTCAATAATTTTTAAAATTCGGGCACGTGGGTCAAAAGTGATTTTTATCGACTTTTCGATCGGGGTTAGGAATTGTTATGAATTGTATTATAATGAGTAATTGAACATATATTAACAAATTTTCATAATTATTGGCTAGATTTGAAGCGTTTAGCATCGATTCGAGTCTTCGAAAGGGCATAAAATGCCGGTTATGGATCTTCAGAGCAAGGTGAGTCTATTTTCTAACCTTGTAAGAGGGAATTGTCCCCATAGGTGAAATAATTGATTACGTGCTCCTATTTGTGGGGGCTACATACGTATGAGGTGGCGATAGTCTGTACGTAGCTACTAATATGTGTAAGTCTGGGTAGTCTAGGACCCAAAAATATGCTATACTTGGAATATCTGTGATCTTATTGATAGTTGAATGTAAGGCCCCGTAAATGTTTGTGCTTAAAAATCTTGTAGTTGTGGTGTCATGGTCAGAATAAGGTGTTAGGAATGCGTAGAAGACCCTTGGTAGTGATTTAAGTTTCAAAAATTGAAAGAATAAATTTTTCAGAAAATGTCGATTCTGCGGCCAGGAATGCGATCGCAGATCTGCTATGCGGACCGCATTCCTACCACAGAGTTTAACAGAATGTTTTCCAAAAATTATGTTGAAAATACGGACCAATATGCGATCGCATAATAGAAATGCGGACCGCAGATCCACCGCATAATTTCTTAAGAATTTTTGAGTGTCAAATCTGCGGTGCAACCTGCGACTACAGAACACGAATGTGGACCGCATTCTGGTCACATATCATAATAAAACATGTGCATTTTTGGGGCAATTCTGCGATCCATTATGTGGACCGCATGTTGATTCTGCGATCGCACATGCGATCGCAGAATTGACTCGGCCCTGATTTTTATAAAATTTTGACTCGACCCCCTCTTTAATAAAACACCTCCAACCTTCATTTTTCTCATACTTTCTTAACAAAATTAGAGAGAGGAAAGATGGATTTTAGAGAGAGAAGTCTACCTATCTTCAAAGATTGTTCCAATCGTTTGGTCCGGAAGACCCTAGGGCAAAAATTCATCTTCCCCAAATTTCTAATAGGTAAAAACCCTAGTCATTTTCCTCTAATTTTTCAGTTTTCAAAGGTAAGGAAAGAATTTGCATACAATAGCTTTTGGAAATAGAATGTGATAGTCATCCATGTTATTGGACTTGAATTTTAGTAAAAAGAAGTGGGTAGAAGTAAGAGTTTGCAAAAACGAAAGTTGGCAACTTAGGATAACTTGGGTGCGCTTAAGAAAGAGATTGAAGGAAGTAAAATCCACTCCAGGTATGTATGGCTAACTTTGATTCTTGTGAAATCGCCCTTATATGTGCAATTCGTTTGGTATGTGTTAAATTGAGAGATTGTGTGTAATTCTTTGATTTTGTTGTTGGGTATTCAATTGATGTTGAACTATGTGTGGTGTGGTATGGAATATGAACCGAAAGATAAAAAGGGAATTGAAATTGGTAAAGAACTGAGAACAATTGTTGTGATGGCATACATGGTTTATTGTGGAATTAAATAAAACACTTGAATTGTGGTAAATTGTTGAACATAATGGTATGAGTACTATCAAATATGGAAACATTGTAAAGCTGTCACACCTCCCTTTTTACTACCCCAACATGCGTAAGGTGTATAAATACACTTGTAGGGTATACCCCGACGCTCAATTACCCAAGACGGATAAAATAACGTAAGGGAAGGAGTTTTTCCAATTTAAGGACAATCGGTTCGGGATTTATTAGAGATTAATCAGAGTCGCCACTTGGGAATGATCATGGTGTCCCAAGTCACCGGTTAATCCCGAATCCGAGGAATTTTGACTCTTGAAATGTCTGCGAAGCAGAGGTCCGGATAAGGAACTCTGTTAACCCGGGAGAAGGTGTTAGGCACTCCCGGATTCCGTGGTTTTAGCACGGTCGCTCCATTGTCGTTCTTGACTTTTGTTTGACTCAGTTATAGATTTTAACAACATAATGTGCTTTTACGTTAAATATCATTTTTTAGGAATTTGCGGTATCGCGAAAACACGCCTCGAGTCATACCGCAACCGGTACGCCTATGACTTTTGGTGTATTTCAGCTTTACCGAGATTTGGATTTGAGTCGCACCAAGTGCACACTCGTTTCAAAGGAAAGTATGTTAAATCGTGCCCTAAAATAACATCTATCGGCTTTTAAGTCTTTTGGGAGAAGCTATAGAGTTTGCTATTAGCTTTCCCGAATCTTCTTTATTATCATTACTAAATGGGGGCCCCGGTGTTATTCGGGCGAGGCTCGTCCCAATTTAATTTATTAAGTCTCTACCTTAAGAGGTATATACTATATTTTCCTATTTGTGTTCTTCCCTTAATCGTTATCATTAATTCTAAGCATTCCAGGCCCATCGAATTGTTTATTGAGGCCTGGATTTCTTTTTTACTTAAATACTACCGCAATAGGCCAGCCCGGGTCTTGAAACCCAAATTGTCTTCAAGTCTTCATTTAATGGATCATTCAGTTGCGTATGACTATTCAGGCCCACGTTACACATTGGGCCCAAACCAAAGCATAATAATAAGATATAACACAGATTATGTAATAAAATAAATACTCAGATGAAATCGAACTATTTTTATTTATTACCAAAAATCAGTACACAAAGAAAGCTTAAACAATGGCTATATATTCGTAGCTAGAAATCCAGATTGATTATTTGCTAAAAGGAACATTCTGGGACACCGTCCTCTTCGCCTAAGGGATTAAGTTAACAGAAGATGATTCCATTAATTATTCAAAGTGTTAAAAGAGAACAGACGATTAGGAGCAGATGCTAAATATATTGCTGATCTTATTGTGAGCTATACCCTTCATCACCAATCCATTCATCCTAATGGAATTACTTCTCATTCAGATTCGAACTTTGAGACTAGTTAATGGAACAGGTTAGTTAGGCGAATTTATTGTTCTAAAGCATGCAGGTGAGTTGATTGAATCTGATTTTTCGACGTGATTCCTATTTCACTAAATGATGAGTGATCTACAATCATGCTACTATTACACTACTGATTTCTTCATGAAGTTCATTATCAGATTATTAATATTGCAGGTATTACTAATTAACTTATGTTTTAAGTTTTCCTAATTAAACTAAGTGACAAGCTATCTACACTATATTACTACTATACTACTGCTAGTACTACATTATTACAGCATTAGTATCGTTTTTCTGTTTTTCAACTACTACATACTACTACAATTAAGCTATTAATTAAAGAATACAAAATGACAGGACGAGTTAAAACAGGAACTTCATTCCATTAATGCATCTCAACAATACAGCTTCATTGAATAGGGTGTGTACCTGATTCAGCAAAAAAGAACCAATGAGTTCTAGGGGGAAAGCAGGTAAGTAACAGCAAGACTCGAACAATGAATGCAACAGCAGAGTGAAGATCCAAATGTGTAGAACAACACAGCAACACAGCAAACAGCAAACGAGCAGTAATCCAAATCAGATGACCCAGAGAAATTCGATAGAAAACCGAAAAATCCTACTGTTGTATTGCTAATTATAACAGCCTATATATTTTCAGATTGCTTAAGCTTGGAACCCAGATATATTTCCTATATTACTCAGATTTTTGAACCCCCTTTTTCAGTTCTACTCAGATTGGAACCCCCTTTTCAGCTCTTTTGAAGGTGTATTTATAGTTAACCTAAGGCTGAAACTTGGGGAGAAAGTTATGGGGTTTTTATCCCACTTCTCCCCCCCTAAAATTATCCAATCTACACTTAAGTCCCCATTTTCAGTTATCAAAACCCTTCCAGCATGTGCTGGAAGGTTCTAAAGATTCTCTTTTATGGGCTTTTACCAATGACCCTAGGGGTTTGAGATTTTTACAGATTTCCCATTTTTAGGAGACCATTATACCCCTAAATCTCTGCAAAATTGCAGAAATCAGGAGCATAAATGACTCCATTACCCTTTTAAGTTCTAAACTATTTACTATTTTACCTTTTCAATTCCCAATTGTGCCCTTAAGGGCACTGCTGATTTACCAGCTTACCTAGGTTAGATTTTCAGCTTCTTTGGACTTATTTAACTAATAGCCAGCCCTGGCATTAGTATTTAAGGGCTGGCCAGTTTTATTCTTAAGAAACTATTTCAATTTTAGCCTATTAAAACTAATTCCAGTCAATTAAGACCAATTTATTCCTAATTAAAGCTAATTGCAGGCATAGACTGTTTTATTGTTATGTTTAAACTATTTAAAAGTTAGCCAGTCTCAAGTTGAGACTTAGCTTGGGCTATCAAAGCCATATACTGAACAGTTGGGCCCAAAACCTTTACAGGTTTGGCCACTTTGCTGTTCAGGGCTCAATATAGAGCCTGGGCTAGTCTGCATTTGCAGACATAGCCCCTTTGCACAACCAGCCACTGTTTAACAGTGAACTGTGTGTTAGGGCTTATAGAATTGGTCAACCTTTTGCAAGGTTGACCATTCTTAGGCCAATTATTTAACTAACAACCTATTTTTGTTCATTTTCAGTTTATACCTATTTAAAAACTAACCACTTTCATGGAACCTAATGCTAGCAGCTATAACCAATCCACCTAAGGTCTAGATGATCAATCAAACATTCATAAGAAGCCAAATCTAGCAAAACTTAAGCATTCTTAACATGAATTGCACACAGAAACACATATGATCCAAGAAACATGCATTAACCAACTCAAATTCAGAGGGAACAGTAGATATGGTTGAATTTTAGTCAACTAACTCATCCTATCAGATTGTATGTGATGCAGTGTGAATTTGTGTCAATTCATACCTAGTTATTACTAATTCCAATCATATGAAAGTTTGATCAATTTCAGAACCTTTAGAATTCATGGCACAATTACACACATAAGCACAGGCTTTCATAGAGATGACAATTAGGATCCAATTTCAAACTCTAAACCTAGAATCATGATAACCCAATGAAACAGGAAAAGTATGAGACTAAAGCCAAACATGTGAAGAATCCTAGTCATGCTCTCAATATGAATCAGGAACTAACAGTCAATAAGTCAAAGAAAGATTTAAACTTAAGGCAAAGCATCATGGGATTAACATGACAAATAACAGGATCTCAACATAACAGGCTAAAGATGAGCCAGCTAAGACATCTTAAGACTAATTATCAGAGCAACTTGCACAAAGATATGAAATAAACTATGGAATGATGGGAACATAATCAACCAGAACCAAATCATGGACAAGTGCATGACAGATAAGATAAAAATGAAGGAAAGAAGAACATGGAGATGAAGAAAAGAAGGATGTGGAGAAACAGTAGAAAAACTAAACCATGAAAGCTAGAAAGAAGCCCAGTTCTATGAATTATTACAGTCAAAGGCAACAAGAGTAGTTAAAATGACACAGAAAAGATGAACTTCTCAATCTTAGAGCAAAAAGCCATGTGATCAAAACAAGGCACATAACAGATAAAGTCCTATCACTAACAGGCCCAAAAGAACACAGGGACACATAGGAGATGAACAAGTTAAGGAATCAGGGTGGCCACAGAGAAATAGACAAAGACTCACAGCATGAGAAGATAAGCAGAAGGGTCCTAGACTAGCATGAGAAGCACAGGATCGAGATAACAAGAGATAAAAATCATAAAACCAACATAAACCCTATGACTAACATGTTCAAAGGAACTAGTCAAGAATTTAAAAAAGAAACAGGTTAACAGATGAGGATATACAGGATCCTAGACTAGCATGTGAAGCTCGAACTCGAGATAAGAACATAATCACCAAAAGAAAACCAAGAATAGCCTTACAACTAACATATGAAACACAAATCAATCAGAACATGCAAGGCAAGGATATACAGGGCATATTAAAACAAAAATGAGATAAACAAAAAGAAAAGGAATAGAATATCAACAAGAACAATCGACACTTATCATGCGAACACAAAAATCATAGAAAACAGAACCAAAACATGTAAGAAATCACAGACAGATCCTAATAGACTAAAGAAAACAAAAAGGGCGGGGGACTTAGCTCGCAGGGCCGGTCCCCTGAGCTTCCTATCTTTTCACTCTTCTCACCCTCTCTCGATCTCTCTCTGACTCCTTGTTTCTTTTCCTTTACTTCTTTTCAGACCTTTTCTTTTCTTTCATTCTTTTTAGAACTCTCTTTTTCTTCAATTTTTCTCTGATTTTCGTTTTAGGGCTTCAAGGCGAAGCCTTTTTTGTGGTTTCGAGTTGTAAGGGGTGTTCAGGAGTGTAAAAGATGAGACCTTTGGGTGGTTGAGGTTTGGGGTCGCCGGAGTTAGGGTTCCGACGACCCTTTTTTGGATATTCGAAGCGTTCTGGTGAGATTCGAAGGGAACCAGTGGTATGGGTGGACAGATCAAGAGAAGGGAAAGAGATTGGCATTGGTTTCAGGTGGGTCTTCATACTTTGGTGGTCACCGGTGAGGATTCCGGTGACCGGGACTTCGAAGAACAGGGTATTTTTCTGGGTTCTCTCTGGGGTAAAGAAGAAGGAGAAGAAGAAGAGAAAGAGGGATGGGGAATTGAAAAGCCGGCGACCACCGTAGAGGGTGGTGGCCGCCATGGCCGCCTAGGGTTTCAGGCTGTTTGAAGAAGATGAAGAAGGAGAGGTGAGGGAGACGAAGAGGCGGCTGTCTCTTAGGGTTTTGAATTGGCCAAATGAGACGGCCGTCTTCGGACATAAGCATTATATAGCCGGGGGAGATAAGGTGATCATAGCCGTTCGTTTGGATGAAGATCGACGGCTCTGAATGAGCGTTACTTAAACGCCGTCGTTCAATTGTTAAAGAGGCTAAGGCCTTTGGCCGTTAGATTAGATCACACAGACGGCTCAGATCAAATCTCCCACAATTAATTAAACCGATAATTCACCTAATATTCTTGGCCGTTGGATATATAAAAATGGACGGTCACGATCAACACAATTAAAAGGCCAGGCGGGCCAAGTGACTGGGCTTGGCATATTGGGCTTCTCAATTAGCCCAATTCATTATACCTATATATATATATCTATTTTTTTTTGTATTTTCTGTGTTTTAATGATTTTTATGTATTTTCTTTTATACTTTTTTTTTCTTTTCTTTTATGAAAAAATATAAAACCTAATTTCCTACCTACTCTAATTTTCTAGTATTTTTTGCAATTTTTCTGCTATTTTTCTTTATTTTCTCCTATTTAAACTATTTTGCTAATTTTCTAATTAACTAAACTAACAAATTAATTACTACTATTTTTTTTGATTTTTTTTTCTAATTTTTTACTTATTCAAACACACAAAATATAATTAATTTCAAACAAAGCAAGTAATTGCACTCAAAAACATTTATTTTAATTTTGGAATTTAAAGGCTTAGTGCAAAAATCATGTGCTCACAGCTGCCCCTCTTTGCTCGGGAACACGAAGAGTTTCAGTGCAAAGACAAGTGAGCAGTAATGAGAGATTTTTGCACATCGGCACATTCAGTGAAAGCATTTTTGAAAACCTTTTGACCGCACCCTGCTTTAGAGGTTGCCTACATATCCTGGGCTAAACAGGAATCAGGTCAGTGTAGTTCGGGAAGGTCTGGCAGTTTTAAAAACTACCAGACTCACTGTTGCATTGACACTGTTGAGATCTGCTGACTTACTCCTTATTACACCAGGGGAAAAATGTAAAATGAAGAAGCTATTCTAAGCTATGATCCTACAATTACAATTGTTCCTAATCTAGCTTTTGCTCTTATTCCCTTTCCGGTGATGCAGAATCTTCCTTTTTTGTTGATTTTCTTGTTTTCTTGATGACTCTCTTTTTTGTTGATTTTTCTTTTCTTGTTGACTCTCTTTTTTGTTGATTTTCTTGTTTTTCTTGATCTCGAATTGAACCTGCTTAAAACAAAACAACAAACTACCTCTTTTTTTTTTCTTTTTCTGCCCCAGTGTGGGCTTTTTGACTGTGCAATGCAAATGCAGAAAAATATTCCCGTATTTGAAGGTGGGCGCCTAACAGAATTGAAACGTGCAATGCGATGCAGAAAATATTCCCGTATTAGAAGGTGGGCGCCTAACGGAATTGAAACGTGCAATGCGAATGCAGAAAATATTCCGTATTAGAAGGTGGGCGCCTAACGAAATTGAAACGTGCAATGCGATGGGAGAAAATATTCCCGTATTAGAAGGTGGGCGCCTAACGAAATTTAAACGTGCGATGCGATACGCAGAAAATATTCCCGTATTTGAAGGTGGGCGCCTAACGGGAATTGAAACGTGCAATGCGATGCGGAAAAGTATTCCCGTATTTGAAGGTGGGCGCCTAACGGAAATTTAAACGTGCAATGCGAATGCGAGAAAAGTATTCCGTATTTGAAGGTGGGCGCCTAACGAGAAATTAAACGTGCAATGTGAAATGCGAGAAAATATTCCCGTATTTGAAGGTGGGCGCCTAACGGAAATTAAACGTGCGATGCGAGAAATGTATTCCCGTATTAGAAGGTGGGCGCCTAATAGAAATTTAAACGTGCAATGCGAATGCGAGAAAAGTATTCCCGTATTTGAAGGTGGGCGCCTAACGGAAATTTAAACGTGCAATGCGAATGCAGAGAAAAATATTCCCGTATTTGAAGGTGGGCGCCTAACGGAAATTAAACGTGCAATGCGAATGCAGAAAATATTCCCGTATTTGAAGGTGGGCGCCTAACGAAATTAAACGTGCAATGCGATCGAGAAAATATTCCCGTATTTGAAGGTGGGCGCCTAACGGAATTGAAACGTGCAATGCGATGCAGAGAAAATATTCCCGTATTTGAAGGTGGGCGCCTAACGGAAATTAAACGTGCAATGCGATGCGAGAAAATATTCTCGTATTTGAAGGTGGGCGCCTAACGGAAATTTAAACGTGCAATGCGATGCGAGAAAATATTCCCGTATTTGAAGGTGGGCGCCTAACGAAATTTAAACGTGCAATGCGATGCAGAGAAAAGTATTCCCGTATTTGAAGGTGGGCGCCTAACGGAAATTAAACGTGCAATGCGAATTGCAGAAAATATTCCCGTATTTGAAGGTGGGCGCCTAACGGAAATTAAACGTGCAATGCGAAATGTATTCCCGTATTAGAAGGTGGGCGCCTAATAGAAATTTAAACGTGCAATGCGAATGCGAGAAAAGTATTCCCGTATTTGAAGGTGGGCGCCTAACGGAAATTTAAACGTGCGATGCGAATGCGAGAAAAATATTCCCGTATTTGAAGGTGGGCGCCTAACGGAAATTAAACGTGCGATGCGAATGCGAGAAAATATTCCCGTATTTGAAGGTGGGCGCCTAACGGAAATTAAACGTGCAATGCGATGCGCAGAAAATATTCCCGTATTTGAAGGTGGGCGCCTAACGGAATTTAAACGTGCAATGCGAATGCAGAAAATATTCCCTCAGCCTGAGGACTGGGGAGCGGATTTTAAAAGATGTTACCTTCTCTTTTTGGTATTTTCTTTTTACCGGCTATCTCTTGCCTGTGAATTTCTCCACTTATTCAGCGGACTTTCTCTTTTTGGTATTTTAAATTTTCCACATTGGTCACATTCACTTTAAAGTGATTAGTGACAAGTTTGTTCCTGCATGAAACAAAATTTATTAGATATAAACTGCTTGCAACTGGCATCTGTCGTCCCCACTTCTTATTGCTTCCTTTGTTTTTGCTTTCTCATGTTGCATGGCTTTTCAACTTCTTGTCCCTTGCAGACTCTTTTTGTATTTTTCTCATTTCTCCATTTTTGTTTTGTTTTCTTTTTCTTTGGCCATGTTTGCCAAGCTTCTTTATTCCTTTCCCCAATCTTCTATCCTTTCTGATCCAGTGTTGTTTCAGCTTCATCATCATGAGCTGATAGTTAGCTCTCAGAAAGGCAAACAATGAAATGCAGAAAAATGAAAGAGGATAAAGGTGTTTTGGAGAGATGACAGAACTTATCTGGGCATTTGTTGGCTGATTCCACTGACCATGCCATGTATTTAAACTCCGACCCAGTTCGTTCCAATCATTATTCTGATTCCGGATTGCCTTTGACCCAAACCGATACTCTTTTTTGTTGCCTTTTCTCTTTTCCGATAGTCCTCACGATCGCCTTACGGTGCCTCGAAAGGTTTTCACCAATAAGACTCTCTCATTTATTCTCTCAACCTCACAATCGTCTCACAGTGCCGGCTAAAGGTTTTCACCAATAAGACTCTCTCGTTTATTCTCTCAACCTCACAATCATCTCACAGTGCCGATTAAGGTTTTCACCGATGAGACTCTCTCATTTTATTTCTCTCAACCTCACAATCGTCTCACAGTGCCGGCTAAGGTTTTCACTGATGAGACTCTCTCATTTTTTATTATTTTTTTTTCATTTTTCCTTTTTGTATTTTGTTTTCTGTACCACGGGTATTATCCGATGCTTCGCTCCTCCTTCGTTGTATTTGTTATCATTTCAAAATTGATCAGAAGGTCTTTCTTTGGACTGTAACGTGGCTTTTGGACGGGTTAAGAAAGAAAGATATAAAGGCTCAAAATTTCAACGAGGGTTAAAAATATTTACAACTCTCGGAATTATTAAAACATAACTTCTGCCCCAGTTTCAATATGTGGGGAATTTTTGGATTTTTTCCTTTATTGTGACTGAACCTCAGAGAGGCTGCCTACGTACCCTTTCGGGATCAAGTCAGACGTAGTTCATCCAACTTCATAAGTTAGATGGATTTCTTTTTGACTTTTTCCCGATTTTTGTCTTTTTCTTTTCATTTTTTTTTCATTTTTTTTTCATTTTTCCATCATTTCATTTTTCATTCTGGCAATTTCGATCTTATTGAGCTATAAGCGATTCTGAGAGAGGGATATGAAAGAATATATTCATTAAGGCTCAAGGGGGGTTGTCAATGGATAAAGTGTTTGGATAGAGAATAAAATGCCTTCGTCATTTCAATTCCAAAATCACAACAAAATACAAAACATACAATTGAAAAGGAATCATACATAGTATCTTTTGATCGCATCTGAATTGATAGCAGTCTCTACGCACTTTCCTTCAACATCTGTTAAATATAATGCTCCATTGGACAACACCCGTGATACCATGAACGGTCCCTGCCAATTCGGCGCAAACTTGCCTTTTGCCTCTGCCCAATGTGGTAAGATACGCCTCAATACCAGTTGTCCGACTTCAAACTTTCGAGGTCGTACCTTCTTTATTATATGCCCTGGCCATTCTTCGTTGATACAACTGTCCATGGCAAACTGCGGCCAACCTTTTCTCATCAATCAAACTCAGCTGTTCCAAACGGGCCTTTACCCATTCATCGTCATCTATCTCAGATTCGGCTATAATTCGCAATGACGATATTTCTATTTCTGCGGGTATAACAGCCTCCGTTCCGTACACCGGTGTATAAGGTGTGGTTCCGATAGAAGTACGTACCGTCGTGCGGTAACCCATGAGAGCAAAGGGTAACTTTTCATGCCACTGCCTGGATCCCTCCACCATTTTTCGGAGAATCTTCTTGATGTTCTTATTTGCCGCCTCTACTGCACCATTCGCCTTTGGCCTGTAGGGTGTGGAATTGCGGTGCGTGATCTTAAACCTTTCACAAACTTCGGCCATGAGATGACTGTTTAAATTGGCTCCATTGTCTGTGATAATCACCTTGGGGATTCCAAATCGGCATATGATATTCTCGTGTACAAAATCCACCACCGCTTTCTTCGTCACTGCCTTGAATGTCTTAGCTTCGACCCACTTGGTGAAATAATCAATTGCAACTAGGATAAACCTGTGCCCATTAGAAGCGGTTGGATCTATTGGGCCGATGACATCCATGCCCCAAGCAACAAAGGGCCAAGGCGCTGACATTGTGTGCAACTCGTAAGGCGGAGAATGGATCAGATCCCCATGTACCTGGCATTGATGGCATTTCTTTACATACCTGATACAATCACGCTCCATCGTGAGCCAGTAGTACCCCACTCTCAAAATCTTCTTTGCTAAAACATATCCGCTCATGTGGGGTCCGCATACTCCAGCATGTACTTCAATCATGATCTCATCTGCTTGTTGTGCATCCACGCATCTCAATAAACCCAGATCCGGTGTTCTTTTGTATACCACTCCTCCACTGAAGAAAAATCCATTGGCTAGACGCCTGATGGCTCTCTTCTGGTCTCCAGTGGCCTGCTCCGGGTATTTGCCAGCTTTCAAGTATTCTCTAATATCATGATACCACGGCTCTCCATCCGACTCTTCTTCCACAGCGAAGCAATAAGCATTCTGATCTCGGACTTGGATCCGGAGCGGATCTATATATGTCTTGTCCGGATGATGCAACATAGAGGACAATGTGGCCAAAGCATCTGCGATCTCATTGTGCATTCTCGGGATGTGCTTGAACTCTATAGACTGGAATCTTTGAGACAATTCGTGCAAACAATACCGATATGGTATCAATTTCAAATCTCGTGTCTCCCATTCCCCTTGAATTTGGTGTACCAAGAGATCCGAGTCACCCATGACCAAAATCTCTTGAATACCCATGTCAATCGCCATCCTTAATCCCAAGATGCACGCCTCGTATTCGGCCATATTGTTGGTACAGAAAAATCGAAGCTGAGCTGTAACGGGATAGTGTTGACCCGTACTTGAAATGAGTACCGCTCCGATACCAACGCCCCTGCTGTTGACTGCTCCGTCAAAGTACATTTTCCATCCTGGTTTCTCCTCTTGCTCTATCTCCTCGACAAGCATTTCCTCTTCATCCGGAAAGTATGTTTTCAATGGTTCATATTCATCATCCACCGGATTCTCGGCTAAGTGATCCGCAATAGCTTGTGCCTTCATTGCCGTACGAGTTACATAGACAATGTCGAATTCTGTGAGCAGAATCTGCCATTTGGCCAGTCTTCCCGTAGGCATAGGCTTCTGAAATATATACTTGAGAGGATCCAGTCGTGATATCAAATACGTGGTGTATGCTGACAAATAATGCTTTAGCTTCTGAGCCACCCAAATCAATGCACAACAAGTTCTCTCCAGTTGGGTATACTTCACCTCGTAGGATGTAAACTTTTTGTTGAGGTAGTAGATGGCTTGTTCTTTCTTGCCTGTCTCATCATGTTGACCCAGTACACAACCGAAAGAGTTATCTAGCACCGTCAAATACAAAATCAAAGGTCGCCCTGGTTCTGGAGGAACTAACACCGGAGGATTGGCCAAATATTCCTTGATCTTGTCGAAGGCTTCCTGACATTCGTCGGTCCATTTCACTGCTGCATCTTTCTTCAACAACTTGAAGATCGGCTCGCATGTTGATGTCAATTGAGCAATGAACCGACTGATGTAATTCAACCTTCCTAATAAGCTCATGACCTCTTTCTTGTTCTTCGGCGGAGGTAGACTTTGAATAGCCTTGATCTTTGATGGATCCAGTTCAATACCTCGCCGACTCACAATAAACCCCAGCAATTTCCCTGAAGGTACTCCAAAAGCACACTTCGCTGGATTGAGCTTTGGATTGTACCTCCGGAGTCTTTGGAAAAACTTCCTCAAATCTTTCACATGATCAGGTTGTTTCCTGGACTTTATAATGACATCGTCCACATATACTTCAATTTCCCGATGCATCATATCATGAAACATTGTGGTCATTGCCCTCATGTAAGTTGCCCCGGCATTCTTCAATCCAAACGGCATTACTCTGTAACAGTATGTTCCCCAAGGTGTAATGAAGGCAGTTTTCTCAGCATCTTCTTCGTCCATCAGGATCTGGTGATAACCTGCATAACAATCCACAAACGAACCGATTTCATGCTTGGCGCAATTGTCGATCAATATGTGGATGTTTGGCAATGGGAAGTCATCCTTCGGACTGGCTTTGTTGAGGTCTCTATAGTCTACACACACTCTGGTTTTGCCATCTTTCTTCGGGACCGGCACAACATTTGCCAACCAGGTGGGGTATTTGGTAACTCTTATGACCTTTGCCTCAAACTGCTTATTCACCTCTTCCTTTATCTTCACGCTAATGTCCGTTTTGAATTTCCTCAGCTTTTGTTTTACCGGCCGGCATTCAGAGTAGATAGGCAACTTGTGTACCACCAAATCCGTGCTAAGCCCGGGCATGTCATCATAGGACCAGGCAAAGATGTCCTTAAATTCATGTAACAACCTTATCAATTCATCCCTGAGGGGTGCCTCCAAATGCACACTAATCTTTGTTTCTCGGACATCATCTTCGCTCCCCAAGTTTACGGATTCCGTATCACTCAGATTCGGCTTGGGTTTTTCCTCGTATTGTTTCATGTCCTTACTTATTTCCTCCAGGGCTTCCTCATCCTCACATTCTATTTCACTATCTTCCTCGATTTCTTGTATAGTAACGTGATTGTCAGAACCGGGTCTAGAATCCTTCACGCATGACATGGCATTGGAATCAACACATGCAAAACTGTACAAAAGGAAAAATAAAGAAAAATAAGGCAAAAGTGAAGAAAAAGGAAAAGCTGCATTTCATTAATAAAAGAAACGAACAATGTTCGGGATACATGGTGATTTTTTCATGAGGGGGAATGGGAAAACTATAAAAATAACAACTTTCGGGAAAGCAATGATGAAATTTTGAGCTAACTACCAAGACTCCTTCCTGATAGGGAAAGGAGTAGCTTCCCAATTGTTCAATGTGATTCCCGGTCCCACAAATTGCACGTCCATTATGCTCGTGCCTTCCCCTGCTTCAATCGTATTCACCTCCCAAAACATTTTCTCAAAACCAAGCATTTCTTCATCAAGTTGGGTCTCAATGCACTTTGCTGCAGCAGATGGTTGATATTTTGTACCAGGCCCGATAAAGATGTCGGATAATTTGGGTATGGGTTTGGGCAAGGTCCAGTTTCTCTTGGCTTTAGAGGCTCTTTGGATATCGGCAAAGGTGGGTTTGAACCCTAAGCCGAATGTACCTTTATTCTCCGGAAGCTGAACTGGTTGAGTGACTCCCTGCAGTGTTTTGCCTAATCCCCTCCCCGGTGCAAATCCGTTTCTCAGCATTTCTCTAGCCACCATTACAGCAGTTGGTGCCAACATCGGGGTTGGTAACTTTTCTCCTTCAGCAACTTTGTTCACTACTATAGCATCCGTCACTTGGTAGACCCAAGGACCCCTATCCCCATCAGTACCGTCAAAAGGTGCTACCACATTACAAGCATTTTCTTCTCCGTGTACGACAATCTCTTGCTGTTCCCATTCAAACTTGACCATCTGGTGTAGAGAAGATGGTACTGCCTTAGCTGCATGAATCCAGGGTCGACCTAACAGCAGGTTATACGATACGGCAATGTCAAGCACCTGGAACTCCATCGTAAAATCAACGGGACCGATGGTCACTTCCAAAATAATATCTCCTAACGTGTTCTTACCTCCGCCGTCAAACCCTCTCACATTGATACTGTTTCTCCGGATTCTGTCCGGGCTAATGTTCAGCTTCCCTAAAGTTGACAGCGGGCAAATATTCGCGCTCGATCCATTGTCAATCAATACCCTGGTCACGACTGACTCTTCACTCTTTACCGTGAGGTACAATGCTTTATTGTGTTCGGTTCCTTCCACCGGCAGCTCCCTATCAGAGAAGGTGATTCTATTAGACTCGAAAATTTTGCTGGTAATCTTCTCCAAGTGACACACTGAAATCTTCTCCGGAACATGAGCCTCATTTAGAATCTTCATAAGAGCCTTCCGGTGCTCTTCCGAATGTATCAACAAAGATAGCAAAGAAATTCTGGGCCGGAGTCTTTCTTAACTGCTCAACCACTGAGTACTCTTGTGACTTCATTTTCTTAAGAAATTCTTCGGCTTCCTCCTCCGACACTGGCTTTTTCAATTGACTTTCTCTTACCGTCTTCATCTTTCTCAGTTCCTCTGGAGCAAAACACCTTCCCGGATCGGGTAAGTCCATGCGTTTCGTTAATTTCACCAGAAATCTCTTTTCCCTTGTAAACTACTGTTACCTTGTTATAGTTCCAAGGCACGGTCTTTGTATTCACCACTGGCATTTGCACTACTGGTTTTATGATCACTGGCTCTGCACTTGTCTTTGCACCTGGAACTACCACCTTTAAACCTCCCATCACTACTGGCTTTGGTTTCTCGACAATTGCTTCCTCTTTCACAATTTCTTTCTCTAACTTGTCACTCGACTTTATCATCATGACGGCCTGAGATGGTTTTTGATTGCCATCACCCTGCACCAGTTCTATCATATTCGTTTCGTGGTGATTCGGCAATGGATTCTGGGTAATGTTTGGGGCCTCGGGAGCCTGCACTTCAATTCTCCTCTCATCGATAAGATCTTGAATGGCATTCTTTAATTGCCAACACTTCTCAGTATCGTGGCCCAATGTTCCTGAACAGTATTCACATCTGACAGAAGAATCAAGATTTTTTGGGGGTGGGTTTGGATTTTTTGGTGCGATTGGTCTCAACATCCCCAATTCTTTCAACCTGTGGAAAAGACTGGTATATGACTCTCCGAGAGGAGTGAATGTTTTTCTTGCTTTGTTTCTCCAATCAGCGTCCGGCCTGGGTCTATTTTGGTTGCGGTAAGGTTTAGGGGTTGGGTATGCATGTTCTGGGTGTGGTACACATTGTGTGGAGCTTGAGCTCTCCACACATGGGGCGGTGGTGGTGGGTAAGCTTGGGCTTGAGGGTGGTGGTAATGTGGTACAGTTGGTGGGTATGGTGGTGGTGGTGGGTTATATGGGCTTGGTGTGTTATAGGGGTTTGGTGGGTAAGATGGTGGTGGTGGATTATATGGAGTTGCTGGGCTTGGTGGGTGTTGACGGTAGGGTCTTGGTGGGTTATAATGTGGGTTGCGACTCCATGGCCTACTTTCAATGGTTGCTACTTCTTCTTTCTTCTTCTTTCCCATCACTCCTCCGCTTCCACTCTGTATAGCTTGATTAGTGGCCTTGATAGCCGAAAAACTCATAATCTTGTTTGTCTTCAAACCTTCTTCTACAAAACTCCCCATTTTCACAACTTCGTTGAAACTCTTTCCAATTGCTGACACTAGATGGCCGTAGTATGTTGGCTCCAAAGCTTGTAGAAAACAATCCACCATCTCTCCTTCTTTCATTGGTGGATCCACTCTAGCGGCCTGTTCCCTCCATCTAAAACCGTATTCTCTAAAGCTCTCTCCTGGCTTTTTCTCCATCTTGGTCAGGGATAACCTGTCGGGTATGATCTCCAAATTGTGCTGAAAGTGACTAGCGAAAGCTTGCGCTAAGTCATCCCAAACGAACCATCTTGTATGGTCCTGTCGGGTATACCATTCCAGCGCTGATCCACTCAAGCTTTGGCTGAAGTACGCCATCAACAATTCATCTCTACCTCCCGCGCCTCTCATCTTGCTACAGTATCCTCTTAGATGAGCTACCGGATCCCCGTGTCCATCGTACATGTCGAACTTTGGCAACTTAAATCCCGCAGGAAGCTGCACTTCAGGGAACAAACACAGGTCTTTGTAGGCTACACTTACTTGCCCTCCCAGTCCTTGCATATTGCGGAAAGCGTTCTCAAGACTTTTCACTTTCCGAGCCATCTCTTCCTGCCCGGCACTTGCTTCCATCATCGGAGCGTGAGACTCGTGTTGTCTGAAAGTAGGCTCCGGAGGGTAGTAGTGAGAATCCTGGATATGAAACATTGGTTCACTAGAGGATTTGTGGATAACGGCGGGCGGAGGTGCCACATATACAGGAGCAACTTGTGGTACCTGAGGTGGTGTTTGCTTAGCTGGAGGTGGTGGTATCTGGGAGGTGGAAGCATAGTAATGAGGGTAATCGGGGTAGGTGGAGGATGAGTTCAGTGTTGGTGGCTCGGGGTTAGGATTGGCTGGAGGGACATATGCAGGGTTAGCAGGGTAGGCTGGTAGTGGTTGACCTCTTGACCAAGCCTGGTACATTTCAGCCATCTGCTGTCTTAACTTGTACATTTCTTCTTTCATCCCTGCCACATCCACGATCTCTTCTTCGTGAGCAGGGTCTACAATGGTCGCCTCGATCTCCTGGGATACAGCCTTTGTCATCTTTTTAGACCTGGTGTTGTATGGGTGGGTAGCCAGTATGCCAGTTGCCTAGAAAATCTGAACTCACAAACATCAACACTCGTTAGTTGTTAGCGCATAAATAAGATGCAACGACTTTAAAAGCAAATACATTTCCTCGAGTCGTTATGCATCATCCCGGCCACTGCTCACTTCAATCATCTTTTTCTTTTTCCGCTCTTTTGTTTTCTTCTTTCTTTTCTCTCTTTTCTTGCTCTCTTTTTTCTTTTCTTTTTCTTGCTTTTTCTTTTCTTCTTTTTTTTCATTTTCGTTTTCATAATTGCGTTCCTATTTATTTGCCTAGCGGATTCAAAGGAAATGACATAAAGCAAAAGAATTGACAACAACGCTTTGTTTTCTCATTGATACTTCAAAACCTTGATTACAAAGTGATGTTTAAGAAAAAGAGAAATAAAAGACGATGCATGACCTAAGAGTACATTAATGCACCTAGTGCCCGCGAGGCATCGTTCGGCCTTGCCGCGGGCCTATATGCTAAACCCCTTTGAAGCCTATCTAGGTCGGCCATGACTTGTTGTACAAAAAACTTCACTGCAGAAACAAAAGTCCTCCGAGACATGTCTTCACAAAGCTGAGTCTTTCGGGTGATGTATTGGGCGATGCGAACAATCTTTTCTCTGATGACCCCTTTTTCTTGCAATAGCCGACTTATTTGTTGAGTGCGAGCATCCAAGGTATGTTGGTTGTCCTTTTGCACTTGTTGCAGCTCCAATTCTAATCTAGCCATAGTCGTGTAGCAGTGTTCTCTTTCTTCTTCAAGATCTTTGATAATCTTGTTACTTTTGACTGTGGCTGAGATCATTTTCTTTCTAAGCTGAGCTATTTCAACATCATGCTTGCCTTGTAGCTGCCGGACCAACTTGGCTCTTTCCTCGGTGTCTTTGTCCATTTGCTTCCGAGCCTTGACTAACTCTTTTTCAGCTACGTCCAAATCAAAGCTATAGTCGTTTACTTTCCGCCGGAGAGTCTCAATTAACTTTTCATCGCGGGCTGAACGAGCTGGGGTCTCGGATGCAATTTTCATCTGAGCTATTTGAGCCTTCAACATATCATTTTCTTTCTTCAGCTGTTTCTTTTCTACTTCATCGGATGCTGCTTGTAAGCCACTCTCGAAATGAAGATTTCTTAGTTTATCTTCCAACAGACTGATTTTGGCCTTATATTCTTTTTCCTTGGCCGCCCATTTCAGATTTTCCTCGGATTGCTCTATCAGGTCTTGCAAGTGAGGTCTCTTTGAAAGACGTTCGTGTTCAACCCCTCGTCGGTACCATGTGGAGTATCCAGGTGACATCTCCCCCTTTGCTCTATTCGGCACACAAGTATCAATCTTCAAATTTTGGCACTCATTCCAGATTTGCCGGATTTTTGCTTCCGGAATTGCCCGTCCGGACCAATCTTCACAGCTTGCACACTGAGGTCCCCATCTCTTGGAATAATTTGACACCGACCCAACTGTCGCAGGGCTCTGTATGGGGCATAGGGTTGTATACTCTTCAAACCCATGATCAAAAACGGCGATCCCTCCGTTGGCATGTATATCACCTCGTCAAGAGGTAACCAGTCATACGTCCAATCGATTTGACCGTCAGTTAGTGATCGAAGATACACAATCCAACCTTGAACTCCTTCGGGCAATCTTACCTCTTTTGTCCTCGCATTGAACTCTTCCAAACATGTCCGATCGGCCGAACCATAGCTCGAGTACGAAGGATGGTGGCATAGATGCTCGATTAGCCAGATTTGCAAGATCAAGTTACACCCTTCGAAGAAGCTAGCCCCCGCTTTGCACGCAGTCAGAGCACGATAGATATCCGCAACAATCATCGGGGCCAGAGTACAGTTTTCTTGTACTATCAGTGTGGAAGCTAACCCGGCGACTTTTATATTGATATGTCCATCTTTCCTCGGGAATACAACAACTCCAAGAAATGCCACCAAAAATGCGAACCTCCGGTGTTCTTCCCATTTCGCCCGGTTGGACTTACAGCATAATTTGTTGGTAAGATCATTGAAACCCCCAACGTGTCCAAACCTATTGTAAATGAAGCTTAAAGAACAAAACCCGTCGGCCGGATCTTCATTATGAACATTCCGGGCAATTTTCAAAGAGTCGAGGAAGCGATGTACTGTCACCGTCCTCGGAGATACCGGGTATTTTCCTTTCAGCGGAACCTCGGTCTTCCCGATGTAAAAGGCAATCTCCTCCAAAGTTGGGGTAAGTTCAAAATCCGGGAAATGAAATACGTTGTGTGCCGAATCCCAAAACGTGACCAACGCTCTAACCACATCACCTCGAGGAACTATTTCGAGTAACCCCGTAAGGCCTTTCAAGTACCTTTTGACCCAGTCTTGACCATCGGATCCCATGTCCTGCCACCATAACCTCAGCTCCAAAGGGATTTTATTTAGGGAAAATTGTTCATTCATCATCGTGCTCATCCTGCACATTTATTAAGGTGATTTTATTTAGAAAAGGAAAAATCTTTTTTTCGATGCAAGTTTTCAATTTTGAATGAAAGAAAAGGAAAAATGATTTTCGAAGTGGCCATTTTTGCAAAAACAACCTTCCGTCGTCCTTTCGGAACATTCGGCAATTTCCAAAAATAGCAATCACCTCGATTATTTGAAAAGAAAATCTTTTTGGTCTTTTTCTAAAAGTGTGGTTGGACCCGTTTAAGGGTTGCCTACGTATCCCACCTAATGGCGAGAATCAAACCTGCGTAGTTCGGTCGGATTATTTGACTAATTATTTCAAAAAATGTTCCACCTATTTTTTTCAAATTTTCAAATTTTCCCATGTGCCTATTTTCTATAAATCATTATTTTCCTCGCTCTCTTTTCCTTTTCAACAATTTTCCAATCTCGGGATTTCAGCCGGTCCGCATAACGATCAAGGACAATAAAATGCAACACATAGCATGCTCGGTCTTTTCAATACCGGGTCACCTGTCCTAGACGGACCCAACCCCTGTGTTGAGTCCCCTAAGTCAAATATGATGCAAATAATCGTCCTAGACCTATGTTCAAAATCTTACGGTTTCATGGATTGCTAGACCGTGTACCCGAGCGGACAACTCGAATCGAGGAGGGGGCTACGTACCGGTGACCCGCGGAGTCAATCGGCTTTGTAACTTATCCGGCCTCTGTTTTCTTAATTTAAGGTGACTTTAACGGAAAGGGGAGTCTCAACCAGTAAGCACATCCCCGGGGGTGAAGAGAGAAAGGGTTTTCGGCACAATTTTATATATACAGTCCAGATAATATCAAAGCGATAAAACACATAGCATGTTGTTCAAATCATATAATGAAGTCAAACGAAAAACGCAAACGGCAGTTCTAAGGAGCTCGAGTTCTTAAACCCTTAAATCGAAATTCAGGGTTGGTTCCCCAGCAGAGTCGCCAGAGCTGTCACACCTCCCTATTTACTACCCCGACATGCGTAAGGTGTATAAATACACTTGTAGGGTATACCCCGACGCTCAATTACCCGAGACGGATAAAATAACGTAAGGGAAGGAGTTTTTCCAATTTAAGGACAATCGGTTCGGGATTTATTAGAGATTAATCAGAGTCGCCACTTGGGAATGATCATGGTGTCCCAAGTCACCGGTTAATCCCGAATCCGAGGAATTTTGACTCTTGAAATGTCTGCGAAGCAGAGGTCCGGATAAGGAACTCTGTTAACCCGGGAGAAGGTGTTAGGCACTCCCGGATTCCGTGGTTTTAGCACGGTCGCTCCATTGTCGTTCTTGACTTTTGTTTGACTCAGTTATAGATTTTAACAACATAATGTGCTTTTACGTTAAGTATTATTTTTTAGGAATTTGCGGTATCGCGAAAACACGCCTCGAGTCATACCGCAACCGGTACGCCTATGACTTTTGGTGTATTTCAGCTTTACCGAGATTTGGATTTGAGTCGCACCAAGTGCACACTCGTTTCAAAGGAAAGTATGTTAAATCGTGCCCTAAAATAACATCTATCGGCTTTTAAGTCTTTTGGGAGAAGCTATAGAGTTTGCTATTAGCTTTCCCGAATCTTCTTTATTATCTTATTCTAAATGGGGGCCCCGGTGTTATTCGGGCGAGGCTCGTCCCAATTTAATTTATTAAGTCTCTACCTTAAGAGGTATATACTATATTTTCCTATTTGTGTTCTTCCCTTAATCGTTATCATTAATTCTAAGCATTCCAGGCCCATCGAATTGTTTATTGAGGCCTGGATTTCTTTTTTACTTAAATACTACCGCAATAGGCCAGCCCGGGTCTTGAAACCCAAATTGTCTTCAAGTCTTCATTTAATGGATCATTCAGTTGCGTATGACTATTCAGGCCCACGTTACACATTGGGCCCAAACCAAAGCATAATAATAAGATATAACACAGATTATGTAATAGGAATAAATACTCAGAATTGGAAACCGCATCATTTTTATTCATTATCAAAGATCAGTACACAAAGAAAGCTTAAACAATGACTATATATATTCGTAGCTAGAAATCCAGATTAATTATTTGCTAAAAGGTACATTTGGGATACTGTCTTCTTCGTCTAAGGGATTAAGTTAACAGAAGATGGTTCCATTAATTATTCAAAGTATTAAAAGAGAACAGACGATTAGGAGCAAATGCTAAATATATTGCTGATCTTGTTGTGAGCTATACCCTTCATCACCAGTCCATTCATCCTAATGGTATTACCTCTCATTCAGATTCGAACTTTGAGACTAGTTAATGGAACAAATTAGCTAGGTGAATTTATTGTTCTAAAGCATGCAGGTGAGTTGATTGAATCTGATTTTTTAACGTGATTCCTATTTCACTAAATGATAAGTGATCTAAAATCATGCTATTATTACACTACTGATTTCTTCATGAAGTTCATTATCAGATTATTAATATTGCAGGTATTACTAATTAACTTATGTTTTAAGTTTTCCTAATTAAACTAAGTGACAAGCTATCTACACTATATTACTACTATACTACTGCTAGTACTACATTATTACAGCATTAGTATCGTTTTTCTGTTTTTCAACTACTACATACTACTACAATTAAGCTATTAATTAAAGAATACAAAATGACAAGACGAGTTAAAACAGGAACTTCATTCCATTAATGCATCTCAACAATACAGCTTCATTGAATAGGGTGTGTACCTGATTCAGCAAAAAGAACCAATGAGTTCTAGGGGGTAAAGCAGGTAAGTAACAGCAAGACTCGAACAATGAATGCAACAGCAGAGTGAAGATCCAAATGTGTAGAACAACACAGCAACACAGCAAACAGCAAACGAGCAGTAATCCAAATCAGATGACCCAGAGAAATTCGATAGAAAACCGAAAAATCCTACTGTTGTATTGCTAATTATAACAGCCTATATATTTTCAGATTGCTTAAGCTTGGAACCCAGATATATTTCCTATATTACTCAGATTTTTGAACCCCCTTTTTCAGTTCTTTTTGAAGGTGTATTTATAGCTAACCTAAGGCTGAAACTTGGGGAGAAACTAAGGCTGAAACTTGGGGAGAAAGTTATGGGATTTTATCCCACTTCTCCCCCTCCTAAAATTATCCAATCTACACTTAAGTCCCCATTTTCAGTTATCAAAACCCTTCCAGCATGTGTTGGAAGGTTCTAAAGATTCTCTTTTATGGGTTTTTACCAATGTATCCCTAATAGTTAAAGATTTTTACAGATTTCCCATTTTTAGGAGACCATTATACCCCTAAATCTCTGCAAAATTGCAGAAATCAGGAGCATAAATGTCTCCATTACCCTTTTAAGTTCTAAACTATTTACTATTTTACCTTTTCAATTCCCAATTGTGCCCCTAAGGGCACTGCTGATTTACCAGCTTGCCTAGGGCAGATTTTAGCTTGTTTTGAACCTATTTAACTAATAGCCAGCCCTGGCATTAGTATTTAAGGGCTGGCCAGTTTTATTTTTAAGAACTATTTCAATTTTAGCCACTTTTAAACTAATTCCAGTCAATTAAGACCAATTTATTCCTAATTAAAGCTAATTGCAGGCATAGCCTGTTTTATTGTTATAATTAACCTATTTAAAAGTTAGCCAGTCTCAAGTTGAGACTTAGCTTGGGCTATCAAAGCCATATACTGAACAACTGGGCCCAAAACCTTTACAGGTTTGGCCACTTTGCTGTTCAGGGCTCAATATAGAGCCTGGGCTAGTCTGCATTTGCAGACATAGCCCCTTTTGCACAACCAGCCACTTTTAACAATGAGCTGTGTGTTAGGGCTTATAGAATTGGTCAACCTTTTGCAAGGTTGACCATTCTTAGGCCAATTATTTAACCAACAACCTATTTTTGTTCATTTTCAGTTTATACCTATTTAAAAACTAACCACTTTCATGGAACCTAATGCTAACAACTATAACCAATCCACCTAAGGTCTAGATGATCAATCAAACATTCATAAGAAGCCAAATCTAGCAAAACTTAAGCATTCTTAACATGAATTGCACACGGAAACACATATGATCTAAGAAGCATGCATTAACCAACTCAAATTCAGAGGGAACAGTAGATATGGTTGAATTTTAGTCAACTAACTCATCCTATCAGATTGTATGTGATGCAGTGTGAATTTGTGTCAATTCATACCTAGTTATTACTAATTCCAATCATATGAAAGTTTGATCAATTTCAGAACCTTTAGAATTCATGGCACAATTACACACATAAGCACAGGCTTTCATAGAGATGACAATTAGGATCCAATTTCAAACTCTAAACCTAGAATCATGATAACCCAATGAAACAGGAAAAGTATGAGACTAAAGCCAAACATGTGAAGAATCCTAGTCATGCTCTCAATATGAATCAGGAACTAACAGTCAATAAGTCAAAGAAAGATTTAAACTTAAGGCAAAGCATCATGGGATTAACATGACAAATAACAGGATCTCAACATAACAGGCTAAAGATGAGCCAGCTAAGACATCAAGACTAATTATCAGAGCAACTTGCACAAAGATATGAAATAAACTATGGAATAATGGGAACATAAACAACCAGAGCCAAATCATGGACAAGTGCATGACAGATAAGATAAAAATGAAGGAAAGAAGAACATGGAGATGAAGAAAAGAAGGATGTGGAGAAACAGTAGAAAAACTAAACCATGAAAGCTAGAAAGAAGCCCAGTTCTATGAATTATTACAATCAAAGGCAACAAGAGTAGTTAAAATGACACAGAAAAGATGAACTTCTCAATCTTAGAGCAAAAAGCCATGTGATCAAAACAAGGCATATAACAGATAAAGTCCTATCACTAACAGGCCCAAAAGAACACGGGGACACATAGGAGATGAACAAGTTAAGAAATCAGTGTGGTCACAGAGAAATAGACAAGGACTCACAGCATGAGAAGATAAGCAGAAGGGTCCTAGACTAGCATGAGAAGCACAGGATCGAGATAGCAAGAGATGTGAAACAGAAATGAAAATCATAAAACCAACATAAACCCTATGACTAACATGTTCAAAGGAACTAGTCAAGAATTTAAAGAAGAAACAAGTTAACAGATGAGGATATACAAGATCCTAGACTAGCATGTGAAGCTCAAACTCGAGATAAGAACAGAATCACCAAAAGAAAACCAAGAATAGCCTTACAACTAACATATGAAACACAAATCAATCAGAACATGCAAGGCAAGGATATACAGGGCATATTAAAACAAAAATGAGATAAACAAAAAGAAAAGGAATAGAATATCAACAAGAACAATCGACACTTATCATGCGAACACAAAAATCATAGAAAACAGAACCAAAACATGTAAGAAATCACAGACAGATCCTAATAGACTAAAGAAAACAAAAAGGGCGGGGGACTTAGCTCGCAGGGCCGGTCCCCTGAGCTTCCTATTCTTTTCTTTTCCTCACTCTCTCACGAGTTCTTTTCTTCTTTATTCTCTCTTCTTGTTTCTTTTTCTCTTTTCTTTTCCAGATATCTCTCTCTTTTTTTTTCAATTTTTCTTCTGTTTTCTGTGTTTGGCTTCAAGATGAAGCCTTTTAGGGTTTTTGAATCTATGGGGGTGTTTGGGAGAGTAAAAGGCGAGGCCTTTATTAGGGTTTTACAGTTTGAAGGTCGCCGGAGTTAGGGTTCCGGCGACTTTGTTTTGGATATTCGACAAAATCTGGGTAGATTCGAGGGGAACCAGTGGTATGGGTGGACAGATCAAGAGAAAGGAAAGAGATTGGCATTGGTTTCAAGTGGGTCTTCATACTTTGGTGGTCACCGGCGAAGATTCCGGTGACCGGGACTTCGAAGAACAGGGTATTTTTCTGGGTTCTCTCTGGGGTAAAGAAGAAGGAGAAGAAGAAGAGAAAGAGGGATGGGGAATTGAAAAGCCGGCGACCACCGTAGAGGGTGGTGGCCGCCATGGCCGCCTAGGGTTTCAGGCTGTTTGAAGAAGATGAAGAAGGAGAGGTGAGGGGGCTTGGGGCGGCTAGGTTTTAGGAATTATGTAAAGAATGGCCGGCCGTTCGGACATAAGCATTATATAGTCGGGGGAGATAAGGTGATCATAGCCCTTGAGAAGTACTCCCAGAAAATTCAAAAATAAAAATAGTTTCGTGTTGGGTATGATTTTTGTGATTTTGTGTTATTTTATCTTTTGTGTGCACGTTTATTTATTTAAATTAAAAATACAAAAAAATATATGCTAAGTCTTGCATTTTTAGTGTTTGGTATCGAAGTCATGTGATTTACATTTTTTGGTGATATATAATTGCGTGGGATAATTGTATGCATATATATACATGCACATATATATGTGTAGTAATGAGATCCGGTCTGGGCCAAAACTTAGTCTAAAAGCCAGGCCCAAATGAATTGCTTCTGATCCGGCCCAAATATCCGTCCAGCTTCAGCCTATGTAACGCTTGATCTGGACCGTTGGATTTTATTATCCGTTATTAATCCGTTATTATCCAACGGCCCAGATTAATCCGTTGGTTTATAAACTCATTTCCATACCCCGCCCCCCCAAGCCAGACCCCCCCTCTCCCTTCATCTCCCTCAGGAGCTCTCAAAGCCCGGTGTAACGCCGCCCTCCTCCGCCTGCCGGAAATCGCCTCACGGCGGTTCCGGTAGGCCAATCAAACCCGAACCAACGCCAAAACCTTCCCCTTACCTCCCCCATCACGATCCCGGCTTCCATTAACCTCGAATCTTGCCGGAGCTCCTCGAATCTTCATTTGAAGATTCGAGTCAAACTCGAACCTATGCCAAATCACCCCAAATTAACACCACAGTCTCCTCACACCTCCCCCACACCCCCAATGACATTGGTTTGCCTCGAATCTAACCAAAAATGCAAAAGCCCCAAATCCCGCCCGCAAGAACCCTAAAATTGAAAATGACGAATTAGGCCAAATTAACCGGAATTTCGGGGTCTAATGGACTTTATTCGATGTGTTCTCGTGTGAGAACACTTCGATTAAGGTCTATTCGACCTCAAAGCAGACGAGCCAAGTTCGAACCTGGGTCATTTTTGATTTCTGAGGTATTCGTTTCCCTTCTTCCATTCCATATACTTAATTCTTGTATCTTTGCATGTTTTACTCAGTTTGTTTATTTTTGCGAATTTCTCGGAATTTTCTGTCCATCTCAACAGACCCTTTTATTTGGTCAGTTCATGTTATTGTTGTTGATTCAATTCGTTATTATGGTTATGATTACATTCTGTGTTTAATCTAGTTAAGGTCGTCGAATAGTGAATTCGATTTATTATTCCCATGATTATGCCATGAAGCGAACTCGTAGGTCGATTGTTTACTATCAGTTATATGTGTCGTAATCGATTAGACGAACGTCGTCGATTAGTGTATGAGTCTGCTGGGTAGAACAATGTATCCGTAATGCTCGATATCGGGTCCATCAGGAATCACTGCTCGATTAGCCACATTCCTTTGGTTTTGATAACTTTGAATTGGATTGTTTGAACTAAGTAGAGGCCATGTGATAGTCAGGCATGCCTGATTCAGCATGGTATTGATATAGTTTAATAAGATAGTTTTATAATGAAAAGGGATTTGTTAGTGGATGCAAGTGGAGGAGCACACTGTTTTGTTTGGAGAGTGGGAAGTCAGTGAATATCAGGGCCAAAAGAGTTATGTTTTAAGTCTGATAAGTGCTGTGTCAGCTGAAAATTCAGAACAAGTATGGGGGGAATTGATTTAAAAACTAAAGTACCCATGTGCTAAAGGGGGGGGCAGTAGGCTTGAATATGGAGAGGTTTCCAGGCTATAAAAGAAGCTGGGAGACATTGATAGAGAGGCATACAGACAGACCTTAGAGAGCACACTGAGAGAAACCTGGAGAGAAAAAGATAGAGTGTGATAAGCAAAAACACCTGGAGAGAACATAGACATACAGTAGAGATTTTCAGAATACCTGGAAAGAAAGTAGGAGCAGGGGTTCATTTCCTTATACACATAAAAGATACAGAAAAGAAAACTACTGTTCCATTGGCCTGGGTCACTGTTTCGATTGATTTGCTTCAGTGATTGAGTGTTTGGCCAGTGTTGTGGTGGTGTTTGTATCTGTGTGGTTGCTGGCTGGTGTGTAGTTGTTGCTGCCTGGGTTGTTGTTGTTGCAGACATTGTTGTTGTTGTCGTGTCTTCATTGCTGGCTGGTGTGTTTGTTTGTTGCTGCCTGGTTTGATTTGGTGCTGTTTGTTCTATTGTTGGTGGCTTGGTTGGTCGTTTGTATTGCTGGCTGGGTTGTAGTTGTTGCTGCCTGAGTTGATTATTGTTGCTGGTTGAGTGTATGCTGCTGCTGTTGTTGGTGTTCATTTGCTATTGTTGGATGTTTTTGTTGCTGTTGGGTCTGTTTATTGCTACTTGGTTGTAACTGGTCTATTGGGTGTTGTTGTTGATCGACCATTGTTTTGCCTCTTGTGGTCTGCTCTTGGGAATCTGGTTTGGCTATCACTGTTCCATTGATTTGGATATTGTTTGTTGCTGCCTGGTTGTTATTGCTGCTTGGTTCAAGTCTTAGTCACTGATTCAGTGATTGATAAAGTTCGATTACTGTTGGTTGTTGGGTTGTAGCTGGTTCACTGGTTGTTGTTGCTGTTAGTTTATTGTTGGTTGTTATTGGTCTTTGATTGTTGCTCCTGTTACTGTTCTTGTTGCTGTTGCTGCATTGCCATTGCTCACTCTTCCTTGTTCTTCCGCATTCCAGGTACACACCTCTGTTATTGTAGTTCCTTGGTTCGACAAGAATGAAGTTTGAAGCTTATGCATAAAGTCTATTGAAACATGTAGTCGCCTTATGTTCAATTACATTCTGTTATTCTCCAATTAAGCTTGTATGGTTAGTCTTGGTTATGGAAAAGCGTAGCTAGGCCAAAGATACATTG
The DNA here is from genome assembly GCA_032618575.1 of Nicotiana noctiflora. NCBI lineage: Eukaryota > Viridiplantae > Streptophyta > Magnoliopsida > Solanales > Solanaceae > Nicotiana > Nicotiana noctiflora. Next base: position 67,199 of record JASVEL010013518.1, on the reverse strand, counting down.
TCGTTAGATAAGCATGTAAACCTGAATTAGTCTTCGTATCTCTATTCAATCTTCCCTACTCGTGTGTGTAATCTCCAAACCTGTTAAATGATAGACCTTATGTTACAAGCAAGATTAGATAGGGAGTTGTTACTCAACGGAATGACATAATTAGATTAAAAAGAGTCGGGGGTGCATTTCATGTGACCCGACCCCAATTTCGGGCAAGAGTAAACAAAGCATGTTAAGAACCACAGGCGCATTTCATGTGATGGGGTTCGTAGCAAGTTTTAAGTAATTTGGAATCAACTCTTAAGTAAGATACGGTGAGATGTAGTTCGCTTTAGGTTTGAATCAAAGGTACGCCTCGCCCAATAGTTACACTAATCACATAGCCGTCGTAAATGTACATATAAATACTTAGGTTTCGAGATGCGTCGTTTCTTAACGAATATCACGCCTTTCTCGACAGTGTAAATAAGTAGTCGATCCGGGCGCATATTTTAGTTTTACCTTTTTGAATACGGGTGTGCATTTCATGTGACCCAAATCCAAACCCCGAATGTTGAATAAGAATAGGTTGAGGATCCGGGTGCATTTCATGTGACGTGATTCGAAAGCATATTTTTAAGCAACTTTCTCTTTCGTAAATCACAACCAATAATAAAAGCGGTAAAGGGATATTAACTTGCACTAAGTACATAATTGTAAAAGCAGATAGATAAGCCAAACACGACAGTTGAGCGACCGTGCTAGAACCACGGAATTCGGGAATGCCTAATACCTTCTCCCGGGTTAATAGAATTCCTTATCCGGATTTCTGGTTCGCGGACCGTTAAATAGAGTCATTCTTTTCCTCGATTCGGGATTTAACCGGTGACTTGGGACACCATAAATCTCCCAAGTGGCGACTCTGAAATAATTAAAATAAATCCCATCTCGATTGTCCTTTAATTGGAAAAACTCTTTGCATCCTTGCGGGTGCGTAAAAGAGAGGTGTGACAGCTCTGGCGACTCTGCTGGGGATTTCCCTCTGAACTTCGGTTCGGTAACTGTTGTATTTGGCATATTTTATTATCTGATTCTTTTACATGTTGGCATCAATGTGCAAAATGTTGTTTTTACTGCTTTGATATTTTGTGAACTGTACATATAAATTGTGCTGGAACCAATCTCCTCTCTGAGTCTTCTAAATCATGAAGAAGGGTGCACTTCGTGTGACTTCTTTTCTGTATAGTGTCTAATTCCCATTTTAGAACGAGGTTTGGATAAGTTGCAAAACCGGTGAAGCTTCTGTATTCCCGGGTTGCTGCCTCCTCCTCGGCTCGAGCTGTCCGCTCGGGTAAGCCAAGTCTAGAACAGGTAAACCCAGGTTTTAAACCTAGAATAACAAAGCTTCATGCCGGATCCCTAGTAGGAAACGTTTATTTGCATCATGTCGCATTTGCCTTAGGGGACTCAACACAGGGGTTGGGTCCGTCTAGGACAGGTGACCTGAAATGAACAGACTATCCTGCTGCATCCTGTTTGTCTTGAAAAAAAAAAAAAAAAAAAAAAAAAAAAAAAAAAAAAAAAAAAAAAAAAAAAAAAAAAAAAAAAAAAATGTGTGTGTTTTGCTCTTAAGATAGAAATAGCTTATTTGTTTTCCTTTAGTAAAGTGAATAAATAAATAATGCCGTTTGTTTCGTCAAAACCGAACTACGGGGGTTTGATTCTCATCGGATGTGAGATACGTAGGCAACCTCCATCGGGTCCAACTTCACCTTTTGAAAAATTAATTTTTGTACTAAATAAGTCGGTGGCGCTGTTTTTAAAAATAGCCGAATGTTCCCGAAAGGGACGCCGGAAGGCTAGTTTCGTATAAACGGCCACCTTTGGGTCAATTTTGATTTCGATCAATTTACCCCGCAACCTTAAAAGCCTTCGTCCCCGAGACGTTGAAAGGCCGTGATTGACAACTGATTTTTTATTTTTAGCAAAACAAAGTTGTTTTCTTATTTAAATCACCTTAATAAATGTGCAGGATGAGCACGAATCAGAATAAATCGTTTTCGATCTTTAGTGAGGTCCCTCAGCAGCTCCGTATATGGTGGAACAATTTGGAAGACAGTAGCAAAAAGGTCGTAGGGAGAATTTTGGGAGGTTTGGTTGATCTGTTGAATATCGAGCCAAGGGAGGACATCATCAAGGCACTGGTATCTTTCTGGGATCCGACCCGCAATGTGTTCCGTTTTGTTGACTTTGAATTGACGCCCACATTAGAGGAAATTGCGGGCTATGCGGGACTTAATGGGAAATTAAGAGGGCAATACCTACTTTCACCAAGACCGGTATCTCCACATGGGTTTCTGGATCTGCTGAGCATTAGTCGGAAGGTGAAAAATGATGATCTGCTGAAAGGGTGTTGCGACCTCCAATTCTTATATCAACGGTACGGCACTCCTCGGGGTTTTGAAGAGTCAAACCTTGGACTGACTCACGCAGGGAATAGAACCAAGTGGGAGGCCAGACGAATTCTAGCATTCCTAACGACATTCTTGGGGGTTGTGATTTGTCCGCGCGAAGATAAGAAAATAGAGATAAGTCTGGTAGGAATAGCCGATGTTGCAATCAAAAAGGCTACCAGCACGGTGGTCCCTTTGGTTTTGTCCGAAATCTATCGAGCCTTGATTGTATGCCGAGAAGGGGGCAATTTCTTCCAAGGTTGCAATCTGTTACTTCAACTATGGATGCAAGAACACCTCCGTCACCGAACACAATACATGAACCATGGGTTGACCGGGAAAAACTGTATCAGGGGTTTCGAAGAACGGATGATGGGTGCTGTATTCCCTGAAGGCGTCGAGGCATGGCTTGCACGACTGAGCTCAATAGAAGCCGATCGGATTGAATGGGCATTCGGGTGGTTACCCGATACTGAAGTAATATATATGGCAGCCGAGGAGTGTTATATCCTTCTGATGGGGATCCGCAGTGTCCAACCATATGTCCCTCACCGTGTATTACGTCAACTAGGAAGGTTTGAGGTTATTCCTACCGATCAAGACCTAAGGAAGTACGCCATTGAGTTGAGCCCGGGAGTTGTCTTCCCCGAAGAGAAGGTTAGAAGGCTGTGGCACGAGTGTCGGTTCCTTGAGCCTAAAACCATGGTCCGGGAATTAGCCAAGGGAGAGGTGGATCCAAAGTACAACGTGTGGTTCGGGAAAAGATTTCAGATTCGTCGAAAATGTTCTAAAAGAGCCCATGTCCAACAGTTCACGGAAGATTCACGGGAACAATGGGATTGGTTAGCAAAGGAGGAGGGATACAGGACGAAGATTGGCAGGATAGAACAGCAGGTCCGGGACCTCCGATTCGAGAAGAACATGCAAGCTGCCACCGACGAAGGAGATAAAAAGAAGTTGGTACAAGAAAATGACTTCTTGAGAGCTCAAATCCAAGCAAATGAAAAGAGATGCTGACAGACGGTCGAGGAGTCGGGCCGACGAAAAATTGATAAGGGGTTTGAGAAGCCAAGTCACCGACATCCAAAGAGAATTGGACGAGTCAAAAGCCCAAATAACGAGGATCCGTGCTAGCTGGAAAAAGGAGGCACATCAACATGCACTTCACCTAAAGCAAGTAGAAGAAGATTACACCGATATCATCACTAGTCTGAGGGAAGCAAATGTTGTCCTTAGGGAACGGGTTTTCAAGCAAGCCCAAGATGCCAGAGCAGACCTCGACCGCTGCCACAATTTGATGGCCCGACTGCAAGGACAAGTGGATAGGCTCCTAGATCAAGTCACCAACAATGCTCGAAGATTGGGGGCGAAAAACCAGCAAATAGAGCGGCTACTCGGAGAAAGGGACATGATCAAGGATAGAATTGGAGAAATCGGGCACTATGTCACCATGAAGTGCTTAGCTTGTGAACGAACGCCCCGCGCCGACCTTTTCGTTTCAATTATGGGTTATGTTCATCGGATCATGGAAGAGTTGAGGGAACTGCACAAGGACCTCACACCGAGGCCTGCGGCAAGGCCGAATGATGCCTCGCGGGCCCCCAGGGATTTTAGGGCATTAGATTTTTGATTGAAAATGTATTTCGAAATGTTGAGTCAAGCTAGTTGGCATTTTTATCTTTACTTTCCCAAGTCAAGCATTTTCTTTTGTTTTGCTGATTGTTGTAAGACGTGTTTTGTAACTACACGGTTTTATTTGATATAAAAGTTACTGAATTTTGCCACAATCTTGTTGCCAGAACTACGCTCGGTCTGATTCACGCGGGGTCGTGATACGTAGGCAATCCACATAAGATTCGACCACCACTAAAAAGAAAGAAAAAGAATCCAAAGGCTGAATAACAATAAGGCTTACAAAGATAGTCGAAAAAGAAAAAAAAAAAAAAAGAAAAGAAAAAGAAAAAGGGCCGGAATGACGCATGTTAAAGAGTACACGTAGAAAGGGTTATTTGGTTAGGTGCATTGCATCCAACGTGCTATAACATATCTGTCAAACTCGGTGAACTAACAAGTTTGTTGCGTATTCCGGAAAGTTTAGCAGTTGGTTTGACAGAATATACTGGCCAGCCATCACTACCGTACTAGATCCAAAGGACCAGTTACAGTAAGCATGTCGAGTTCCGGCAAGAGTCTTGAGGAAGAAAAATCCGAGCTACAAATCATGAAAGAAGAGGTAGAGCGGTTAAAACAACAGATAACAGAGATGCACCTGGCATGGGCCAAGGAACAGTCTTCACCAAACCGCCCTACTCTCGCCTCGGCTCCGGAACATCCGCCCGTCGATCCTTCACAAGCGCCCCGAGCTATCCATACTTTCGGGGGGAAAATCCATATGCCACCCGCATTCCGCCAGCCAAACCAAATCCTCCTCCGATCAACCCCGTTTTTGTAGCACCTCCGCTGCTCCTCTGCAAAGGCGGCCGGCGAGCCATATGTTCGGATCCGCGACAACTCTTACTATCCTCCGGAGCCTACTTTCAGGGCTCCTGAACCACAATCACATACACCTCAGTGGGATAATCCGGCCGAACCGGAAAAACACTTCCAAAATTCGGAACACGAGGAAGTTGCCGGAAAAGTTAAAAGCCCTGGAGCGATCCTTCGGGAACATGCGCGGTTTAGGCAACCAAGGTCGGCGTCGCCTATAAGGATGCTGTGTCCATTTCCGGACGTCCGGTTGCCGGCGGGATTTAAAATGCCCAAATTCGACCTATACGAGGGGCATGGTGACCCGGTGGCCCACCTACGAGGGTTTTGCAGTAAAATGAGAGGGGCCGGAGGACGGGACGAGCTTCTGATAGCCTACTTCGGCCAGAGTCCGGGAGGATCGGCGTTGGAGTGGTACACTAGACAGGATCCCAGGTAGATGGTTTACGTGGGATGATTTGGCTCAAGCTTTTATCGGCCAGTTCCAATACAATCTTGAGATAATCCCCGACCGCCTATCATTGCTAAAACTAGAGAAGAAGCCTGCTGAAAGCTTCAGGGAATTTGGTTTCCGATGGAGGGAACAGGCGGCCAGGGTAGATCCGCCGATGAGAGAAAGCGAGATGGTGGACTACTTCTTGCGGACATTAGAGCCCACCTACTTCGGACATCTGGTAACGTCCGTGGGCAAATCATTCACTGAGGTGATAAAAATGGGGGGTATGATCGAGGAGGGTTTGAAGGCCAACAAGATCATGAGTTACTCAGCACTGAAAGCCACCACTCAGGCTATCCAAAGTGGTACTGGAGGAGTACCGGGGAAAAAGAGGAGAGAGGAAGTTGCGGCCGTCGAGTCCGGGGCATGGTTCAGAAATAGAGGCCCCGCACCCCAATATAGCCCACCCCAACCTCACCACCAAAATTACTCCCATAACCCATATAACCACCCGCAACATTACTATCCCGCACCTGATCCCCATTTTACTGTCCATCACGCTCAGTCATATTCCGCACCTCCCGTCCAGGCACCATGGCGTGCGCCAAATCCACAGAACAATTACCCACCCCCAAGAGCCTATAGAAATCCCACGGGTGCGGGCTTTCGTCCGAACCAAGCATTCAAGAGCGACAGGGTGCCAAGGCCAAAGACTTTCACTCCCTTGGGGGAGTCCTACACCAGTCTGTTCCACCGTTTGAAGCAAGTAGGGCTGCTAAATCCGGTTGAAGCTAAGCTGCCAAACCCTCTTCCAAAGAATCTGGACCATTCAGTAAATTGTGCATACTGCTCAGGATGTCCGGGACACGATACAGAAAAGTGTTGGAGGCTGAAGACGGCCATCCAGGAGCTCATTGACACCCGCAGGATCGAGGTCCAGACTCCAACAGAGCCTAACATCAACCAAAACCCGCTTCCAACTCATCATGAGACCAATATGATCGAGTTGGTACGGGCGGAGGAAGGAAAGGAGAAAGCCTTTCAGACTGTGATGATGATTAAGTCTAGCGGGGCAGGAACGAGAAAAGGGCCAAGCTTTGATGAGTCGCCCAGTTACAAGAAAGACATACCAGGAGAGTCGGAAGCAGGAAAGGAAAGTGTGAACGAAGTACCGGTGAAGCCGGCCAAGATAGTTGTACCAGGGGCAGCAATCAAGCCCATTTTGACAGTAGCAGGCGTTCGAATGGATCCCTTCGTCATCCAGCCGGCAACACAGTTGCCAATAACTGATAGCCGGGCTGTCCCATGGAATTATGCTCGGATTACAACGACCTACAGAGGAAAGGAGGTGAAAGAGGAAGTCTGTGAAGCCCAAGGGTTGACCCGCTCGGGGAGATGTTTTGCCCCTGCGGAATTGAGGAAGACCACTCCGGCAGTATTGAAAAAGCCGGTCACCGATGAAGAGGCGGAAGAATTCTTGAAAAAGATGAAGCTGCATGACTACTCTGTCTTAGAGCAGTTGAAGAAGACTCCGGCACAAATATCATTGCTATCCTTGCTGATACATTCTGAAGAACATCGGCAAGCATTGATGAAAGTCTTGAATGAGGCACATGTACCGGATAAAATCTCAGTGAGCCATTTGGAGAAGATCACCAATAGGATCTTCGAAGCAAATCGGATCACCTTCACCGATGACGAGTTGCCTGAGGAAGGCACTGAGCATAACAGGGCTTTATATCTCACGGTGAAGTGTGAAGAGGCGGTGGTTACCAAAGTCTTGGTCGATAATGGGTCCAGTGCTAACATTTGTCCTCTCTCTACACTGGGCAAATTAAAAGTAGACATCGGCAGGGTACGCGAGAACAGGGTATGTGTTCGAGGGTTTGACGGAGGAGGCAAAGCATCGGTTGGTGACATAGTGCTAATCTTGACAATTGGGCCAGTGGAGTTCACCATGGAATTCCAGGTGCTGGACATGGTGGTGTCATATAACCTCCTAATAGGGCGACCATGGATTCATGCCGCAAGAGCAGTTCCATCCAGCTTACACCAGCTCGTCAAGTTTGAATGGGACCAGCAGGAGATCGTCGTCCATGGAGAGAACGATCCACAATCAGGCACCATCATTCCCTTTGTTGAAACAGAAGAAGATGTTGGGCCGTGGGTGTATCAGGTCTGCGATGTGGTGTCCGCCCACCGAGTTCCGGAAGGGGAATGTATTCCCGGCGACAGAACAATTACTGCGGATGTCATGGTGGTGCATGAAATGTTGCGACATGGTTTCGTACCCGGTAAAGGGCTAGGTGCATCTCTGCAAGGAATTATACAACCGGTATCGGTGGTCGAAAACTTGGGAACCTTCGGCTTGGGATTCCAGCCAACCTCAGAGGACATCCGGCGAGCAAAGAGGAGCAAGCAGAAAACATGGGTGCTCCCAAAGCCTGTTCCACGCCTTTCCCAATCTTTTGTCAGGTCCGGAGCAAGAGGACATCCGGCGCCAAAGATTCCCGGTCCTACGGTCAGGCCAGACGAAGAGTTCTTCAGGAAGTTCGAAAACCTATTCACGGATGTATGTATGCTCGAAGATGGTGAAGGATCCAGTCATGCCGAGATACAATTTGTGGGACCAAAGGCAAAACTGAATAACTGGAAGGCTACTCCTCTCCCTGTCCGGAAGGAGTCTTGGTAGTTTGTCTTGGATTGTTTTTCTTTCGAAATTTTGTATTGGAGGCTTGTCCCCGGAGTAAAATCCTTTGTTTTTTCATTTTTGACTTAAGTTTGCAGTTTGTTGTCCCTTTGTACAACTCCCATTAATGAAATGTGGTTCCTTCGCGTCTAATTTTGTTTATCTTTTCTTTCTTTTTACTTTTCTGAACAGCCTTCTTGCAACTGATCTTAATGATATGGCGTGCTTAAAGATTAATCAACCCAGTCTAGAAAGTCAATCGGGTTTGGAAATAATAACACATGAAATAAGAAGTGACGAGAGTGAGTCGGAGTACGGCGATGATGAAGCCGTAGAAGAAATCGGTGAAGAATTAAGTCACTTCGAGGAAAAACCCAAACCGAATTTAAATGATACTGAGGCCGTTAATCTAGGGAATGCCGATGACGTCAAAGAAACCCGGATAAGTGTCCATATTGAACCCAATCTGAGAGAAGAATTGATCAAAACACTCATGGAGTTTAAAGATATTTTCGCATGGTCGTACGACGACATGCCAGGACTCAGCACTGATCTAGTGGTTCATAGATTACCCACTGATCCGGCATATCCTCCCGTCAAGCAAAAGCTGCGGAAATTCAAGACGGAGATGAGTGTGAAGATTAAGGAGGAGGTAACCAAACAGTTGCAGGCGAAAGTCATTCGTGTCACTCGATACCCTGAATGGTTGGCTAACGTAGTACCGGTGCCAAAGAAAGACGGAAAGATCAGGGGTATGCGTGGACTATCGCAATCTCAACAAGGCAAGTCCTAAGGATAATTTCCCACTTCCCAATATCCATATCCTGATTGATAATTGCGCCGGACGCGAAATTGGATCCTTTGTGGACTGTTATGCGGGATATCATCAGATCTTGATGGATGAAGAGGACGCAGAAAGAACGGCTTTTATCACACCGTGGGGAACTTATTGCTACCGGGTAATGCCATTCGGCCTGAAGAACGCAGGGGCAATATATATGAGGGCGATGACTACGGTATTCCATGACATGATACACAAAGAAATTGAGGTGTACGTGGATGATGTGATCATAAAATCTAGGCGTCAAGAAGACCATGTTGCTAACCTCAGGAAGTTCTTTCAAAGACTTCGAAGGTACGACATCAAGCTCAATCCGGCCAAATGCGCATTCGGAGTTCCATCAGGAAAGTTGCTAGGATTCATCGTCAGCCGACGGGGCATTGAGTTAGACCCATCCAAAATCAAGTCCATTCAGGAGTTACCCCCGCCGAAGAATAAAACAGAGGTAATGAGTCTGTTGGGAAGGTTGAATTACATCAGTAGGTTTATTGCCCAGCTTACGGCAACCTGTGAACCCATATTCCGTCTATTGAAGAAAGACGCGGCGATAGAATGGACGGCAGAATGTCAGGAAGCGTTTGACCGGATCAAAGGGTATCTGTCAAATCCACCCGTACTAGTTCCGCCTGAACCGGGCAGACCCCTGATTCTTTATCTGACGGTCTTGGAGAACTCGTTTGGCTGCGTACTGGGGCAGCATGATCTTACTGGCAGGAAGGAACGGGCCATTTACTACCTCGGTAAGAAGTTCACAGTCCACGAGGTCAAGTACACTCATCTAGAAAAGACATGTTGCGCCCTGACTTGGGTAGCCCAAAAGCTGAAACACTACTTGTCTTCTTACACCACTTACCTCATTTCGCGTCTGGATCCGTTGAAATATATTTTCCAGAAACCTATGCCTACGGGGAGGTTAGCAAAATGGCAAATATTACTTACGGAGTTCGACATCATATACGTGACAAGGACGGCTATGAAAGCTCAAGCCCTGGCCGATCACTTAGCTGAAAATCCTGTTGATGACGAATACGAACCCTTGAGGACGTATTTTCCGGATGAGGAAGTATTGCAGATTGAGGGGTTAGAACTAACCAAGGATCCAGGATGGAAGCTCTTCTTCGATGGAGCGGCAAACGCAAAAGGAGTCGGAGTAGGGGCTGTGCTCGTATCTGAAACAGGACATCATTATCCTGTTACTGCTCAACTGCGTTTTCATTGCACCAACAATATGGCTGAGTACGAGGCATGTATCTTGGGGTTGCGATTAGCGGTGGACATGGATGTACAGGACGTCTTGGTCTTGGGGGACTCGGACCTTCTGGTACATCAGATTCAGGGAGAATGGGAAACCAGAGATTTAAAGCTTATCCCATATCGTCAGTGTTTGCATGATTTGACCAAACGCTTTCGATCGGTAGAATTCAGGCACATCCCGAGGATGCATAATGAGGTTGCCGACGCGTTGGCTACCTTAGCGTCAATGCTACATCACCCGGACAAGGTTCGTGTCGATCCGTTACATATCCAGATCCGGGATCAACATGCTTATTGTAATGTGATAGAGGAAGAGGTGGATGGTGAGCCGTGGTTTCATGATGTCAAGGAATACCTCAGGTTAGGAGTATACCCAGAACAAGCAACTGGAGATCAAAAGCGAGCTATTCGGCGGTTGGCGAACGGATTTTTCCTTAGTGGAGGGGTGCTGTACAAAAGAACCCCGGATTTGGGATTGTTGAGATGTATAGATGCGAGTCAAGCCACAACAGTGATGACGGATATACACTCGGGAGTTTGCGGACCACACATGAGCGGATACGTATTGGCAAAGAAGATTCTTCGAGCAGGATATTATTGGCTCACTATGGAGCGGGATTGTATAAGTTTCGTGCGAAGATGCCATCAGTGTCAGATACACGGAGATTTGATTCATTCTCCGCCGACTGAATTGCATACAATGTCCGCGCCATGGCCGTTTGTCGCATGGGGTATGGATGTTATTGGACCTATTGAGCCCGCGGCTTCCAATGGTCACAGGTTCATTCTGGTAACGATTGATTATTTTACCAAGTGGGTAGAGGCCAAAACATTCAAATCAGTGACCAAGAAGGCGGTAGTGGACTTTGTACACTCCCACATCATCTGCAGGTTTGGAATTCCCAAGATGATCATTACAGATAACGGTGCAAATCTTAACAGTGGATTGATGAAAGAGGTATGTCAACAGTTCAAGATTACACACCGAAATTCCACACCGTATCGCCCAAAAGCAAACGGTGCGGTCGAGGCAGCAAACAAGAACATAAAGAAGATATTGAGGAAAATGATAGAAGGGTCTAGGCAGTGGCATGAAAAGTTACCATTTGCGTTGTTGGGTTATCGCACTACCGTCCGGACTTCGGTAGGTGCAACTCCTTACTTGTTGGTATACGGGACTGAAGCAGTAATACCCGCAGAAGTTGAGATTCCATCCCTCCGAATCGTCGCTGAAGCTGAGATTGATGACGACGAGTGGGTCAAAACCCGATTAGAGCAATTGAGCTTGATCGATGAAAAGAGATTGACAGCAGTATGTCACGGCCGATTGTATCAAAGGAGAATGGCAAGAGCATATAACAAGAAGGTACGTCCCGGGAGATTTGAAGTGGGACAGCATGTGCTGAAGAGAGTTCTACCACATCAGGCCGAAGCGAAAGGCAAGTTCGCTCCAAATTGGCAAGGACCTTTTGTGGTAACTAGAGTATTATCCAACGGCGCTCTATGTCTGACTGATGTCGAGGGAAGATGCACCGATATGGCTATCAATTCTGATGCGGTTAAGAGATATTATGTGTAATTCTTTAATGCATTTGTCAACGTTTGGTTTCGTTTGTGTGTATTTGGCATTTTTCGGAGAATGAAATGACGGAGGCAATTTTTCTACTACCCAAACACTTTAACCTTTGTTTCCCCATTTGAGCTTTAATTATTCTTTCATATACCCTCTTTCGGAATCATCAAGGAAGATGCGTAACAGAATAGAAAAGAAACAAAGAAGTAATACAAGAAAAAGTGAACTACGTTCGACCTGATTCCTCAAGAAGGATACGTAGGCGCCACACGGCTCGGTCATAATAAAATAAAAATCAAAAAAAAATCCCCCAAGCAACAAAACTGGGGCAGAAGTCATTGTTTCGTTGGAAAGACAGTGTGGATTCCGAAAGTTGTAATAAGCTAACCGTTGAGGCTAAACCCCTTTCTTCAGCCTCACGCGAAGAAACCATATCAAGAACCAGAAAGACCTCTCGATCAGTATTTGAGAAGTGCCAAGGCATGTGAATGAAAGCCAAGAGTGACATCCCGACCCTCGATTGAATTCGGGATGCACAAGCCGAAAGGGGATAACGCTCTAGAGGGAATCTCAGGGGTGATACCCCGCCGCGAGGAAAGAAAGTATAAATGAGAGAGTCTTAACGGTGAAAACCCTCGCGGGCACCTTAAGGCGAAGGAAGTTGAGAGAAGTAAATGAGAGAGTCTTAACGGTGAAAACCCTCGCGGGCACCTTAAGGCGAAGGAAGTTGAGAGAAGTAAAATGAGAGAGTCTTACGGTGAAAACCTTTATGGGCACCTTAAGGCGACGGGAGATAGAGAGAAATGAGAGAACCTCATTAGTGAAAACCCTTTGAAGGGCACGGTGAGGTGGCAGGATGAGATGGGGACAAGATGTCGGCATGAGACAAGTTTGGGACATCCGTTTACCCTTAGCAGGACGCGGTATCAGAAAGGGATTGACATGAATAGACTGGGTAGTTTAATCTCAAAGGCGCGGCATAACATTGGATCAGGCACACATTCAGATAAGTTTTCCTATTTTTGAGTTCAGAAAAGTTTTTCTCTTCTTTTGTCATTTGCGGTCAGTATTCTTTTCTTTTCTTTCATTTTCGAAAATTGATTTTTCAAAGCTTACTACCAAGTCTCCCAAAGCGGTATATTGAAAGTGAATAGGCATGGAACGAGGCAATAAGACAGAAGTCGTTACGATAGTAAGATTGGGATGAGCTGAGTGGAAGGTTCGCAAGAATTATGGAGTATGATGGACACATGTGGCATGTCCGAAAAATGATTTCACGCAACAGATCACCGGCTAAAAAGAGTCGGACCAAACCAAAGAGTGGAATAAAAGGAAAGATGAGAGGTCGTTCGTGGAAAAAGCATCTTCCCAAGCAAGCGTCGACGTCGTCCTCAAAGTTCGAGAGAGGCCAAGCAGCTGAAAGAGAATGGCCTCAACAAGAGTGGCACGACCACTCGCGGCGTTTTGAAACTAACAATTTTTCTTTGATTTAAAGCAGGAAAAAAGGGTCCGATGGCAGAAAAGCATACCGTCCAGAAGATTATCACACTGGGGCAGAAAATTTTCTCCTGTTGCGAAAATTTTCTGGAAAGCAAGACTCAGAGGATAAGTGTAGAAAGCAACACAAGACGGGGTGATCTTTGAGCCGGGTATCATCCCCAGCAGTTATTGGAAAAAGAAAAAATGGCTTCGAGATTCCCCCAGCAGTATTACATCCTATAATTTGATCAAGGAAACAAAAGCGTGAGTCCCAGAAGAGGTAGGGGAAGAAGGAAGAGAATGAGGGGTGAAGGAAACAAAGAATACTTCCTCGGCAGCATCACCCCCAGCAGGCGAGTAAACAGTTCCAAAAATATCCCCAGCAGCCAGAAGAAAAGTAATACGACCGGGGAAAGAAATTCCAAGACAGGATAATCCAGAAGAGAAGGTGGTCCGAGAGGTAACGCAGGAACAAGGATAGGGTACAAGAGGCAAAGGAAGGTAATCAAGATAGGATGAAAATCAGTGAAGTAGTAGTTGAAGTCAGGGAGCCCGCCTGAAGAATGGAGTGGCGATTTATTTTGAAGTTATAGCTGAAGTCGGGGAGCCCGCCTGGAGAATGGAGTGGCGATTTTATTTTGAAGTTATAGTCGAAGTCAGGGAGCCCTTTGGAGAATGGAGTGGCGATTTAATTTTGAAGTAGTAGTTGAAGTCGGGGAGCCCGCCCGGAGAATGGAGTGGCGATTTAATTTTGAAGTAGTAGTTGAAGTCGGGAAGCCCGCCCGGAGAATGGAGTGGCGATTTAATGTTGAAGTTGTAGTTGAAGTCGGGGAGCCCGCCCGGAGAATGGAGTGGCGATTTAATTTTGAAGTAGTAGTTGAAGTCGGGGAGCCCGCCCGGAGAATGGAGTGGCGATTTAATTTTGAAGTAGTAGTTGAAGTCGGGAAGCCCGCCCGGAGAATGGAGTGGCGATTTAATGTTGAAGTTGTAGTTGAAGTCGGGGAGCCCGCCTGGAGAATGGAGTGGCGATTTAATTTTGAAGTTGCAATTGAAGTCAGGAAGCCCGCCTGGAGAATGGAGTGGCGATTTAATTTTGAAGTTGTAGTTGAAGTCAGGAAGCCCGCCTGGAGAATGGAGTGGCGAAGTTGTAGTTGAAGTCAGGAAGCCCGCCTGGAGAATGGAGTGGCGATTTAACTTTGAAGTTGTAGTTGAAGTCAGGGAGCCCGCCCGGAGAATGGAGTGGCGATCTGTTTTAGTTTGTTAGAGGAAAGCGGTAGAATGTAACCGAAATCTTCGGCATGAATCCAAGTTCGTAAGAAGAGACGAAGCATCAGAAGGAACGCCAAGTCAGACAAGATGGCAAGGAGCGCGACAAGATCAAGTTAAAAAGGATAGATAAGAACTTGTAGTACTGTAACTTAGTCTAGCTTCTTGTTTTTGTTGCTTAGCGCGGTGTAACAAGGAAATCAGCTAAGCGGTGGTAACAGCAGTAACAGCGGCAACAGCAGTAACAGCGAGATCGCAACAGTCATGGTAGTCCCAGCTACCAGAACTTCCCGAACTACATTGACCTGATTCCCTTTTTGCCGGGGATATGTAGGAGACCTTTGAAGCAAGGTTCGGTCAAAACTTTTCCAAAATGCTTCATACGGAGTGTTCGAATAGGCAAAAATCGCTTATATCCGCTCATTTATCTTTGCACGAAAACTCTGCGTGTTTACGCGCAAAGAGGGGCAGCTGTGAGCACGTGATTTTTGCCTTACTTGAGAAGTACTCCCAGAAAATTCAAAAATAAAAATAGTTTCGTGTTGGGTATGATTTTTGTGATTTTGTGTTATTTTATCTTTTGTGTGCACGTTTATTTATTTAAATTAAAAATACAAAAAAATATATGCTAAGTCTTGCATTTTTAGTGTTTGGTATCGAAGTCATGTGATTTACATTTTTTGGTGATATATAATTGCGTGGGATAATTGTATGCATATATATACATGCACATATATATGTGTAGTAATGAGATCCGGTCTGGGCCAAAACTTAGTCTAAAAGCCAGGCCCAAATGAATTGCTTCTGATCCGGCCCAAATATCCGTCCAGCTTCAGCCTATGTAACGCTTGATCTGGACCGTTGGATTTTATTATCCAACGGCCCAGATTAATCCGTTAATTCCAAAATTCATTCAGCCTAGGACTTAACCAAACGGCATCTCATTTCCATACCCCGCCCCCCCAAGCCAGCCCCCCCCTCTCCCTTCATCTCCCTCAGAAGCTCTCAAAGCCCGGTGTAACGCCGCCTTCCTCCGCCTGCCGGAAATCGCCTCACGGCGGTTCCGGTAGGCCAATCAAACCCAAACCAACGCCAAAACCTTCCCCTTACCTCCCACATCACGATCCCCGCCTCCATTAACCTCGAATCATGCCGGAGCTCCTCGAATCTTCATTTGAAGATTCGAGTCAAACTCGAACCTATGCCAAATCACCCCAAATTCACACCACGGTCTCCTCACACCTCCCCCACACCCCCAATGACATTGGTTTGCCTCGAATCTAACCAAAAATGCAAAAGCCCCAAATCCCACCCGCAAGAACCCTAAAATTGAAAATGACGAATTAGGCCAAATTAACTGGAATTTCGGGGTCTAATGGACTTTATTCGATGTGTTCTCGTGTGAGAACACTTCGATTAAGGTCTATTCGACCTCAAAGCAGACGAGCCAAGTTCGAACCTGGGTCATTTTTTGATTTCTGAGGTATTCGTTTCCATTCTTCCATTCCATATACTTAATTCTTGTATCTTTGCATGTTTTACTCAGTTTGTTTATTTTTGCGAATTTCTCGGAATTTTCTGTCCATCTCAACAGACCCTTTTATTTGGTCAGTTCATGTTATTGTTGTTGATTCAATTCGTTATTATGGTTATGATTACATTCTGTGTTTAATCTAGTTAAGGTCGTCGAATAGTGAATTCGATTTATTATTCCCATGATTATGCCATGAAGCGAACTCGTAGGTCGATTGTTTACTATCAGTTATATGTGTCGTAATCGATTAGACGAACGTCGTCGATTAGTGTATGAGTCTGCTGGGTAGAACAATGTATCCGTAATGCTCGATATCAGGTCCCTCAGGAATCACTGCTCGATTAGCCACATTCCTTTGGTTTTGATAACTTTGAATTGGATTGTTTGAACTAAGTAGAGGCCATGTGATAGTCAGGCATGCCTGATTCAGCATGGTATTGATATAGTTTAATAAGATAGTTTTATAATGAAAAGGGATTTGTTAGTGGATGCAAGTGGAGGAGCACACTGTTTTGTTTGGAGAGTGGGAAGTCAGTGAATATCAGGGCCAAAAGAGTTATGTTTTAAGTCTGATAAGTGCTGTGTCAGCTGAAAATTCAGAACAAGTATGGGGGGAATTGATTTAAAAACTAAAGTACCCATGTGCTAAAGGGGGGGGCAGTAGGCTTGAATATGGAGAGGTTTCCAGGCTATAAAAGAAGCTGGGAGACATTGATAGAGAGGCATACAGACAGACCTTAGAGAGCACACTGAGAGAAACCTGGAGAGAAAAAGATAGAGTGTGATAAGCAAAAACACCTGGAGAGAACATAGACATACAGTAGAGATTTTCAGAATACCTGGAAAGAAAGTAGGAGCAGGGGTTCATTTCCTTATACACATAAAAGATACAGAAAAGAAAACTACTGTTCCATTGGCCTGGGTCACTGTTTCGATTGATTTGCTTCAGTGATTGAGTGTTTGGCCAGTGTTGTGGTGGTGTTTGTATCTGTGTGGTTGCTGGCTGGTGTGTAGTTGTTGCTGCCAGGGTTGTTGTTGTTGCAGACATTGTTGTTGTTGTCGTGTCTTCATTGCTGGCTGGTGTGTTTGTTTGTTGCTGCCTGGTTTGATTTGGTGCTGTTTGTTCTATTGTTGGTGGCTTGGTTGGTCGTTTGTATTGCTGGCTGGGTTGTAGTTGTTGCTGCCTGAGTTGATTATTGTTGCTGGTTGAGTGTATGCTGCTGCTGTTGTTGGTGTTCATTTGCTATTGTTGGATGTTTTTTTGTTGCTGTTGGGTCTGTCTATTGCTACTTGGTTGTAACTGGTCTAGTGGGTGTTGTTACTGTTTGGTCATTGTTGCTGCTGGTTCAGTATGGTTGAGGCTGGTTTGTAGTTTGCTACTGGTGTAGTTAGTTGAGTGCTGCCTGGTTGTTATTGTTGCTTGGTTCAAGTCTTAGTCATTGATTCAGTGATTGATAAAGTTCGATTACTGTTGGTTGTTGGGGTTGTAGCTGGTTCACTGGTGGTTGTTGCTATTGGTTTACTGTTGGTTGTTATTGGTCTTTGATTGTTGCTGCACCTGTTACTGTTTCTTGTTGCTGTTGCTGCATTGCCATTGCTCACTCTTCCTTGTTCTTCCGCATTCCAGGTACACACCTCTTTTATTGTAGTTCCTTGGTTCGACAAGAATGAAGTTTGAAGCTTATGCATAAAGTCTATTGAAACATGTAGTCGCCTTATGTTCAATTACATTCTGTTATTCTCCAATTAAGCTTGTATGGTTAGTCTTGGTTATGGAAAAGCGTAGCTAGGCCAAAGATACATTGTCGTTAGATAAGCATGTAAACCTGAATTAGTCTTCGTATCTCTATTCAATCTTCCCTACTCATGTGTGTAATCTCCAAACCTGTTAAATGATAGACCTTATGTCACAAGCAAGATTAGCTAGAGAGTTGTTACTCAACGGAATGACATAATTAGATTAAAAAGAGTCGGGGGTGCATTTCATGTGACCCGACCCCAATTTCGGGCAAGAGTAAACAAAGCATGTTAAGAACCACAGGCGCATTTCATGTGATGGGGTTCGTAGCAAGTTTTAAGTAATTTGGAATCAACTCTTAAGTAAGATACGGTGAGATGTAGTTCGCTTTAGGTTTGAATCAAAGGTACGCCTCGCCCAATAGTTACACTAATCACATAGCCGTCGTAAATGTACATATAAATACTTAGGTTTCGAGATGCGTCGTTTCTTAACGAATATCACGCCTTTCTCGACAGTGTAAATAAGTAGTCGATCCGGGCGCATATTTTAGTTTTACCTTTTTGAATACGGGTGTGCATTTCATGTGACCCAAATCCAAACCCCGAATGTTGAATAAGAATAGGTTGAGGATCCGGGTGCATTTCATGTGACGTGATTCGAAAGCATATTTTTAAGCAACTTTCTCTTTCGTAAATCACAACCAATAATAAAAGCGGTAAAGGGATATTAACTTGCACTAAGTACATAATTGTAAAAGCAGATAGATAAGCCAAACACGACAGTTGAGCGGCCGTGCTAGAACCACGGAATTCGGGAATGCCTAATACCTTCTCCCGGGTTAATAGAATTCCTTATCCGGATTTCTGGTTCGCGGACTGTTAAATAGAGTCATTCTTTTCCTCGATTCGGGATTTAACCGGTGACTTGGGACACCATAAATCTCCCAAGTGGCGACTATGAAATAATTAAATAAATCCCGTCTCGATTGTCCTTGAAGTGGCAAAAATGAGACGGTCGTTCAGACATAAGCATTATATAGCTGGGGGAGATAAGGTGATCATAGCCGTTCGTTTGGGTGAAGATCGACGGCTCTGAATGAGCGTTACTTAAACGCCGTCGTTCGATTGTTAAAGAGGCTAAGGTCTTTGGCCGTTAGATTAAATCACACAGACGGCTCAGATCAAATGTCCATTATTAAATAAACCAATAATTCACCTAATATTCTTGGCCGTTGGATATATCAAAATGGACGGTCGAGATCAAGACGATTATAAAACCAGGCGGGCCGTCTCTTTGGGCCAATATACTGGGCCAAACAATTCAAATTAGATTTATTACACAGCATATTTTTTTGTATTTTTCCGATTTTAATGATTTTTATGTATTTTCTTTTATACTTTTTTTTTCTTTTTCTTTTATGGAAAAATATAAAACCTAATTTCCTACCTACTCTAATTTTCTAGTATTTTTTGCAATTTTTCTGCTATTTTTCTTTATTTTCTCCTATTTAAGCTATTTTTGCTAATTTTCTAATTAACTAAACTAACAAATTAATTACTACTATTTTTTGATTTTTTTTTCTAATTTTTTACTTATTCAAACACACAAAATATAATTAATTTCCAACAAAGCAAGTAATTGCACTCAAAAATATATTTATTTTACATAATGGTATGAGTACTATCAAATATGGAAACATTGTAACATGTTTGTGATACAGGTTTGATAAGTATTTGAAAGTATGAACCAATTTGTAAATTGCTTATTTGCACTTGTTGTGATCTTGTATAGTGCCTTGTTTGTTGTTTGTGATTGTTGTGATTGAAACTGTACGGTGGGATCGGGTTGCACGCCCGTAACACGAAGTAATAAGGTGTGGGATGGGGCGATAAGGGTGGCCGAGGTAATAAGGATGGAAAGCAATCAAAATCGCCATTGAAATTGATATAAAATCATTTATGTGAGATTGTGAAAGGAGACAACAGGAGAGTTTGCAACCCGTGGGACCACTATTGCTCCTTTGTTTGACTTGATTGTGTTTTTCCGTGTTTTTTTGGTTGTTGCCTTCTTTGTTGATATTTAATTGTGCTTAAGATGAGAACTACTTGAAACGAAGTAGATGTGGGAACATGGTTGGCTGGCTTTATTATTTGTTGGTGTAATCATTTGTTGTCTTATCATCGTGATGTACTTTTTAATGGCTTGAGTTTACTTGGGACAAAGCTTGTCCATGCATACCGGTAAAATTCCAGTGTACTGACATCCCTTTTACGGTGGTGCTACATTCGTGTTATGATTGTAGGTGGGTCCGTAGCAGGTACTTCTGCACATCGGCAGTAGCATCCTTCATCTTCCACTGCCTATTTCTGTGAGCCCCTTTGTTCCTCGGGGCCCTGCGTGGCTCGCGCCACTTTTGTTTTAGACTTCATTTTGATTTTGTAAGGTATAGCCGGAGCCTTGTAACCGGCAAGTATTGTATCCCCTTTTGTATCCTAGAGGCTCCGTAGACAGTAAACTGTGGGACTATGGCCTATGTATGTATATGTATATGTCGGGCGTTGTAAATTGTAACTTGTTAGTAATGTTAATAGTGTGGTTATGTTTGAACAATGTGAATTCAGTTATAATTGGTAGATCTTGGCTTATATTATATGTAACAAACAACAAAGGGGTAACGCGCGGGTTAGGAAAGGTACCCAAGTCCGCTTGACTGGGGCTACCCGGTCGGGTGCCGGTCATGTCCCTCGAATTGGGGTGTGACATTGAATTTCTTAAATTCTATCGAATTGGTAAATGAATTTCTAAGAGGATTAAACTTTATTTTCTTAAATTAATAAAAGAGAATTGGCTTTTATTTGGATAAATGTTCCTCCATAAATTTTTAATTTATTGTTTGAGCATATATTTCTATGTGTACCGGCGTCGCATGTAAGGTTCGTGAGTAGGATGATTGCCTATTTTAATTTGATGCGTCACATGTATGGTTCGCGAACGGGGTAATAGATGCATCCATGGTTCGCGTCGTTCGACCCTCGGGGGTGCATATTTTACATTTATGTTGGATCGGGCCATACGACCTCAGCATGACTTGCGCATGCTTGTATTGCTTGCCTTGAGATTTATTGATATTGATATCCGCTCTCCCTGACTTGAGAAAATTATTAAATAAATGGATTACGAATCCGCAGACTTTTACTAAAAAGGAACGTTTACCTGTTTCGCGACTTATCTAAATTTACTGTTGTTAATAAATCCATGATTTATCACATTAATAATATTATTATTGGACCACTAGTAAGTGTCGAAGTCTACCTCTCGTCTCTACTTATTCGAGATTAGATGGGATACTCATAGGGTATACGTTATTTCGTTCTCATATTACACTTGCTATGCATTTTTTTGCACAGGTTCATATGTGGCTAGTGGCTTAGTGGCATATCAGCACCGTTAATGCACAGACTTAGGTGAGCTTTACTTCTCGCGATGACTCGCAGCCAGCATAATCTCCTCCAGATTTTTATATTTATCCTCTGTCCAATTTGTATGCCAGACGGTTGTTGTATTACATTATTTATTAGTAATTGCTTATGCACTTGTGACACCGGGTTCTGGGATGGATATGCGGTAAATATTCTTTTACTTATTTTCGTAAAGATCATCTTTTACTATCTGGATTAAAGGAAAATATCAGTTTTCAAAATTACTGAGATAAGAATTTAATTAAGTATTTTGGTTCGCTTGCCTGACAGAGGTGTCCGACGCCATCACGACCCTTAGTGGATTTTGGATCGTGAAAAGGAATTTCTTTAATATATGTGAGTCCTTAAAATATATTTGAGCATTTGATTCGAATGTGTGGATTCAACTTACTCTTTTATTCTTGTTGTGAGAGCACATGATTTCGCGAGGAATAGCGATATTATTAGATTTCTCTGTTATGTTTAGTGTTCAAGCCATGAATGTATTGTGATATTGAGTTGGCTTGTGAGACTAGAATTTTTTTGAGCATGTTGTCTTGGTGATGAATAAATTATTGAGGTATGACATAAAGTAAAGGGAAATGTGTTGAAGGCATATGATAAAGTTTAATTATTGCTATCAACCATAGTCATAGGTATGGTGTGTTTGAGATATGCCAAAATGAAATAAAGTGCTCAAGGTTAGTGTGAATTGGTGGTTGACTCGAGGACGAGCAACATTTAAGTGTTGGGTAGTGATGTTTGGCCAAAATGCTATATTTTTAGTACATTACTCGCCTTTTATGTTGTTAGCTTAGTGGTTAATTGTGCGACGTTTGAGCTAAATTATGTTATTTTACATGTAGGAGCATCGGAAGATAAGGACGAGTAAAAGTTGCACAAAACGAGGACAAAAATATGAGAAAAGAGCACAAAAGAAAGAAGTACCCAAGCCTAGGTACATGCCAAGCATAACCAGCTCTATAGCCAGCTTGATCGCGCTACAGGCCAGGCGTAGCCAGCTCTGTAGCTAGGCTGATTGCCCTATAAGCCTGGCCTCGCAAGGTCTATAGCCCGGTGATCAAAAGTGCGCGAACTGAAAGACTCCGACCCGGATATGGACTCAAGGACCTCGAACCCTAGCCTATAAATATTCCCTAAACACGTGTAACAGGAGGACATTATTGGAGAGGCAAGAAGGCTACAACACTTGGAAGCAATGAATCACATGAGTTTTCTCTTCCATTCTTTAGTTCTTTCAATTATTATCATGATTGTTAGTATGATTATGAGTAGCTAAACTTTCTCATCCATGGTTTGAAAGAATATTTTTGAAGGATAATTTTTCTGTTGCATTTAATATAATGCTGTTGGATTTTCTTTCTTGTTCAACTATGTAATTATCCTAGTTGATTGAAGGGCCCTCAATTGACTGTGCATATTTAGTATGTATTGCTTGGAAAATGGTACATATGTAGATAGTTGTTGAATAACATCACTTCTAACGTATATGAGGAATCCTACAGAGAGTTTAAATGTGGGATTAAGAATAACAAAATTTTAGTGCGATCTTAGTGAGCGTAAACTGGTGCCATCTAGCGTAGTTTGGAAGAATACCTCTAGTAAAGTGTGGTAGTTGCTCGGAAGAGAATTATGCATCCAAAGTACTCACGATCGGTAGATAATACTTAGGTGAAATTATAGAAGGCGTAGCGGGAAGGATTCCGACAATTGGAAAAATCATAACTCTAGAACTTCATAATCTTGTCTCCAACCATTAGTCTTGTTAGCTGATAATTTTATTGCTTTTAGTATTTCTTACTTAATTAGTTTAAAATAAAGATTATAATCTTATTTTTTGAACTTGTATTTCACAGGCATACTGAATAGTTGTACTTAAGACTTAGTTATGTAGGATTTGATTCCAAATTTTTAGATCGAATAATATTTAGGGCGACCACTTAGTTTTTTCAAGATTAGTATTGGATGGGATGACTAATGATCACCGGAACTTTAACGACTATGACTTAAAAACTTAAAACTTTTGACACAAGGCTTTTTTCCCGAAACTCTTATTACTGAGGTCAAAATGCAGAAGTTTCCTACTATTTGTGTCATTCGCCCTTGGTGTTTTTGAGGCAATCTCGAGAAGGAAAAATTAATTTTCACTCCGTAACTCTTTCCGACCCGAACCGGACCTTTCCTCAACCCAATAGCTCCCCACAGAACCCCCCAAATCTTTGCAATAAAAACTATTTACCCGTCCACATTAGAATACGCTCAATAATTGAATTCTAAGAAATAAAACATTTCAGACGATGGCTTTTCCATAGGTTCTCTAAACATTTCTACTTACAAGATTGCCATTTACAGTACTTTAAATCTAATTCCTAAAAGGAAGAAAATTAGAAACAAAACCTAGGAAATGGAATGCTCCAAAGTAGGAGCGGGATGGGGAATCTTGTCGTATGCTTCATCGAAAACAATTGACACCTTTTACCCAAAGGACATTCAAATTACATTATTTGGTCTCCAATTAAATGTACATAATATTGTTCTTTGATGTGTAGATTGTACCTTTTATGCTTGTTTTTGGAGATTTTTTGTATAAAATTTTAAATCCACCATTGACGAACCTTGAAGTTTGAAACTCATAACTTGGTTTGTTTAAGTTTTTAATTGTTTTGATCCGATTCTATATGAGTTAGGTTGGAAAGTTGATTGGAGGTTGTAGCTAAAGTTTTAGTCAATTTGGTGGAGATTTTATAGTAAATTTTAGAAATTTGGGTTGAAATATAGTTGAACCAGAGAAGAAGACGAATTTGTATTGTATGCCCAAATAGTATACAAATATACCATTTTAGTATACCTATAAAATTCAAAATAAATGATTTTTCACTATTTTTATAATTTTGTGTGAATTTTGTGTTAGTTGTTTGCATGTTATTTGCGTGTGATAAATGAAAATACAAAAAATTGCATCTTTAGGGAATTAATTCGTTTTTCTAGCAATTTAAAGAAAAAATTAAAAAAAAAATTAGTTAGCTTTTAAATTGAAAATTGTCAAAAAGAGGTAATTAGTTAGTTTTAATTAGTTCCAAATAATTACAAAGCAAGAAGAATAAAATACAAAATAAAATACAACAAAATACAAAAAAAAAGGGGGGAGGAAATACAAAGAAGAAATACTACATATATATGCGAATTGGGCCAAAATGCCATGCCAAGAAGCTGGCCCAAACGGTCCAAACTCCCCAGGCCCAGACGGCACACCAGCCCCAGTCGCCCAGCCCAACGCCCACCTCTTTCCCCTTTGTTAAATCTCAGCCATCCGTGAAGCTCAATCCAATGGTTGAAAATGGTTATTACATTTTTAATACACAAAAACCTTAAAAAAAAGACACAACTCTTTAAACCTTAAAAATCTTTAAACAGAACCCTCCCCCCCCCTTTCTGTCCAAAGCCACAGACCTTCTTCAACCCCTGCCGCGCCGCCTAGGGTTCCGCCTCCCACGGCGGCGGCCGGCGTCCGTTCACGGCCAAACCAACACCCAAACACTCCCCTTCATCTCCCCATCCCATTTCTACCATTATCTACCTTCAAAACCCAACCAATCGCTCAAATCTCCCGCGCCGCCACTCCTCTCCATGGCGGCGCCGCCACTCAAAACCACCCAAAATCACACCCCACCATTCTTTTAACCCCCACATGTTCATGACAATGATTTCAAGTCAAGAACGATGCTGGAAAAGTCCAAAACCGTCGATTTTTAAAGAATTCGAAGCCCGTCTTAAGAGATAATCAAGAAAATGCTCGGAGTTTGTTGAAGAAAGCGATGAAGAAAATCAAAAAGAGAAAAGAAAAGGGCGGAAAAACAGAATAAAAAAGAAGGAAAAAGCGGCAAAAGCTAAGTTTCTCTGTTTTTGGTTTTACTTTTGTTTGTTTGAATGCTTTGAGTTTTCTTTACATAAATGAAAAAAGAAAAAGAAAAAATAGATTCATATGTTAGTTTTGAAGATTAAATAGGTTTGGATAATTGTGTGTGGATTTGAATGAGTGTTTCCTTTTCTGATTTTTATTTTTCTGTTAATTTCTTGTTACTTTTATTATTGTTCTCGGTTACTTTCGGATTTTGATTTAGATAGTTAGATTTTTGTTAATTTCTGATTTTTCTTATTAGTAATTAGATTTCCAGATTATTTCTTTTAGATTTTTCCGTTAAAATAATCAATCCCATTAATTTTAGATTTTGCCGCTGCAAATTGCTTTTCTTTATGATTTTCGGCCATGTCCTGTTTTACACATGAATAGTTTCTAATTGTTCTGATTTTAGATTTTTGTTAAAGGTTGTTAGTTCTGTTAATTTTTAGATGATAGTTGCTGTTAGTAGTGTATTCCTGATTGTTGATTCCTATTTTCATTGTTTCAATAGTTTTAAGTCTTTTTTTTATCTTGTTTTGGAAATATTGTCGATTAATGACTGATTTGGTATATGCTGTTAGTTAATTGGTTATTCGATTCAGTAACACTTAGGATGTATTGGTTATAGCTGTTAGTTAGTGATTAAGCTCGATTAGTGAATTCGACTTTAGATTAGTTTAAGTTCAAGTTAGGTCGATAGTTGAAATCACTTGATTCTTAGCAACCTAAGGTGTTTTACTAAATAGAATCAATTGCGGCTAGTTGTCTCGATTAATAAGACTCACCATCTATCAATTGTTCCCCGAGTCTTGTTAATTGGATAATTAATCATAAGTGGCCATATTTGTAAGATTGCCTAGGGTTGGCTATAGTTGAAATGTGATTTTAATTAGCGAATTAAGTTGGATTTAAAGTAGTTGAGAGGCCAATTGGCTAGTTGAGCAATAGTCACTTAATTGTGGCTATTTGCTAAATACCAATCTGAAAATGGGTTAAAATAGGGATAAATTACAAAATTTAGGAATGTAATTAGCCTTAAGAAATAGGGGTGAATTGGGAAAAGGGAGTTGGTATAGTTGTAATAAGTTTAAAAGAAGAAATGGTACAATTGGAAAGGGAATTGGTAAAGTTGTTATAAATATAGAGCATTAAGGGCAGCTTGGGGATAAAAAAGGTAGAATTAGTAGTTGTCCTTAACAAGTGAGGGCACAATAGGAATTCTAAGGGAAATGGAACATGGTAGACTATTCTAGAAGGGGTCTTAGTGTAGTTTTCACTAGAATAATTGCACTAACTTGTGCAACAAGCTAAAAATTGAAGGGGTTTTAGTGAAATAGTAATTTTCAGATTTTTTTCTCTTTTAGGCCTATAAATAGGTGATTTTAGCATTAATAATGGGGGGTTTTTCTTTTAATTTTTAGAGTCTCTTTTATAATTTGGAGCCAAATAAACCTAAAAAAAAAATCCCAAAAAATATTTGTTAATTTTCAGATCTGAAATCAATATTTCAGATTCATCTTTCCTCTCTTTTGTCTTCAAATTGTCTTCAAAAATCATAAAAAAAAAGCACTGTTTCATTTGCTGAAATTCAATCCAGTATACTTGAAGTTCTGAAATCATTTTCTGGGTCTCATTTATTAAGTTCACTGCTGCTGTTGATCTCACTGAACTGCTACTGCTGGAATTACTGCTGTACTGCATGAATAAATCGTATTTTGCTGCTGTTCATAGGTCTAATGGAATCTTTTCCAATTTCAGGTACACATTTGTAATTTCAAGCTATTGGAAATGAATTGAGTTGCTGTTCATCTTTTCTCTTGGCCTATTTCTACTTAATTCTGTGTTATGTATTTATAATTAGGAATTAGTTTGGGAGACTTTCATGCCTAGTGGTATATTCTGGATTGTAATATCACTGAAATCAAATCTCTCGATGATTGACTATGCTTTATGATTTGTTGAATTATTATTCTGCTCACTTGTTCACTCGCACGGTGATATAGCAAAATGAAGTGCTGTGACATGATTTTACCCGTGAGCTTGAGAGCATTCAAATCTAGTCCAGCAGTAGCACACAATACCGTTAGTTTCTTACATGTAAATTTACTTTGATTATCAATTTTTGGTGTTATTGGTCATTGATACTAAGTTGAAAGCCACCTGGCCAGATTTCTATATTTGGTCATAAAAATAGATTGTGTAAGTATGCAATTCTGTTTTTTTCCTGAAGTCTAGACCGTTTGGCTCATTAATTATTTTCTTAAAAATCTTGGAATTGGCTTGCAATTGTTTGAGAGTTTTCTCGGGCTGTATTGGGTCACAATGTATTTGGGTATGAAAGTCGATAATCTATTTAGTTAAAGTGTCGCGATATAAAATTCGATCTTGAATTAGGTAGCGAGTTCAAATCCTAGTCATATTAGGTTTGGCCTTTAATTAAATTGGGACGAGCCTCACACGAATAACAACGGGGCCCCCTTTAGTAACAATATAATACAAGTAGACCCGGGAAAGCTAATAGCTAATTCCATAGCTTCTCCCAAAAGATTTAAAAGCCGATAGACGTTACTTTAAGGCACGATTTTAATATACCTTCCTATGAACGAGTGTGCACTTGGTGCGACTCAAATCCAAATCTCGGCAAAGCCGAAATACACCAAAAGTCATAGGCGTACTGGTTGCGGTATGACTCGAGGCGTGTTTCCGCGATGTCGCAAATTCCTAAAAAATAATATTTAACGTAAAAGCACATTATGTTGTTAAAATCTATAATCGAGTCAAACAAAAGTCAAGAACGACAGTGGAGCGACCGTGCTAAAACCACGGAATCCGGGAGTGCCTAACACCTTCTCCCGGGTTAACAGAGTTCCTTATCCGGACCTCTGCTTCGCACACATTTTAAGAGTCAAAATTCCTCGGATTCGGGATTAACCGGTGACTTGGGACACCATTGTCATTCCCAAGTGGCGACTATGATTAATCTCTAATAAAATCCCGAACCGATTGTCCTTAAATTGGAAAAACTCCTTCCCTTACGTTATTTTATCCGTTTCGGGTAATTGAGCGTCGGGGTATACCCTACAAGTGTATTTATACGCTTTAAGCAAGTGTGTTGGGGTAGTAAAATGGGAGGTGTGACAGCTCTGGCGACTCTGCTGGGGACCCAACCCTGAATTTCGATTTCAGGGTTTAAGAACTCGAGCTCCTTAGAACTGCCGTTCGCGTTTTTATTTGACTTCATTATGTGATTTGAACAACATGCTATGTGCTTTATCGCTTTTGATATTATGTGAACTGTATATATAAAATTGTGCCGAAAACCCTTCTCTCTTCTCCCCCGGGGATGTGCTTACTGGTTGAGACTCCCCTTTCTGTTAAAGTCACCTTAAATTAAGAAAACAGAGGCCGGATAAGTTACAAAGCCGATTGACTCCGCGGGTCACCGGTACGTAGCCCCTCCTCGATTCGAGTTGTCCGCTCGGGTACACGGTCTAGCAATCTATGAAACTATAAGATTTTGAACATAGGTCTAGGACAATTATTTGCATCATATTTGACTTAGGGGACTCAACACAGGGGTTGGGTCCGTCTAGGACAGGTGACCCGGTATTAAAAAAGACCGAGCATGCTATGTGTTGCATTTTATTGTCCTTGATCGTTATGCGGACCGGCGAAAATCCCGAGATTGGAAAATTGTTGAAAAAGAAAAAAGAGAGAGAGGAAAATAATGATTTGTGAGAAATAGGTATCTGGAAAATTTGAAAATTTGAAAAAATAGGTGGAACATTTTTTTTGAAATAATTGGTCAAATAATCTGACCGAACTACGCAGGTTTGATTCTCGCCATTAGGTGGGATACGTAGGCAACCCTCATCGGGTCCAACCACCCCTTTTAAAAAATCAAAAAAATGTGTGTATTTTTGTCAATAAAATCAAAGTGATGCCGTTTTTGTAAATAGCCGAATGTTCCGAAAGGACGCCGGAAGGCTGTTTTTGCAAAAATAGTCACTTTGAATCTTTTTAAATAATTTGCGGGCACAGGCTTGAAATATTCCTTGTGGAAATGTTGCAAGGCCAAAGCCTCAAAATCAAGTCCGGGTTCACACCCGTTTTGCAAAAATAACCAAAAAATGTCAAATTTTTGATTTTGTTATAAATAAATCGGGTGATGCTATTCTTGCTTAAAATAAGCCGAATGTCCCTCAAAAGGACGCCGGAAGGTCGTTTTTGCAAGAATAGCCACTTTGAATCTTTTTAAATAATTTGCGGGCACAGCCTTGAAATATTCCTTGTGGAAATGTTGCGAGGCCAAAGCCTCAAAATCAAGTCCGGGTTCACGCCCGTTTTGCAAAAATAACCAAAAAATGTCAAATTTTTGATTTTGTTATAAATAAATCGGGTGATGCTATTCCTTAAAATAAGCCGAATGTCCCTCAAAAGGACGCCGGAAGGCCATTTTTGCAAGAATAGCCACTTTGAGTCATTTTAAATAATTTTGGACATAGCCTTGAAATATTCCCTCGCGGAAATGTCGAAAGGCTGTATCCGCAAAAATCAAGTTTGAGTCATTACTCAACTTTATAAAATAACCACTTTATCAAATAAGCCATTACATGGTCGGGTTTTTGCTTAAATAGCCACATTTTTGCATTTTTAACTTCCTTAGTCTTGTGTAGGCCTGTGTCGGTGCTGAACGATGCCCCATAGGCCCCGGGATAAAAATTTTGAATTTGCATCTTCTCAAATAAAATTTTGCAAAAAGAGCCACTTTGCTTGAATAAGCCATTACATGGCCAATTTATGAAAAATAGTCTCGTGTTGGTTTATGGTGATGCCGAACGATGCCCCATGAGCCACACGATAAAAAATTTCAAGTTTATCTTTCTTAAATAAATTTTGCAAAAAGAGCCACTTTGTCTAAATAAGCCATTACATGGCCAATTTATGAAAAATAGTCTTGTGTTGGTTTATGGTGATGCCGAACGATGCCCCATGAGCCACAGGATATAAAAAAATCGAGTTTATCTTTCTTAAATAAATTTTGCAAAAATAGTCATTTTGTCAAATAAGCCATTATGTGGCCAATTTTGTAAAAATAGTCATAATTGACACGAAAAATATTCTTATTTTTGTAGAAATCTCCTACATAAGTTTGTAGTTGGAGTCGGCTTCTGTAATTTTCCTTCAAAGAAAAGAAAAAATCAAAAAAAAAAAAAAATCAAATAAACATCTCTTTATTTCTTGCATTAATTTGCAAGAACTACGCTCGGTCTGATTCATGCGGGGTCATGATACGTAGGCAATCCACATAGGATTCGACCATTTCCATAATCAAAAAGAAAAAAAAATGGAAAACTACAAAAAGAAAAAAAAGGAAAAGTGAAAAAACCACAAAAAGGAAAAAAAAAGAGAGAAAAGAAAATAGTAGAAAAAAAAGAAGAATGATCAATAAGCGGAATACCTTAATGTTGACATGCTGGCTTCGTTTTGTTGTGTCCATTTTCGGAAAGGTGGTTGGTTGTGGTT
This sequence comes from Nicotiana noctiflora, assembly GCA_032618575.1. NCBI lineage: Eukaryota > Viridiplantae > Streptophyta > Magnoliopsida > Solanales > Solanaceae > Nicotiana > Nicotiana noctiflora. The sequence continues at coordinate 36,570 of JASVEL010013518.1, read as the reverse complement.
CCAAAATAACTCTTCCCTATAATACAATGTCAGAGGACAATGGCAGAGAATCTCAAGAATGAGTGGGTTGGTAGCGGCACCCGACAACAGCTGGTTGAACGGAACCACATGTTAGTTGAAGAAGTCAAAATGTTGAGACAACACGTGGATGAAATGTATCGGGCATGGATGGATGGAAAATCACTACCTCCGCCACCACCTAGTTTCATGGACTCTGTCCTTACACCGAACCCGATGCCAAATATACCCGCCTATCGCAGCCTTTCCAGCCACCCCAATAGCTCCATCACTCGGTATCCATCTATTTTCCCCCAGGAATGCGCTCCAATCACATCCACTGTTCCCGACGATAAACACCCACTCGAAGCTCATGCTGCCCAACATTCCCCCTCCGAGGTTGCTCATCAGGACCCCAAACAGAGCCCGCAGGTTGAACCTCCCCAACGACAAGGTCCAGTGGTCGTCTTTGCTAAAGGCCCTCTATATCGAACCCATGGATATCATTGTAATTCTCCTGGCCCTTACTTCTCCCCACGAGCATACCAGAAACCCCACGGGTCAGGTTTTAGGCCAAATCAGGCCTTTAGAAATGAGAGGCTACTGAAACGAGAAAAGTCTCTTACCCCTTTGGGAGAATCGTATGCCAGTTTGTTCCACAAGTTGAAGCAACTGGACATGTTGAAACCAATTCGGATAAAAATGCCAAATCATCGGTCAAAGAGTGTGATTTTTCTCAAATGTGCGCATATTGCTCAGGCGCCCCGGGGCATGACACAGAAAATTGTTGGAAGCTAAAAAAGGCAATTCAGGAGCTTATCAATGCAGGCTACATTGCCGTACAAAATCCGGATACAGTTGACACCCGTATGGTTGATGCAGAAGGCAGTGGCTAAAGATATTGTGCTTGGTAATTGGAAATATGCTTCATTTAGGGTTTATCCAAAGTAGAATTTTTGGTGGCTTATTTTGTTGACATTTCTGTTACCCGGGTTATTTCAGGGTTGTAATCCGGACGTTGTCTTGAAAGTCAAAACCCTTCTATCTTACTACTTTGCTTTGTTTAGTGCTGTCTAGGTTTGTAATTTTAGTCTAGTCTGTTCGTTTTGTTGTTCGTCTTGTTGTTTCAACCCATCAGTTTAATACAACTCTTTGTTTCCCGTCATTTCTAGTCATTCCATTTCTAATTACTTTGCATTTCTTCTCATACTGACTTTAGCAACATGACATGCACATAATTCTAAGCCTGGTTTTTAAAAGTCAATGAAACAATGTTGAAGATGTAATGATACTCGGAAGAAATATTGAAATGCTGTGAAGCCGGAATCAAGTGAATACTGGGAAAAACATAACATAAAGAAATGCCTTGGAAATGCATCATGCTTCATCGGTTTAAAGCCAAAGGCAAAAGTACCCCAAGACTAAAGGAACCATTCGTGGTATCGAGATTGTTGCCCAATGGCATTGAGAATCGTCAAAAACAGAAGGCAAATATGTGAATCGGTCGAAAGATAGTTTGTACTTGGTAGGTTTTGAAGATTGGAATGACGAAGGCATTTCGTTCGGCTATCTAAATACTTCGTCCATTGCTACCCCTTTGAGCCATACTATATTTTCTTTCACATCCCTCTTTCGGAATCAACAACAAAAATTGAGGATTGAGCAGGGAAATCAAATGGAGAAACAAAAGAAAAGAAAAAAAAAAGAAAGAGAAAAGAAAAAGCGAAAAAAAAAAAGAAGAAGAAAGAAAAAGAAGAAAATAAAAGAAAAGAAAAGAAAAATCGGGAGAAGTCAAGATGCAACAATGAATACGGACGTAGTCTGAACTACGTCTGACTTGATCCCGAAAGGGTACGTAGGCAGCCTCACTGAGGTTCAGTCACAATAAAGGAAAAATCCAAAAAAAAATCCCCAAGAAGGAAACTGGGGCAGAAGTTATGGTTGTCGAATAAATAAGATTCCGAAAGTTGTAATTTTAACCCACATTGAAATAATTTTGAGCCTTTATATCTTTTTTTCTAAACCCCATCCAAAAGCCTGCATTACGGTCCAAAGGAAGACCTTCCGATCAATCTTCAAGAAATGCCGAGTCAAGCGAACAAAGGTCAATCACATCAGGGGCAACACTCCAGTCCGAACAAAGAAGAGTGAAGAACTCAAACCACCACGAGACTCCAAGATGAGAGAAGTCAAAATGAGAGAGCCTTATCGGTGAAAACCCGCACGGGCACCGTAAGGCGACGGTGAGTTGAGAGAAAGAAAGATCAAATGAGAGAGGCTTGTTGGCGAAAACCCTACGGGCGCTGCAAGTCGACTAAGGATCAGATCAAAGAAATGAAGTATTGAAGACCGGTTTCACAGCAGAACTTTGCAACAAGAGTTGAACATCAACTTTGCTATACGGAGAAGGCCAAAAGTGCGTGTCAAGGTCGCTAGAGTCGGTATTCAAAATCCGTTAGGTCATTCATCTGTAGGTTTCTTGTTAGGAATTGTATTTTCCTTTCTCTTCATTCTTCACACTTTGTTTTACCCTCATTCTTATTGAGTCAGTCAGGTCATAATAAGTATAGAAATGATTTCAAAATTTGCCACCAAGTTTTCCAATTGCACAAAAATGGGGTTAACACGACAATTGTCGTAGGACAGGGAATGACAAGGCCAGTGATTTAAGCCCACAAGAGCAACATGTGCAATGAGGATCATGCAAGACACAAGGATCGGCAAGGTGCCAACTCAGGGAAAATATAGCAAATAGAAGTACGGGGTTCGAACAGAGAGGGGGTATATCTTCTGACAAGAGAAAGACCAAAGGTTGTCAAGTGGAGTCATCAAAGGAATTGAGATCGGAGTTTGTGGTATCCGTCAAGAAAGAGACAATATACATACCTAAAGAGAGTTGGATTTTGAACAAAGAAGAAGTGAAAATGGATAGTCGGTGAGCAGGCAAGGCGCTCGGGTGGAAAGCAGTCGCCATCAAAGTTCGAGGCCACAACCAACCACCGCATTTAAACTAACATCTTTTTCTTTGTTTTGAAACAGGGGCATAGAGGTTATTGATCCGATAGAGCCAGCAGCTTCCAATGGGCATAGGCTCATTTTGGTTGCGATGCGTATCTTACTTGTATTGGGCTGAGGCAAAGGGCGAATTTGCGCCAAATTGGCAGGGACCGTTTGTAGTATCACGGGTGTTGTACAATGGGGCATTATATTTAACAGATGTTGAAGGAAAGTGCGTAGAGACTGCTATCAATTCAGATGCGGTCAAAAGATACTATGTATGATTCCTTTTCAATTATGTGTTTTGTATTTTGTTGTGATTTTGGAATTGAAATGACGAAGGCGTTTTATTCTCTATCCAAACACTTTATCCATTGATAACCCCTTTGAGCCTCAATGAATATATTCTTTCATATCCCTCTCTCGGAATCGCTCTAGCGCAATAAGATCGAAATTGACAAAATGAAAAAATGAAAAAAAATGAAATGAAAAAAAAAAAATGAAATGAAAAAAAAAAGAGAAAAAGACAAAGAAATCGGGAAAAAGTCAAAAAGAAATCCATCTAACTTATGAAGTTGGATGAACTGCGTCTGACTTGATCCCGAAAGGGTACGTAGGCAGCCTCTCTGAGGTTCAGTCACAATAAAGAAAAAATCCAAAATTCCCCACATATTGAAGCTGGGGCAGAAGTTATGTTTAATAATTCCGAGAGTTGTAAATATTTTTGAACCCTCGTGAAATTTTGAGCCTTTATACCTTTCTTTCTCAACCCATCCAAAAGCCACATTACAGTCCAAAGAAAGACCTTCTGATCAATTCCGAAATGATAACGAATGCAATGAAGGAGGAGCGAAACATCGGACAACACATGTGGTAAGAAAACAAAATACAAAAGGGAAAAATGAGAAACAATGAAAAAAAAATGAGAGAGTCTCATCGGTGAAAACCTTAATCGGCACTGTGAGATGACTGTGAGGTTGAGAGAATAAATGAGAGAGTCTTATTGGTGAAAACCTTTCGAGGCACCGTAGGGCGATCGTGAGGACTACGAGAAAAGAGAAAAGCAACAAAAAGTAGTATCGGTTTGGGTTGAAAACAATTCGGAGACAGAATAATGATTGGAACGAACTGGGTCAGAGTTTAAATACATGGCATGGTCAGCGGAATCAGCCAGCAAATACCCAGATAAGTTCTAACTACCAGCTCCTGGTAATGAAAGTTGAAACAACACTGGATCAGAAAGGAAGAGTTGGGAAGGAAATAAGGAAGCTTGGCAAACATGGCCAAAGGAAAAGAAAACAAACAGAAATGGAAAAAAAAAAAAAAAGAGTTCGCAAGAGATAGGCAGCTGAAAATCCACACAGCGGGAGAAAAAGCAAAAAAGAGGAAAGCAATAAGAGGCAGGGACGGCAGATGCCAGTTGCCAGCAGTTTATATCTAATAAATTTTGTTTCATGATTCATGCAGGAACAAAGTGTCATTATTCACTTTAAAGCGAATGTGACCAATGTGGAAAAATAGAAAACACCCAAAAAAGAGGAAAGTTTGACGATAAGTGGAGAAATTCACAGATGAGAAACAATTGGTAAAAGAAAATACCAAAAAGAGGAAGTTTTGAATCATTGTTGAAATCGGGGTGCCCGCCCGAAGAATAGTATGGCGATTTATTTTAAGTTTTTTGTTGAAGTCGGGGTGCCCGCCCGAAGAATGGTATGGCGATTTATTTTCGAAGTTTGTTGGTGAAAGTCAGGGTGCCCGCCTGAAGAATGGAATGGCGATTTATTTTCGAAATTGTTGTTGAAATCGGGGTGCCCGCCCGAAGAATGGTATGGCAATTTATTTTTTAAGTTTTTGTTGAAGTCAGGGTGCCCGCCTGGAGAATGGAATGGCGATTTATTTTCGAAATTGTTGTTGAAGTCGGGGTGCCCGCCCGAAGAATGGTATGGCGATTTATTTTCGAAGTTTGTTGTTGGAGTCAGGTGCCCGCCTGAAGAATGGAATGGCAATTTAATTTCTGTTAGGCGCCCACCTTCTAATACGGGAATACTTTCTGCATTTGCATTGCACGTTTAATTTCTGTTAGGTGCCCACCTTCTAATACGGGAATACTTTTCTGCATTTGCATTGCACGTTTAATTACTGTTAGGTGCCCACCTTCTAATACGGGAATACTTTTCTGCATTTTGCATTGCACGTTTAATTTCCGGTTAGGTGCCCACCTTCTAATACGGGAATACTTTTCTGCATTTGCATTGCACGTTTAATTTCGGTTAGGTGCCCACCTTCTAATTCAGGTGCCCGCCTGAAGAATGGAATGGCAATTTAATTTCTGTTAGGCGCCCACCTTCTAATACGGGAATACTTTTCTGCATTTGCATTGCACGTTTAATTTCAGTTAGGTGCCCACCTTCTAATACGGGAATACTTTTCTGCATTTGCATTGCACGTTTAATTTCTGTTAGGTGCCCACCTTCTAATACGGGAATACTTTTCTGCATTCGCATTGCACGTTTAATTTCTGTTAGGCGCCCACCTTCTAATACGGGAATACATTTCTGCATTGCACGTTTAATTTCTGTTAGGTGCCCACCTTCAAATACGGGAATATTTTTCTGCATCGCATTTCATACATATCTGCATTTAAAAAGAAAAAAAAAGGAAAAAGAAAAAGAAAAAAAATAAAAAAAATATGAAAAGAAGAAAAAAAAATGAAAAAAAAATGATGAAAATTCGGACATTCAATAACATGATGTGCCCAGTCACCATACTGGGGCAGAAAAATCTTTCTTTGGTTGTTTATTTAGTCACAAGCAGGGGTCCACCTGGAGAATGGACGAAATATTTCATATTGAAGAGGTTGAACAAGTCAAGGCAATAACAGGAATGTCGGTGAAAAGTTGAACATGTTCAAGGCGATAACAAGAATGCCATTGGAGCAAAGATACAAGTTGAAGGCAATAACAAGAATGCCGTTGCAAGGAATACAAGACACAAGATCAAGAAAATACAAAAAGACAAGTTGGAAGACATAGATAGGATTTTTGTAATTCATAGGCTGTAGCTTAGGCTAGCTCCTTTTATCTTTACCCTGGTGTAATAAGGAGTCAGTCAGCAATGACAGCAGTAACAACAGCAACAACAGTGAGATCACAGTCCTTGGTAGTCCCAGCTACCAGACCTTCCCGAACTACACTGACCCGATTCCTGTTTAGCCCAGGATATGTAGGCAACCTCTGAAGCAGGGTGCGGTCAAAGCTTTTCAAAATGCTTCACAATGGAATACTTGAACGGGTAAAAATCGTTCATAGTTGCTCACTTATCTTTGCACGGAAACTCTTCGTTAGCAGCAATAATGCAATTGCCGCTTGTGAGCACGTGATTTTTACCCTACACATGAATTATTCCTATAAAATTCAAAATAAATGATTTTTCCTTATTTTTATAATTTCTGTGAAGTTTTGTGTTAATTGTTTGCATGTTATTTGTGTGTGATAAATAAAAATACAAAAAAAATACATTTAGGAAATTAATTCATTTTTCTAGCAATTTAAAGAAAAAATTAAAAAAAATTAGTTAGCTTTTAAATTGAAATTTGTCAAAAAGAGGTAATTAGTTTAGTTTTTTAATTAGTGCTTAATAATAATCACAAAGTAGAATAAATTTTAAATACAACAAAATACAAAAAAAAAGGGGGGGAGGAAATACAAAGAAGAAATACTACATATATATGCGAATTGGGCCAAAATGCCATGCCAAGAAGCTGGCCCAAACGGTCCAAACTCCCCAGGCCCAGACGGCACACCAGCCCCAGTCGCCCAGCCCAACGCCCAGACCCCTCTTTCCCCTTTGTTAAATCTCAGCCATCCGTGAAGCTCAATCCAATGGTTGAAAATGGTTATTACATTTTTAATACACAAAAACCTTAAAAAAAAGACACAACTCTTTAAACCTTAAAAATCTTTAAACAGAACCCTCCCCCCCCCTTTCTGTCCAAAGCCACATCGCCTCTCTTCTTCTTCAACCCCTGCCGCGCCGCCTAGGGTTCCGCCTCCCACGGCGGCGGCCGGCGTCCGTTCACGGCCAAACCAACACCCAAACACTCCCCTTCATCTCCCCATCCCATTTCTACCATTATCTACCTTCAAAACCCAACCAAAATACCTCAAATCTCCCGCGCCGCCACTCCTCTCCATGGCGGCGCCGCCACTCAAAACCACCCAAAATCACACCCCACCGTTCTTTTAAACTCCCTCATGCCATGACAAGATTAATAAGTTCCAAAGGCTGCCGGAAATACAAGAAAAAGTCCAAAACCGTCGGTTTTTAAAGAATTCGAAGCCCGTCTTAAGAGATAATCAAGAAAATGCTCGGAGTTTGTTGAAGAAAGCGATGAAGAAAATCAAAAAGAGAAAAGAAAAGGGCGGAAAAACAGAATAAAAAAGAAGGAAAAAGCGGCAAAAGCTAAGTTTCTCTGTTTTTGGTTTTACTTTTGTTTGTTTGAATGCTTTGAGTTTTCTTTACATAAATGAAAAAAGAAAAAGAAAAAATAGATTCATATGTTAGTTTTGAAGATTAAATAGGTTTGGATAATTGTGTGTGGATTTGAATGAGTGTTTCCTTTTCTGATTTTTATTTTTCTGTTAATTTCTTGTTACTTTTATTATTGTTCTCGGTTACTTTCGGATTTTGATTTAGATAGTTAGATTTTTGTTAATTTCTGATTTTTCTTATTAGTAATTAGATTTCCAGATTATTTCTTTTAGATTTTTCCGTTAAAATAATCAATCCCATTAATTTTAGATTTTGCCGCTGCAAATTGCTTTTCTTTATGATTTTCGGCCATGTCCTGTTTTACACATGAATAGTTTCTAATTGTTCTGATTTTAGATTTTTGTTAAAGGTTGTTAGTTCTGTTAATTTTTAGATGATAGTTGTTGTTAGTAGTGTATTCCTGATTGTTGATTCCTATTTTCATTGTTTCAATAGTTTTAAGTCTTTTTTTATCTTGTTTTGGAAATATTGTCGATTAATGACTGATTTGGTATATGCTGTTAGTTAATTGGTTATTCGATTCAGTAACACTTAGGATGTATTGGTTATAGCTGTTAGTTAGTGATTAAGCTCGATTAGTGAATTCGACTTTAGATTAGTTTAAGATTCAAGTTAGGTCGATAGTTGAAATCACTTGATTCTTAGCAACCTAAGGTGTTTTACTAAATAGAATCAATTGCGGCTAGTTGTCTCGATTAATAAGACTCACCATCTATCAATTGTTCCCCCGAGTCTTGTTAATCGGATAATTAATCATAAGTGGCCATATTTGTAAGTTTGCCTAAGGTTGGCTATAGTTGAAATGTGTTTTTAATTATTGAATTAAGTTGGATTTAAAGTAGTTGAAAGTGCCAATTGGCTAATTGAGCAATAGTCACTTAATTGTGGCTATTTGACAAATACAATCTGAAAATGGGTTAAAATAGGCATAAAATACAGAATTTAGAAATGTAATAAGCCTTAAGTAGTAGGGGTGAATTGGGAAAAGGAAGTTGGTAAACTTGTAATAAGGTTAAAAGGAAAAGGGTACAATTGGGATAGGAATTGGCATAGTTGTTATAAATATAGAGCATTAAGGGCAGCTTGGGGATAAAAAAGGTAGAATTAGTAGTTGTCCTTAACAAGTGAGGGCACAATAGGAATTCTAAGGGAAATGGAACATGGTAGACTATTCTAGAAGGGGTCTTAGTGTAGTTTTCACTAGAATAATTGCACTAACTTGTGCAACAAGCTAAAAATTGAAGGGGTTTTAGTGAAATAGTAATTTTCAGATTTTTTCTCTTTTAGGCCTATAAATAGGTAATTTCAGCTTCAATAATGGGGGTTCCTTCTAATTTTTAGAGTCTCTTTTATAATTTGGAGCCAAATAAACCTAAAAAAAAAAATCCCAAAAAATATTTGTTAATTTTCAGATCTGAAATCAATATTTCAGATTCATCTTTCCTCTCTTTTGTCTTCAAATTGTCTTCAAAAATCATAAAAAAGCACTGTTTCATTGGCTGAAATTCAATCCAGTATACTTGAAGTTCTGAAATCATTTTCTGGGTCTCATTTATTAAGTTCACTGCTGCTGTTGATCTCACTGAACTGCTACTGCTGGAATTACTGCTGTACTGCATGAATAAATCGTATTTTGCTGCTGTTCATAGGTCTAATGGAATCTTTTCCAATTTCAGGTACACATTTGTAATTTCAAGCTATTGGAAATGAATTGAGTTGCTGTTCATCTTTTCTCTTGGCCTATTTCTACTTAATTCTGTGTTATGTATTTATAATTAGGAATTAGTTTGGGAGACTTTCATGCCTAGTGGTATATTCTGGATTGTAATATCACTGAAATCAAATCTCTCGATGATTGACTATGCTTTATGATTTGTTGAATTATTATTCTGCTCACTTGTTCACTCGCACGGTGATATAGCAAAATGAAGTGCTGTGACATGATTTTACCCGTGAGCTTGAGAGCATTCAAATCTAGTCCAGCAGTAGCACACAATACCGTTAGTTTCTTACATGTAAATTTACTTTGATTATCAATTTTTGGTGTTATTGGTCATTGATACTAAGTTGAAAGCCACCTGGCCAGATTTCTATATTTGGTCATAAAAATAGATTGTGTAAGTATGCAATTCTGTTTTTTTCCTGAAGTCTAGACCGTTTGGCTCATTAATTATTTTCTTAAAAATCTTGGAATTGGCTTGCAATTGTTTGAGAGTTTTCTCGGGCTGTATTGGGTCACAATGTATTTGGGTATGAAAGTCGATAATCTATTTAGTTAAAGTGTCGCGATATAAAATTCGATCTTGAATTAGGTAGCGAGTTCAAATCCTAGTCATATTAGGTTTGGCCTTTAATTAAATTGGGACGAGCCTCACACGAATAACAACGGGGCCCCCTTTAGTAACAATATAATACAATTAGACTCGGGAAGACTATTAATTAATTCCATAGTCTTACCCAAAATAATTTGAAAGCCGATAGACGTTACTTTAAGGCACGATTTTAATATACCTTCCTATGAACGAGTGTGCACTTGGTGCGACTCAAATTCAAATCTCGGCAAAGCCGAAATACACCAAAAGTCATAGGCGTACTGGTTGCGGTATGACTCGAGGCGTGTTTCCGCGATGTCGCAAATTCCTAAAAAATAATATTTAACGTAAAAGCACATTATGTTGTTAAAATCTATAATCGAGTCAAACAAAAGTCAAGAACGACAGTGGAGCGACCGTGCTAAAACCACGGAATCCGGGAGTGCCTAACACCTTCTCCCGGGTTAACAGAGTTCCTTATCCGGACCTCTGCTTCGCGGACATTTTAAGAGTCAAAATTCCTCGGATTCGGGATTAACCGGTGACTTGGGACACCATTGTCATTCCCAAGTGGCGACTCCGATTAATCTCTAATAAAATCCCGAACCGATTGTCCTTAAATTGGAAAAACTCCTTCCCTTACGTTATTTTATCCGTCTCGGGTAATTGAGCGTCGGGTTAGAAATTTGGGTTGAAATATAGTTGAACTAGAGAAGAAGACGAATTTGTATTGCATACCCATATAGCATACAAATATACCATTTTAGTATACAATTCATTCCAACTATATATCCTATTAGTATCGCTATATACTATATTGGTATCATATGCTAGCTGAATTATTTTTTGGTTGTATTAGTTGCATTTAATTGGTACAATATTTGATTTTTTTAATAATAGTAATATAGTACAATACCTTGAAATACCTTATTATATTAATATGTAGTACACTATTTTTTATTTTTCTCTATATGCATATGTATTGTGTAATAGTAGTAGAGTCATATAGTTGCCGGGAATTAACTAGTAAAATTGTATACATATTTCCGCGCAAAGAGGGGCAGCTGTGAGCACGTGATTTTTGCCCTACGTGAGAATTACTCCCAAACAATTAAAAAAAAAATAATAATAAAATAGTATTGTGTTGTGCGTGATTTTTGTGATTTTTGTGTTATTTTTCTTATTATTTGCATTTTTATCTGTGCATATTTGCTTATTTAAATAAATAAAATATACAAAAAATATGTTGCATATGTATATAAAATTCAAGTTTACAATTAAGTTTATTTTACAGAAATGAAAAATCATAAAAAAATATGTATTTTTGCATTTTTTAAGCATTTAATGTCCAAATCGTGCAATTTTATTTTTTATTAATGTTTAATTTTGTGTGATAATTATTATTATGAGTTAATTAGTATTTCAAAATAATTTTTAGTTTTTATAAATTAATCTTAGTATTTTTGGGCTTTATTAATTAGGATGTTGAATAATGGAGAAGAACAAAATAGAAAAAAATTTGGATTGGGCCATCTTGCAAATTAAGTTACAAGCCCAATCCTAAGCACCCTTACCCAACCCAAAACCCCTTGGCCCAAAATGAAAATTTCAGATTTTTAGCCCAAAAATAATCATAATCACATAACATAAAGTAGTGGGGGCAAGGAAATAAAGGAGGAAAACATGGAGAGGAAAACATGGATTAGTGGGTTTTCTTTAAATTAAAAAATATATTCTTTTTAATAAAAAGATCTGAAAATTTTCGAAATTCTTGCCTATAAATAGAAGAGAAGATTAGAGAGAAAAGGGAGAGAAAAAAGAGAGAAAAAATCGGAAGAGAAGAAAAAATAAAAAAAATCGGAAGAGAAGAAAAAATAAAAAAAATTCCCTGCTGTAGTATACACTCAATATACACTCTGGATACAGAAGTATACACAAAAAAAATGCAATTTTTGAGAGTTTCTTTTGAGAAGTGAAAAGAGTTCAAAGCTAGAAAACCAAAACAAAGAGAAAATCTGGAAAATAGTTTTCTTTTCTATTTTTTACTGGTTTTTTTTTGTTTTTCTCCGTATTGCTGGAATTTTCGGGATTGAGGTGTTGAAGCTACTGCTGGTTGTTACTGTTGTTGTTGCTGTATTTTCACCGCCCCGTTGATTTGCCATTTTCCCATTCCTTTCAAAACCAGGTACACATTCTAAAAACCATGTGTTGATGTAAGCTCGAATTGGAAGTTGAAGTTTTGAAATGAAATAGAAAAGCAAGTTGTTGATTAATATTTGTTGTTATTTTCTATTTTATTAGTTTTTGTCAAATTGTAGTTAGCTTTATAATTTGAAGAATAAATTTGTCATTCAAGGGAACACCTTTTCTACTAATATAGAGTAGCCTTTTAAGCATGTAATTGTTTAGGACTTTTCTTTTCTTTTAGAGACAAACTAAATAGAAAAAATGTAGTCACTTTAGGATTATCCTTTTTTTAAATAAAAATGTTACGAGCCTAGCTAAATAGAAGAAATAAAATTGCGGGGCCCCTCAATAACAATGTTCATTTTTTTTTTCTTTTCTTAAAATAACCAAACGCGGTAAATGTTTAAAATTGCATTATAGTATTGAACATTTTTTAAAAATCAGCATATTTAGCCATTACAATAATTTAAGCGACCGTGCTAGAACCACGGGATCCGGGGATGCCTAACACCTTCCCTCGGGTCAACAGAATTCCTTACTTAGAATTTCTGGTTCGTAGACTTCATTTGGAAAGTCGAAAATTTCCTCGATTTGGGATTTAAATAAATTGGTGACTTGGGACACCATAATTTATTCCAAGTGGTGACTCTGAAATAAATAAATAATCCCATTTCGAATATTGTCACTTAAATTGGAAAAACTCCCTTGTACGTTTATCCCTCGGGGTAAGCGCGCCGAAAGGAGGTGTGACAGCTCTGGCGACTCTGCTGGGGATACAAACCCAGAACCACTGGTTCGGGGTTTAAGAATTCGAGCTTTGAATAATTGTTGTATTTGGCTTATTTATTATCTGATTTTATTACATGTTTATATTTAATATGCTAAATGTTGCTTTTACCGCTTTGATATTTTGTGAACTGCATATAAATTGTGCCGATACCCATTTTTCTCTTCTGAGTCTCGTTGAAATATAATATCGGGCATTTGGCTGGACATAGCCCGTTTTTCTCAAGATAGCCGTGGTGCTTGGCACCCGGTGAAGGATTTTGTAGTCACACGTGTTTAGGCGGAGAGTTTGTCAATTAATCCGGAAAGCCATGCTACCGGTGCACTGACACTCTTCGGCTCGAGTTGTCCGCTCGAGTTAAAGCCAGTCTAGACACTTTTCCAACATGATGATGACTTAGAATAACCAAACCTTATACCGGATCCCCGATAGGAACGTTTATTTGCATCATGTGCATATTTGACTTAGGAGGCTCAACACAAGGGTTGGGCCTGTCTAGGACAGGTGTACCTGAAACAAAAGACCAACTTGTTGCATCTTTCTCTGTGCATTTATTTGTTTCGATCTTACCTGCCGACCGATTTGTTAAAAGAGGGGAAGAAGTGGAAAACGTCAGGGTATAAAGCCAAAATAGTTTCATGGAAAATAGTTAGTTCTTTGAAAATAAATTTTGAAAAAATGCAAAAAACAATTTCCAAATAAATTTTCTTACGAAAATAGTTAGTTCTTTGAAAGTAAATTTTGAAAAATGCAAATAAATTTTCTTAATTTTACGAAAATAGTTTAGTTTCTTTGAAAATAATTTTGAAAAATGCAAAAATTCCAAATAAATTTTCTTAGTTCCTTTGAAAATAATTTGTTTTAGAAATGCTGTTTAAAAATAGTTTGTTTTCTTTTCTTAAAATGATTTAGTTCTTTTATTTCCGAACTACGCGGGTCTGATTCTCACCGGAAGTGAGATACGTAGGAAAACCTCATCGGTTCCGACCCCCAAAAAAAAAAAAATCCAAAAAAAAAAAAATATTGTTCATTTAGTTCCTTCTTTAAAATCTTTCCTTAGAAAATTCAAAGAAAAAAAAATGGTTTCGTTCTTCCTACTGTTTTTCATGAAATAAAAAGAAAACTCAATAAAAATCAAAATTAAAAAAAATACGGGTTTCCTTCATTTTTGAAGTACTTTTCTAAAAAATAAAAATAAAAATAAAAGAGAAGCCAGAATCCAAAAAAAAAAATATTTCTTTCTTCCTTAGAAAAAGAGACAATAAGTAAAAAATTCAAACAAAAATATATTTTTTTCCTTTTCTTTTACTTAAAAGCAAATAATTTTTAGAAGTCTTTCTGTCAAAAAAAAAAAGGCAAAAAAAAAAAAGCAAAAATATAAATATATTTTCCTTCTTTCTTTTAAAGCATTTCTTTCAAGAATTAGTTGATTTACTTCATTCGCGATTATTCCAAACTGCGCGGGTCTGATTCTCACCGGATGTGAGATACGTAGGAAAACCTCATCGGTTCCGACCCCAATTTTTTTAAAAAAAAAATCAAAAAAAATAATAAAATACTTTCGTTTAGTTCCTTCATTAAAATCTTTCTTTAGACCTTTTTTAAAATCTTTCCTTAGAAAATTCAACTAAAACAAATGGTTTCGTTCTTTCTACTGCTTTTCATGAAATAAAAAGAAAAATTAATAAAAATCAAAATTTAAAAATATGGATTTTACTCCAAAGCAAATAAATTTTTATTTTTAGAAGTCTTTCTATCAAAAAGCAAAACAATAAAAAAAACCAAAAATATGAATATATTTTCCTTTTTTTCTCTTAAAGCATTTATTTCAAGAATTAGTTGATTTACTCAATTCCCGATTTTCCGAACTACGCCCGGTCTGATTCATGCGGGGACATGATACATAGGCAATCCACATAAGATTCGACCATCACAAAAAAAAAAAAAAAAAGAGAAAATTGATAAAGGGGAAAAGAAGAGCCAAAAAGGGAAATTGGTGCACCTAAGCAAGCCTATGTGGCATGAGGGGCAATTAAGACACCACGGCTGAATAAGCCAGTGTTTGTTGGACGTGTACCACAAAAGCTTAAGGACCGTCAAGAAGAAGATAATGAGGATTTCGTGACTGAAGAGGGTGAAAGAAAACATGAGGCAAAGCTCCGCGATACCCGCATGGTCGAGCCAGAGAAAGGGACTTTCACCGTTGAGACGGGATCAGACACTAAACTTCCAAACTGAAAGGCTAGGCCATTTCCGATCAGGCGGAAGCCTAGTAAACTTGTCCTGCCGCACTTTCCTGCATCCAGAATTATTTCAAGGTGTAAATTGGATGTTTCTTTTAGTTTTTATCTTTAAATTTCCGAATGTGAACCCTGTTTTTTATCCTTTCGATTCCAAGAAATGAAATTAATATTTCATCGTCCATTTCCTTTTCTTTTATTATTTTCTTTATTTTTCTTTCAGATTTTGGTTTAGTTTTCTTTTTCTCTTCTCTTTAGTTCAAATCATGCAGCTTTAAATCACATGACATGCTTGCGGACTTCATGCCTAGATCCTAAAACGCTGTCAGACTTCAGAATAATGAATCAAGAGTTGAAATGCACAAAAGTTTATTTTTGAGGAAATGAAACAATGAATTGGAATAACTGAAGGAAATTGGTTCCCATACAAAAAGGGTGTGTTGTATTCAGGGAATACCCGAGTAATTATCCCAACAAAGAATGACCCATGCTTGCAACAAGAAAGTGTGGCCCAGGAATCTCGAAATAGAACAACCGGCGTTAAGGCGTATTCCCCCGCATTACCAATAAACAAAAGGAAAAATTCGCTCCTAATTGGAAGTATCCATACATCATCCGGAAAATATCACTGAGAGGAACACTGTATCTCGGAGACATTGACGGAAATAATCTTGAAACGGCAGTCAATACAGATACAACATAAAGGTACTATGTCAGAACTTCCTGCGGCGTTGGCTTTTGTATAATTGAGATGACGAAGGCTTTCTTTCTTGCTACCCCAAACACTATGAATCCTTTGTAAAACCCTTTGAGCCGGTTACCTTTTTTTGGCTACCCTCTTTGGAATCCAAATAAAAAAAAAATAAAACAAACAAACAAACATGTAACGACCCGACCGGTCGTTTTAGAAAATTACGCCCCAATCCCTAATTTAACTGTTCCCCTAAGTTCATTTCTGCTATTGTGGGTTGCCGGGAGAGTTGGTTCCAAAAAATTTGAGCATTTTGGGACACTTAGTCCCTAAATAAGAGCTTTGAAACTAGAAAAACGGTTCGTAGCCGGAACAGTGTTAAGACGATCTCGAAACGGAAATCCGATGGTTCCATTAGCTCCGTTAGGTGATTTCGGGGTTAGGAGCGCGTTCGGGACGTATTTTGGAGGTCCGTAGCTCAATTAGGCTTGAAATGCCGAAGGTTGAAATTTTGGCGAATCCGATCGATAGGTGAGATTTTGATCCGGGGGTCGGAATGGAATTCCGACAATTTCTGTAGCTTCGTTATGTGATTTTGGATATGTCCGCAAATTTTCAGGTCATTCGGACGTCGTTTGGACGGGTTTTTTGATCGAATGTGCAATTCGGAAAGTTTTAAGAAATTTAGGCTTGAATTCGATGCGAATTATGGGTTTTGATGTTGTTAGACGTGTTTTGAGGATTGGAGCAAGTTCGAATGAGGTATTAAGATGTGTTGGTATGTTTGGATGAGGTCCGGAGGGCCTCGGGGTATTTTCGGATGGTTAAACGGGAGAAAATTGTGGAAAAATTGCAGGTTGGGATCCTGCTTCTGTTGTTTCCGCTCCTGCGGAATTTTGGACGCAGCAGGAGCGAGTCCGCAGAAGTGGATATTGGAGCGCAGAAGCGCTTGTGACCGCAGGAGCGGAGAATTTTCCGCTGAAGCGGAATCGCGGAAGCGGAAAGGGAGCCGCAGAAGCGGCCATCGCAGAAGCGGAAGGGATCCGCTTAGGCGAGTCCGCAGAGGCGGACGCTAGCCGCAGAAGCGGAAATTTCCGCAGGAGCGATCGAGTCTTCGCAGAAGCGGACGCGCAGAGGCGGTCCGTATATCGCAGAAGCGGAAAATGGCCGGCTAGGCCTGGAACCGCAGAAACGACCCTTTGGTCGCGGATACGGGAGCGTAGAAGCGGAAAATGTTCCGCGGAAGCGAAAATCGCTGTAAGTAAGTGTATCAGAAGTTAGAAAAATTTCAGAACATTTAACACATTTTGGGTCTCGGCTTAAGGGGCGATTTTGGGCGATTTTGAGGAGGAAATCAAGGGAAATCATCAGGTAATCAACTATGAACTCATATTATGATTAGTATTGGTAATATTATGCAATTATATCATGAAAATGGAGGAATTTGGGGTAATTATGGAGGATTTAGCCCTAGTCTTGAACTTTAGAAAATCTATGATTTGAGTGAGCAAATGGAGTCCGATTTTGGTAAATTTTATATGCCTAGACTCGTATTGAGATAAGGAACCCGAAAATATAATTTTCGTGATTTTTCGATAAGCGTACCGAAAGTCGGGTTTTGACAACTTGTGAGTTTTGGTGCATTTTGAGTTATTTTGATTGGGTAATACCCAATTGGCCTATTTTGATGTGATTCTATTGATTTTTATCAGATACTACACTTGTGGAGGCCGACATTCGCGGCAAGAAGGTTATTTCTTAGCGGTTTTGTACCGGAATTGAGGTAAGTGGCTTGTCTAACCTCGTGTGGGGGAATTTTCACCCCTAGGATATTATGTGATAGTTTAAAAGCCTTGTACGCGAGGTGACGGGCGTGTACATGCGCTGGGTGATGAACACGTATTTTATTCAGAAATGTTCGATGAGCGATATCCCTGTCTTTGGTTGTTAATTTGATATTTTACCCGGTAGTGGTTAGAAGAGCATGATTAGGTAGCACTTAACTGTTTAGTTGCCTAACTGCCTTATTTGAATTCCTTGTTAATTATTGGCACTATTTTTCGGTGAAGTTATAAAAGCATAATTATTCACTTTGTGGATTCCTTAATTGGCTGTGCTTGTGGACTGCGGGTTCGATTCCCGGAGACCCAGGGCTGTGGGTTCGATTCCCAAAGACCCGGCGTGATATTGGTAGGGACTACGGTTCGATTCCTGAGATCCTGAGTTATTGGCAGGGACTACGGGTTCGATTCCCGAGATCCTGAGTTATTGGTAGGGACTACGGGTTCGATTCCCGAGATCCTGAGTTATTGGTAGGGACTACGGGTTCGATTCCCGAGATCCCGAGTTATTGGTAGGGACTACGGGTTCGATTCCCGAGATCCTGAGTTATTGGTAGGTAGGGACTACGGGTTCGATTTCCCGAGATCCTGAGTTATTGGTAGGGACTGCGGGTTCGATTCCCGGAGATCCCGAGTTATTGTGATATTATTGAGACATGGGCTGCGGGTTCGATTCCCGGAGACCCAGGGGTACTGAGAATGGGACTGTGGGTTCAATTCCCACAGATCCTGGATTTGTTTATTTGAGTTGGTTATTTGTTATTAGCTTGGTTGTAGACAATTTCAGTAAATGTTGTTATTTTGGAAATTTTGTTGTTATCTGTTAAACTGTTTATTTTGTTATCATCATATTATTATTGTTTCTCAGTAGGGCTTTGACCTTCCTCGTCACTACTCCATCGAGGTTAGGCTTGACACTTACTGAGTACCGCCGTGGTGTACTCATGCTACTCTTCTACACACTTTTATTGTGCAGATCCAGGTACATCAGAGCAGGCTCGTGCTAGGTGATTCCGCAGCTTTCTGGGAGACTTCGAGGTATGATCTGCTACGTCCGCGGATCCGGAGGCTTCCCTTCTATTCTAGTATTACTAGTTGACATTTTTCTTCATTTCGTTGTTAGATACTCTTTACACATAGAGCCACAGTTGTATTTCCCTTTTAGTCTGTGTTACCGTGGGGTTTCGGATCTTGGTAGTGTTTATTTATTGTGTGACGGATGTATGTGCCAAGTGGCACGGATTACATATCTTTTATGTTATTTTCCGCTGTTTCTTATTTAAGTAATTATAATTTATAGATTCCGCAACGTGTTAGGCTTACCTAGTCGTAGGGACTGGGTGCCATCACGACATGTTCACAATTGGTGAACTAGGGTCGTGACAAGTTGGTATCAGAGCTCTAGGTTCGTAGGAGTCACGGGACACAGACCGGTTACTTAGATTCTCGCTGATCGATACGGAGACGTCTGTATTTATCTACGAGGGGCTATGTAAATGTTTAGGAAACTCTTCAATTCTTTGAATTCCTTATCGTGCGTCATTTATTCAGTTGAAGCCTATGTCATATGTTCTTTTGCATCCACTCGTGTATTGAAATTGCGCACTCGGTATCAAGTATGCGCCAACGGTTCGTGACGCTGCAGAGAGATCTCAAGGAAGTCAAGAATTTACTCAACCATTGTTACCGCGTGTCATCCATATCGATAATGCAATAGAATTGAGAGATCTTCAACTGTGCACGTGGGGGTGCACTAGGTTCTGACATTCAGTTGATAAGTATGGTCTTGAGAAGGTTTACTTAACTGCCTAATCGTCACAGTAAAGGTAGAATCACGAGGTGGATGTAGATCTAAAGATAGTTAGTGGTAATAAAGACTATATGGTTCATATGAGATATCTATTTAGCGAAGAATTCAGCCAGCAGAGATACTGGGGGAAATGAGTTTAACTGTCTTAAGAAGGACATGTACCAAACCAATATCTTGGGTTGTCTTATGATGAAGACGTACATATGATAAAGGCTATTATCGTGGATTAGCAAGATGTATCTTTAAGGCTTCGTGCTAACGGAAAGGATTTCACTACCAACGACCAAATTATGGGTCATGTATCATATCCGATTTGGCTCGCACTGTATTTAGGTGCTATTCAAAAAGTTCTTTGAAACTTGTGGAAGAGTAAGAGTTGAGACTCGTATGGTATGACGTTGGGACTTTTGATGTTCTTGTGTCCATAATAATTCTACATTTCATTATCAGCAGGGAAGACTTCGGCGAAGGCTACATGGTGCTTCGTAGGTGTGAGAATCACAGTATGTCTTAAGTTGTCGTGGTAAAGAATGTTCGATACATAGAGCGGGAATATGCTTGGTTGTATTGGGATGAGTTCATACCCTATGGTGTTAGAGTGCTAATATAGCACAGGTGGTTATATTCGTTGGATCAAGTGAGTTGCAGTTGAATAATAGTAAATGACTTGAGAGAATGGTTATAATGTGTTCGAGAGTCGTGTAATAGTGGCTTTGGGCTAAGTGGGAGAGTCCCACCGCTTAAGATTGGATCGCATGGTTAATTACCTGTGTGAATTATGGATACCGGCGTATTATTGTGTTATTGCAGCCACGGGAAAAGGACCATGTGTGGCAATTTGAGTATATGTATTGTTGAATGCATGTTATGTTTAGCATTACTGGCTCATGTTCAAACTTGAGGGAAAATTCATGATTTATGCCTCGTATAGGTGCAGGCTTCGCGGGAAGTGATTCCGCTGGGTGCTTTATCGAGAGGGTATTCATATGTTATAAAGAAATTCAGTAGAGTTGGTTGCGTACTGGGGCAAGTTAGAACCGGATGGTTCTCGATAGCGGTCCTAGTGAATTCAAGAGGTAAAGTGTGGTGCCTGATAATTCTGAGTCTATAAGTACAGTTGAGGCTCAAGCTTTTGAAGCAAACTTATGAAGAAAGGCACAAAACGATCTATGATGTTTTGACTTGTGGTGTAGTATTTGAGAGACATGAAATGGTCGTCGTTCTTGAGATAACATGGCCTCATGATTTAAGGTCACTCGGGGTAAGTGCGGTTGGAATAAGTTAGGTATTGAAGGAAGATATTAACATTTCTAAGGCAATCAAGGATAACCTGGAAGGAAGTAGATTGATCAGCCATAGTTGAGTTGGCGTATTGGTGTCAATGATCGATTCATGCAACGTGATCGAATTATGCATGTGTTTTGTGGCGGTGCATTTGAGACTTGTCGGCCACAGTGATTGATGTAATTCTGAAGTATTCTTCTGTTAAGGGCCTGTTATGAGTAGGCAGATCTCGGAAAGGGTTATGGTGGCTTGGACCACTACTTAGATATTGGCATATTCGATAGCTATGAGAATTCGCAGTATGTTGTTATAGCTCTCCTGTAGTAGTGAGTTAAATGGAAGGTCTTATGTGATGAAGTATTAGCCTATCGTCGGTTCTAGAGCTATGATGGAAATTGTGTCTATCGTATATTGGCACGTGATGTGCAGTGAGTAGTATGAAATTTGAAGTAAGGACCAAGGTCACAGTTTGGTCAATGAATGTGATATAAAGAGCTCGGATGAGCAGGGAAAGAGTGTCGGTGTTTTGAGTAAGATGGGTATTAGCATCGGTATCATTTGAGGTCGGTGTTCTATGAGAAAGGCTTTGCATCCCGGTTAGGGACTCATGATCGCTTTTCAGTGTTAGTGCAGCCGGTGGGCTGAATGTGCAGGTCCGTTTAATTATTCGGAAGATGGTGGGAGCTTGACCCACAAGAAGATTGTATAGGTGTGACTTGTAGTCACTTGATTGGTTAGAAATTTAAACCAAGTATGAGGAGTTTGGTGATATCATCCATTTGAGAACTTATGCCTGGAGGGCACTCTGCTTATTGGGTTATAGACCTGTGAAATACTATTGACTTATCTTGGCACGACCATGATAGACTTAAGGTCGGTGGATAGATTTAAATGTGGAAGTGAGCCTTGCGTCAGGCCAGTTATGTTTCTTCCAGCAATGCGCCCTTTATGAAGGGATAGTCGCGGTCTTATTTCGCGGTTGGTTAATTCATGTAAGATATATTGTGCCGTATGAGTGTGAGACGGCTTGGTAAGTTCCTTATGTGTTGGGGTTCCGCTCAGCGGTGATGTTATAGGAGCATGATGGCTCTTGAGACTCAGATCTTATATCGCACCTCGGTTGTGCTTGAGTTGTAGCCTATAGCGCTATATGTTTCATTGTGTCTGATATCATGCACCTTAGTGTGCTTATGATCGATATTCCGTATTTTGATGTGACGAGCTATTCAACTCGACATATGACTCCTTGTGTGAGTTTTATATTGTTGGGATCGGGTGGTACGCCGCCATGGTTACATTGTTGGGATCGGGTGGCATGCCACCATGGTTATATTGTTGGGATCGGGTGGCACGCCGCCATGATGAACTATTCAGCTCGACATATGACTCCTTGTGTGAGTTTTATATTGTTGGGATCGGGTGGCACGCCGCCATGGTTATATTGTTGGGATCGGGTGGCACGCCGCCATGGTTATATTGTTGGGATCGGGTGGCACGCCGCCATGGTTATATTGTTGGGATCGGGTGGCACGCCGCCATGGGCATATTGTTGGGATCGGGTTGCACGCCGCAACAATGTGGTGTCTATTTCGGTGTCTATAATTGCTTTTATGTGTTATGTTTCCTATTTTCAGAGGAGGCCCATGTTTATGTGAGAGCTGAATAATTCTCTCTAGTTTTCGCCTTCCTTTGTATCACGTACGTATTAGTGGATTAGTAGCACATTGTGTCATCTTGTGGGACTTTTGATTATGTCCGATGTGGCTTATCGCCTGAGCAGTTCGTACTGAGTGAGATGAGATTATGTGATTTGGGGTCAGTACAAATTGATTATATGAAGTATACTATAGAGGAAATGATCATCCTCTGGTTTAGGACAGGGTAATGGATCTTGTCGGGAGTATGGACCAATGAATTGTTGATTCAGTAGTTGGTTATGGATATCAACACATCTCTTCCATCGTGTCGGTATTGTAAAGGTTGGAACGAGACCTATGTAGATCATGAGGTGTGATGGGAGCATCTGATTCGTTGAATTTTTGGCTAATTTGATCATAAAGTATTATTGTGGTCTTGTGGATTTTGAGTTGCAAGGTAAGAATCCAGCAAGGTTATGCAGTCATGTTTGAGGACGGCGTTTGAGGAATATTGAGTGATCTCTTGATGAAAACAAGCCCGACATAGAATTTCCGGATGTTGGAATTAGGCTCTAAGACTTAATTGCTTAAACAAGAGGGAATATCTTCAGATATATCAGGCTAATGTGCTCAGCTGAGTCTTAGATTTATTGCCCCTTTTTAGATTTTGAGGCGTGTTGGGGAGGTTGCTTATGAGTTGGCCTTACCTCCCAGCCTAGCCGGAGTTCACCCCGTATTTCATGTCTCCATGCTCCGGAGATACCATGGTGACCCGTCGCACGTGTTGGATTTCACATATGTTCAACTAGGCAAGGATCTTTCTTATGTTGAGGAGCCAGTAGCCATTCTAGACAGGCAAGTCAGGAAGCTAAGGTCAAAGAACATCGCTTCGGTAAAGGTTCAGTGGCGGGGCCAGCCGGTCGAGGAGGCGACTTGGGAGACCGAGCAGGATATGCGCAGCCAGTACCCTCATCTTTTCACTACTCCGGGTATGTTTTCTATGCTCGTTCGAGGACGAACGAATCTTTAAGTGTGGGAAGATGTAACGACCCGACCGGTCGTTTTAGAAAATTACGCCCCAATCCCTAATTTAACTGTTCCCCTAAGTTCATTTCTGCTATTGTGGGTGCCGGGAGAGTTGGTTCCAAAAATTTGAGCATTTTGGGACACTTAGTCCCTAAATAAGAGCTTTGAAACTAGAAAAACGGTTCGTAGCCGGAACAGTGTTAAGACGATCTCGGAATGGAAATCCGATGGTTCCATTAGCTCCGTTAGGTGATTTCGGGGTTAGGAGCGCGTTCGGGACGTATTTTGGAGGTCCGTAGCTCAATTAGGCTTGAAATGCCGAAGGTTGAAATTTTAGCGAATCCGATCGATAGGTGAGATTTTGATCCGGGGGTCGGAATGGAATTCCGACAATTTCTGTAGCTTCGTTATGTGATTTTGGATATGTCCGCAAATTTTCAGGTCATTCGGACGTCGTTTGGACGGGTTTTTGATCGAATGTGCAATTCGGAAAGTTTTAAGAAATTTAGGCTTGAATTCGATGCGAATTATGGGTTTTGATGTTGTTAGACGTGTTTTGAGGATTGGAGCAAGTTCGAATGAGGTATTAAGATGTGTTGGTATGTTTGGATGAGGTCCCGGGGGCCTCGGGGTGTTTTCGGATGGTTAATCGGGAGAAAACATGGAAAATTGCAGAACTGGTGCACTGCTTCTGTTGTTTCCGCTCCTGCGGACTTTTGGACGCAGGAGCGAGTCCGCAGAAGCGGATAAGGGAGCGCAGAAGCGCTGGGATCGCGGAAGCGGAAAGGATCCCGCAGGTGCGGCGCCGCTGAAGCGGATATTGAGCCGCAGAAGCGGCCAAGGGCTAAGGGGGGAAGCATCGCAGAAGCGGAAGGCTAGCCGCTTAGGCGGGTCCGCAGAAGCGGACACTTAGCCGCAGAAGCGGAAATTTCCGCAGGAGCGGTCAAGGCTTCGCAGAAGCGGACGCGCAGAGGCGGTCCATATGTCGCAGAAGCGGAAATGGCCGGCTAGGCCTGGAACCGCAGAAGCGACCCTTTGGTCGCGGATACGGGAGCGTAGAAGCGGAAAAATGTTCCGCAGAAGCGAAAATCGCTGTAAGTAAGTGTATCAGAAGTTAGAAAAATTTCGGAACATTTTAACATTTGGGGGTCTCGGCTTAAGGGCGATTTTGGGCGATTTTGAGGAGGAAATCAAGGGAAAACATCAGGTAATCAACTATGAACTCATATTATGATTAGTATTGGTAATATTATGCAATTATATCATGAAAATGGAGGAATTTGGGGTAATTATGGAGGATTTAGCCCTAGTCTTGAACTTTAGAAAATCTCTGATTTGAGTGAGCAAATGGAGTCCGATTTTGGTAAATTTTATATGCCTAGACTCGTATTGAGATAAGGAACCCGAAAATATAATTTTCGTGATTTTTCGATAAGCGTACCGAAAGTCGGGTTTTGACAACTTGTGAGTTTTGGTGCATTTTGAGTTATTTTGATTGGGTAATACCCAATTGGCCTATTTTGATGTGATTCTATTGATTTTTATCAGATACTACACTTGTGGAGGCCGACATTCGTGGCAAGAGGGTTATTACTTAGCGGTGTTGTACCGGAATTGAGGTAAGTGGCTTGTCTAACCTCGTGTGGGGGAATTTTCACCCTAGGATATTATGTGATAGTTTAAAAGCCTTGTACGCGAGGTGACGGGCGTGTACATGCGCTGGTTGTTGAACACGTACTTTATTCAAAAATGTTCGATGAGCGATATCCCTGTCTTTGGTTGTTAATTTGATATTTTACCCGGTAGTGGTTAGAAGAGCATGATTAGGTAGCACTTAACTGTTTAGTTGCCTAACTGCCTTATTTGAATTCCTTGTTAATTATTGGCACTATTTTTCGGTGAAGTTATAAAAGCATAATTATTCACTTTGTGGATTCCTTAATTGGCTGTGCTTGTGGACTGCGGGTTCGATTCCCGGAGACCCAGGGCTATGGGTTCGATTCCCAGAGACCCGACGTGATATTGGTAGGGACTACGGGTTCGATTCCCGAGATCCCGAGTTATTGGTAGGGACTACGGGTTCGATTCCCGAGATCGCGAGTTATTGGTAGGGACTACGGGTTCGATTCCGAGATCGCGAGTTATTGGTAGGGACTACGGGTTCGATTCCCGAGATCCACGAGTTATTGGTAGGGACTACGGGTTCGATTCCCGAGATCTCGAGTTATTGGTAGGGACTACGGGTTCGATTTCCGAGATCTCGAGTTATTGGTAGGGACTACGGGTTCGATTCCGGAGATCCGAGTTATTGTGATATTATTGAGACATGGGCTGCGGGTTCGATTCCGGAGACCCAGGGGTACTAATGGGACTGTGGGTTCAATTCCCACGGATCCTGGATTTGTTTATTTGAGTTGGTTATTTGTTATTAGCTTGGTTGTAGAAAAGTTTCGGTAAATATTGTTATTTTGGAAATTTTGTTGTTATATGTTAAACTCGTTTATTTTGTTATCATCATATTATTATTGTTTCTCGGTAGGGCCCTGACCTCGCTCGTCACTACTCCATCGAGGTTAGGCTTGGCACTTGCGAGTACCGCCGTGGTGTACTCATGCTACTCTTCCGCACATTTTTGTTGTGCAGATCCAGGTACATCAGAGGAGGCTCGTACTAGGTGATTCTGCAGCTTTCTGGGAGACTTCGAGGTATGATCTGCTGCTACGTCCGCGGATCCGGAGGCTTCCCTTCTACTCTAGTATTACTAGTTGACATTTTTCTTCATTTCGTTGTTAGATACTCTTTACACGTAGAGCCACAGTTGTATTTCCCTTTTAGTCTGTGTTACCGTGGGGTTTCGGATCTTGGTAGTGTTTATTTATTGTGTGACGGATGTATGTGCCAAGTGGCACGGATTACATATCTTTTATGTTATTTTCCGCTGTTTCTTATTTAAGTATTTATAACTTATAGATTCCGCAACGTGTTAGGCTTACCTAGTCGTGGGGATTGGGTGCCATCACGACATGTTCACAATTGGTGAACTAGGGTCGTGACAAGTTGGTATCAGAGCTCTAGGTTCATAGGAGTCACGGGACACAGACCGCCCAAAAAAAAAAAAAAAAATTGAAACTGGGGCAGATGATATGACGGTTCAGTTTAAATCCGTCAAGATGGTTCTAGAGTTGTAATTCCATTCAAATTCCTTTTTATCCAAAAACCTTGTTCAAGTCCTTCAGATCAATTGGCAAAAGCAAGGAAGTGAAAAATGTCATTGACGGAAATCTGACACAGCCTGAATTGAGAGAAACAAAATGAGAGAGTCTTATCGGTGAAAACCTTCGGGCACCATAAGGCGATGGCAATTGGAGAGGCTAAAAATGAGAGAGTCCGTTTAGTGAAAACTCGCAAAGAGCACTATCAGGCGACAATGAAAAGAGAAATGAGAGGGATCGATTGGCGGAAACCCGCAAAGGGCGCCACCGACCAAAAGAAGACGTCCCTTCACTAAAAGAATTTTGGCAAGATTCCCTGGTTTTGAAATAGCGAATCAATGGGTTCATAAGAAGTTGGAAAGTTTATGTGGGTCCGGCATCCAGTCCAAGAAGCATGTCATGTTCATTTAAAGTCAACATGCATCCCAGATAAATCCTTCATTTCCCCGAAAGGGACATTTCTCTTTTAACTTTTTCCATTCTTTGTTCATTTTTCTTTGAATCCCTTTCGGTTTAATTTTAATTCGGAAACTATTACAAAGAAAGGCGGCAGGACCGGTTTTACAGGACTCCACCTGGTAAAGAAGAAAAGGAAAATAGCCTCAGTTGGTGTATTGAAAACCAGCCTCAGTGGTGTACTGATACATTCCCCGATTTGATCGCAATAATCGATTGTTTCCAAAGGAACCGATGTTGGGAAGAAAATAGAAATCAAAGTCTAAGGTCTTAGAAGAAACGGAATGTGGCAGAAGGACAGAACCCATATAGAAAATCCTCGTGGAATCCCGAGGATAAACCCGGTCAGTTTGAAAAGAAGTCACCCCAAAGATAATTGGTAGCAAAGTTCTCAATGGAAATAGGGCAAGGATCAAGCAATGAAGATAATCAAGGCCACAAAGTCAACCACTTTTTCAACTAATAAAATATTCTTTGTTGAAAGCAGGGTCTATTTAATTGTGCAAGAAGAAGGTACAACTCAAAGAAGTGAAATACTCAAGCATTGAAATGGCTTTGGAATAAGGAAAGCGCATAAAAGGTAAGTTTCTTTTCAAAAGCTTTATCTTATGCATTTGTTGATGATCAAAAAAAAAAAAAAAAAGAGAAAATACCTAAAAGAAGGCCCAAAAGGAAGAATAAAAGAAAGGAAAATGAAAACTCCAAAAAGAGAATCAAATCATGTTAGTCCAATATCCGTTTGGACCCGAGTCAGAAAACCGAGGGTCTCTCCGGCCAAAAAAAACCGTGAGACATTGTTTTTGAATTCCGGCCAGAAAGCCGTGAAACTCTTCTTCCCGGTCAGAAAACTGCGGAGCCATTTATTTTAACCCCGGCCAAAAAACCGAGGGTCTCGCGGCCAAAAAACCATTAGACATTGTTTGAATTCCGGCCAGAAAGCCGTGAAACTTTTATCCCCGGTCGGAAAACGAGGATCTCCTAGTCAGAAAACTGTGGAGCCATTTACTTTTACCCCGGCCGATAAACCGAGGATCCGACGGCCAAAAACCGTTAGATATTGTTTGAATTCCGACCAGAAAGCCGTGAAACTTTTATCCCGGTCAGAAAACCGAGGATCTCCCAGTCAAAAAAACTGCGGAGCCATTTACTTTTACCCCGGCCAAATATCTGTTTGGACCCCGGTCAGAAAAACCGAGGGTCTTTCCGGCCAGAAAGCCGTGAAACTTTCATTCCCGGTTAGAAAACCGAGGATCTCCCAGTCAAAAAACTGCGGAGCCATTTACTTTTACCCCGACCAAAAAACCGAGGATCCGACGGCCAAAAACCGTTAGATATTGTTTGAATTCCGGCCAGAAAGCTGTGAAACTTTTATCCCCGGTCGGAAAACCGAGGATCTCCCAGTCAAAAAAACTGCGGAGCCATTTACTTTTACCCCGACCAAAAACCGAGGATGTGACGACCAAAAAACCGTTAGATATTGTTTGAATTCCGGCCAGAAAGCCGTGAAACTTTTATCCCCGGTCGGAAAACCGAGGATCTCCCAGTCAGAAAACTACGGAGCCATTTACTTTTACCCCGACCAAAAACCGAGGATCCGACGGCCAAAAACCGTTAGATATTGTTTGAATTCCGACCGAAAGCCGTGAAACTTTTTCCCGGTCAGAACCGAGGATCTCCCGGTCAAAAAAACCTGCGAGCCATTTACTTTTACCCGACCAAAAACCGAGGATCCGACGGCCAAAAACCGTTAGATATTGTTTGGATTCCGACCGAAAGCGGTGAAACTTTTATCCCCGATCGAAAAACCGAGGATCTCCAGTCAGAAAACTGGCGGAGCCATTTACTTTTACCCCGCCAAAAACCGAGGATCCGACGGCCAAAAACCGTTAGATATTGTTTGAATTCCGACCGAAAAGCCGTGAAACTTTTATCCACGGTCAGAAAACCGAGGATCTCCCGGTCAAAAAAGCTGACGGACCGTTTACTTTTACCCGACCGAAAAACCGGGGATCCGACGGCCAAAAAACCGTTAGATATTGTTTGAATTCCGACGAAAGCCGTGAAACTTTTATCCCGGTCGAAACGAGGATCTCCCGGTCAAAAAGCTGCGGAGCCATTTACTTTTACCCGACAAAAAACCGAGGATGCGACGGCCAAAAAACCGTTAGATATTGTTTGAATTCGACCGAGAAAGCGTGAAACTTTTATCCCGGTCGAAAACCGAGGATCTCCCGATCAAAAAAACTGCGAGCCATTTACTTTTACCCCGACTAAAACCGAGGATCCGACGGCCAAAAACCGTTAGATATTGTTTGAATTCGGCCGGAAAGCCGTGAAACTTTTATCCCGGGTCGGAAACCGAGGATCTCCGAGTCGGAAAACTGCGAGCCATTTACTTTTACCCGGCCAAAAACCGAGGATCCGACGGCCAAAAACCGTTAGATATTGTTTGAATTCGGCCAGAAAGCCGTGAAACTTTTATCCCGGTCAAAAACCGAGGATCTCCTCAGATAAAAGCTGCAGAGCCATTTACTTTCAACCCGACCAAAAACCGAGGGTCTAGCGACTAAAAATCGTTAGACATTGTTTGAATTCGGCCGAAAGCCGTGAAGCTCTTCTTCAAAATCCCGACCAAAGCGTGGAACGTTTATTTGTGAAATTGTGATTTTCTTACCTAATACCAAAGAGTCTTTTTAATCGCTTTCTGTGTCACAACTAACTCACGAAATTTTCCTAGCAAAAACTGGGGCAGAAAAATTTCGTTCGTTTGTTTGTTTTGTTGTCTAAATAGGTTTGATCTCGGGATGCAAGGATCGAGATAACCTACAAATGGAACATCAATCCAGAGTGAAGAAAAGAAGAAAAGAACCAAAAGAAAGAGTTCAAATGTTGGAGTAAACAAAGGCACAGATTGCTCAGAAGATGATTGAAGTAACAAGCTCCGCCGACTCTGTTTCACTCAATGTTACAGAAAATAAACAAGAACGTACAGTTTGTTGAGCATCAAGATTCAGATCGAGGTCTACAGCAAATCAGCTAAGATTCAAGATCAAGTTTTCAAGAGAATCATAGATAGGAATCTTGTAACTCATAGTTTTGATAGCATAGCTAGTTCAACTTTAATTTCTCCTTTTGGTGTAATAAGGAGGTCAGTGAGCAGTAAGCAGCAACTGCAACAACGATAGCAACAGTAACAACAAAGTGTCAGTTCAAGGTAGTCCCAGCTACCAAAACTTCCCGAACTACATTGACCTGATTCCTGTTTAGCCCAGGATATGTAGGAGGCCTCCCGAAGCAAAGGCTCGGTCAAGATCTTTTCAAAATGCTTCACACGGAGTGCTCAAAACGAGCAAAAATCGCTCGTATTTGCTCATTATCGTTGCACGAAAACTCTTCATATTTCCGCGCAAAGAGGGGCAGCTGTGAGCACGTGATTTTTGCCCTACGTGAGAATTACTCCCAAACAATTCAAAAAAAAAAAAAAATAGTATTGTATTGTAGTGAATTTTGTGTTATTTTTCTTGTATTATTTGCATTTTTATATGTGCATATTTGCTTGTTTAAATAAATAAAATATACAAAAAATATGTTGCATATGTATATAAAATTCAAGTTTATAATTAAGTTTATTTTACAGAAATGAAAAGTCATAAAAAATATGTATTTTTGCATTTTTTAAGCATTTAATGTCCAAATCGTGCAATTTTATTTTTATTAATGTTTAATTTTGTGTGATAATTATTATTATGAGTTAATTAGTATTTCAAAATAATTTTTAGTTTTTATAAATTAATCTTAGTATTTTTGGGCTTTATTAATTAGGATGTTGAATAATGGAGAAGAACAAAATAGAAAAAATTTGGATTGGGCCATCTTGCAAATTAAGTTACAAGCCCAATCCTAAGCACTCTTACCCAACCCAAAACCCCTTGGCCCAAAATGAAAATTTCAGATTTTTAGCCAAAAAATAATCATAATCACATAACATAAAGTAGTGGGGGCAAGGAAATAAAGGAAGAAAACATGGAGAGGAAAACATGGAGAGGAAAACATGGATTAGTGGGTTTTCTTTAAATTAAAAAATATATTCTTTTTAATAAAAAGATCTGAAAATTTTCAAAATTCTTGCCTATAAATAGAAGAGAAGATTAGAGAGAAAAGGGGGAGAGAGAAAAAAGAGAGGAAAAATAGGAAGAGAAGAAAAAATAAAAAAAATTCTCTGCTGTGGTATACACTCGATATACACTCTGGATACAGAAGTATACACAAAACAAAATGCAATTTTTGAGAGTTTCTTTTGAGAAGTGAAAAGAGTTCAAAGCTAGAAAGCCAAAACAAAGAGAAAATCTGGAATATATTTTTCTTTTCTATTTTTTACTGGTTTTTTTTTTGTTTTTCTCCATATTGCTGGGATTTTCGGGATTGAGGTGTTGAAGCTACTGCTGGTTGTTACTGTTGTTGTTGCTGTATTTTCACCGCCTTGTTGATTTGCCATTTTCCCATTCCTTTCAAAACCAGGTACACATTCTAAAAACCATGTGTTGATGTAAGCTCGAATTGGAAGTTGAAGTTTTGAAATGAAATAGAAAAGCAAGTTGTTGATTAATATTTGTTGTTATTTTCTATTTTATTAGTTTTTGTCAAATTGTAGTTAGCTTTATAATTTGAAGAATAAATTTGTCATTCAAGGAACACCTTTTCTACTAATATAGAGTAGCCTTTTAAGCATGTAATTGTTTAGGACTTTTCTTTTCTTTTAGAGACAAACTAAATAGAAAAAATGTAGTCACTTTAGGATTATCCTTTTTTTAAATAAAAATGTTACGAGCCTAGCTAAATAGAAGAAATAAAATTGCGGGGCCCCTCAATAACAATGTTCATTTTTTTTTCTTTTCTTAAAATAACCAAACGCGGTAAATGTTTAAAATTGCATTATAGTATTGAACATTTTTTAAAAATCAGGATATTTAGCCATTACAATAATTTAAGCGACCGTGCTAGAACCACGGGATCCGGGGGTGCCTAACACCTTCCCTCGGGTCAACAGAATTCCTTACTTAGAATTTCCGGTTCGCAGACTTCATTTGGAAAGTCGAAAATTTCCTCGATTTGGGATTTAAATAAATTGGTGACTTGGGACACCATAATTTATTCCAAGTGGCGACTCTGAAATAAATAAATAATCTCATTTCGAATATGTGTCACTAAAATTGGAAAAACACCCTTAGTACAACTGTATACCGTGTTGGTATAGTTATATGCAATATTGGTATCATATGGTAGTTTGAACATTGTTTTGGTTATTTTAGCCGCATTTTAAGTTAATTCTATTATGAAATTATTTATATCAACATGAGTTGCAATAACGCTAGAATTCTTGTGTGTCCACGGACATAAATTATGTGTATTAATAGTTTTTATAGTTATATGTAATTGTTAGAAAAACCCCATACAACTATATACCCCCTTTGTATAGAGAATGAGCAAATTATTTTGCGAATATTTAGCTTGCAATACGAGCATGTAATTTTCTCATACTTTTATTGCATCCTTTAATGTTTTGGTAGAGTTATAGTCGCAGATAGTTGCAGCAATATTTTAGAGAAATCATATGCTTTGTAGGTATACATGTATACCATATTGGTATCACATGGTACTAGAAGTCTTTTTCGCTTTGTTCTATTTTTTAATATTTTATTATTATTTTTATTCTAACTAGTATATATGGAGATTTGGTTGTTGTAGATTATGTTTTCTTGCTCTATAACTGGTTGTATTACTGCTAATGATAGAGTGTGTATTGATATTTATAGGGAAGGAGATCAATGTTTGCATGACAATCATGTGTTGATTCTTATAATTTGATTATATAATTTATGGTGCTCAACAGCAGTCAATGTGATATTCAATGTATTAGATCAAGTGACAACTGATATTATTTCAGTTTAATAATTGAATTTTAAAAATAAGAAAGAAAAATAAAATAAAAGGTATATTGTACTAGTTATATAAAAAAAGGTAAAGAAATATTTATTTATATCAATTATATTTCTTATTGTATAAAAAAATAGTAAAAACGGTGAGATTATGAAGAGAAAAAGAATATAAAAAAAGTTAAAAGAAATTAGAAAAGAAAAAAAGAAAAAAAGAAGAAGAAAACGAGAAAAAGAAAAAGAAAAAGAAAAGATGACTTAAAAACTTAAAACTTTTGACACAAGGCTTTTTTCCCGAAACTCTTATTACTGAGGTCAAAATGCAGAAGTTTCCTACTATTTGTGTCATTCGCCCTTGGTGTTTTTGAGGCAATCTCGAGAAGGAAAAATTAATTTTCACTCCGTAACTCTTTCCGACCCGAACCGGACCTTTCCTCAACCCAATAGCTCCCCACAGAACCCCCCAAATCTTCATTATTTTCAATCTTCCAAAAACCCCTGAAATTTGAATACTTCGAAAATCCCCAATTCGTTCACCAAAAGCCCTAAAGTATGTCCCAGAAGAAAGAATCAGAGGGTATCGCTCTGCTATCGATCTACGGCGATGACGAAGATGACGAAATGGATGATATGGAAGAACGCCGAGAAGAAGAAGAAGAAGCAAGGCGAGAAGAATACAAACCTGACTCCGAAAATATGGACTCCGAGCTCCTCCAAGATGACAACAATAACAGAATTGTTGGTTCGGATTCGGGTCGGAGTTCGACTCCATCACCGCTGATTCAACAACATCAACAGCAACAGCAATATGTTGAAACTTTGACGGTTTCGAGCTTAGGGATAATTGGGTCTACCACTACGACGCCGTTTATGTCAGTCGCTTCTCCAAATAATCCTCAGCCGATGGATTTGAATGTGAATTTGAGTAGACGAGGAAGGCTTACAATTGTTGACTATGGTCATGATGAAGTTAATATGTCTCCCGAACCTGAGGTAGCTACTCTTATTTTATGCTCTCACTTAAAATTTGATTTAAATCATGCTAGAAGACTCAGGTTTAATAGGATACTATTAGAGATTTATTATTCATGTAATGAAGTTATGAATGTAGGAAGGAGAAATAATGGCCAGTGGGAGAGTCTTGTATGGAGAGGAACTTCAAACTGTTAGTGGTATGTATGTATGCTTTGTGTTTTTCTATATTCAGCTCTGCGCCTCTCTCTACTTTTTTTTTTTTTGGTTATGGCCCTTGCTTATTTGAAGTGATCCTACAAGTTATATGCCTAGTGTGGTTTACTTCGTTCATATATGGATCAAATTGAAGCAAGTGTTCTCAATGTATAATCAACTATTGTAATTCAACCAATTATTATCTCACTCCCTCTATTGCAGTTTGTTTGTCTCTATTTTCTAAGTAGGCCTCTCTATTTTCAGAACTATTTAGATTACATATTTTCATTTTGCCCTTATTTGCACACTCTTATGTGAATTGACATGACTTGTTGTAGACCTCACTTGATTGATACAAGAGAGCAAGTCAGTCTAATTTATGTGTCAAAAGTATCATTTTCTCTTAAATTCCATGTCTAGTTGATTATTTGGAACAAATTGGGACAGGGAGTTTCTTTTATAAGCTTCTTCATAAATATGCATGGAAGCAACTTTTGGGTAAAAGAAATCATTTTTAGTTGGGTAGCAGAACGTCATTTGGTAAGAAGTTGCCATTACAGTTTTTTGATCCATATATTTGATATGTAAAAAAGACGTCTTCCGTATTTGTGAAGTAAGATTGACTAATGTTACTCCAATTATTCAAATTCAAAACTAAAAAGAGAACTCTGTTGTTTTGTGCACCTTATTAATTTGGGAGTTCAAGCTTAAAAATCTCACCACTTCCTTTTTCAGTTGAATCTATAGAAAAAGCTTCACCAGCTCTTCAGGTTAGGACACCGAGCACTCAAACCCCTCCTCAGTCAGTTGAACCATCTGATCAGATCGATGATGCTATGGACTTTGCTGTTAATGAAGGACATGGAGCGGCTGAAGAATCTGATATGGTTCCTGCAGAAGAACAAAAGGATGTAGATTTGTTGGAGAAATTTCTTCGTCCTCCACCAAAGGAAAAGTGCTCAGATGAATTGCAAGTAAGTGGCGGTAGTAGTATTTTCCAAATTTTAATCATATGGGAAATGTGCTTATCTTAATTTATATAACTATCTTAAGGTAGCACTGAATTTGAAATAGAACTTTAAAGTTGAAGCTCTGCATCTTCGCACTTGCTTCTGTAGTGTACATTTAGATGATACTGGCAACTTATATGTCTCTTGCATTATATCTTCTAAAATGAATTTGTATCTTATGCAGCACCTTTCTGCTATAGATTATGCACTGTCTGAGTTGGGACTTTGAGAAATATGTTTCTCAATTCTACAGTGATTGGTAAAGGAATGGTTGGTTACATGAGGGACTGGCTGAAATGAACTGAGGGAGATGAAGCAAAAACTTAAAATGAATGTTTTTCAGTTGTCCCGACCATGAAGTCTGTGCTTGTAAATCTCTCACACAGACACAATATCTCATTCTCTCTTTCTCTCTGACACACACACACGTGCAATGTATAAATACTCTATCCTATCATGTATTCTTTATTTTCTACTTCTTGACAAATCTTAAGTGGACTACAATAAGCTCAGTTTAAAGTATCATGCTTTTTGCACGGGCAAGTTTCAGAGTTGGTAAAAGATTTAGACTCTAAACAGTCCACGTGCCAGTAAAGAGTGAACCTTTATCATACTAGCTAACCAGAAACTGCTTGCCCATTTGGAACTATGTTGCGCGGACTCTCCAAAATGTAGCTGCACCCGTGTCGGATCCTTAAAAAATACACTACTTTTGGAGGATCCGACACGTATCCTGCCACATTTTCGGAGAGTCCGAGCAACATAGATTTGGAATACACTAAAGGAAACTACTTTTGGCTTCCATTTTTCTGTGAACTTACCATTTATTTTTATATATAAGAGGGCCTTTTGGTGTACCCTTGTTGCATAGATGATTTGATTTGTCTAATTTCTTTTTAATTTGTTACACTCTTTTTCTTGTCAATTCATTCTGCAGGAAAAGATCATTAAATTTCTTGCTTTAAAGAAGACTACTGGCAGAAGCTTTAATGCAGAAGTGCGCAACAGAAAGGAGTACCGGAATCCAGACTTCTTGCTGCATGCAGTGACTTATCAAGATATTGACCAGATAGGATCTTGCTTCGATAAAGACGTATTTAATCCGCGTGGATATGACAAAAGTGACTTCTATGATGAAATAGGTTACTAGCAATATAATTTTCTGTTTTTTTGTCTATCTTTCGACTAGAAATATCTACTTTTGGGTTGCATTGGTTATGGCATGTTTGATCAATTTTGCTGCTTCCACTGTTATACTTTTGTTAACAAAATAGTTCCTTCTGTGAATCTGGAACAAGAATGGGATAATGACTTTTTCTGAGAATTCAGTTCAATCATATCTTTTTGCTGGTATTCATTTTGGGGTTTAAATTTTAAAATCGTAAAAGTTCCATTATTTTAGGACTCTGACAGATAGCTGTTAGACAAC